>VWPU01012104.1:0-291217 GCA_013398955.1 Callaeas wilsoni
GCGGCAGCAGCGGCAGCAGCGGCTCCGCTCCCGCAGGGCCCCGGCCGCGCTGGCCGCTGCCGCCGGGGGGCGCTCCTGCCCCGCCCGCTGGCCCGGGACCGGCGGAGTCCCGCGGGAGCGGCGGCACCGGGAGCTGCCGCTGGCAGCACCCCCGGGCTGCGCAGCTTGTCCTGCTGCGCTCGCTTCGCTGCTGCCCAGCTACGCCTGCGAGGGGATGGCACTTGGCTTTCTCTAGAACGTTTTGGGGAACGACATGGGGGTCCGTGAGGCTGCCTGGGTGTTTTTTGGAAGATAGTCCCGTTTTAGGAAATGCGCATTCCAGAAGATGCAGTCTATTATACAATCTCCTCTAGTTTTGTGCCTTTTCTTCCTGAAAGCACCAGATCAGACAGGAGGTAGTTCATGTAATATACGGGGTTCTAGGAAGGGCTGCTCAGGATAACCTGTCTGGGTTAGCACCAAAGAATACAGAATTATTCCCTTTATCCCTGTGGGTAGGGAGGCTTGCATGCCTTTCTCTTCCTTGGCTACTTTATTGTGTAGAGTGTTACGGAGACTGGAGTGTTCTGAATCCTTTCCTGAAGATCATGGCTCTTTGGCTCATCTTTGTGCTCAGAGTTGGCTTGCTTCACCTTGCTTGGGTCTAGAAGTAGATTTGAGGTGGTTGTGGTACAGCTTGTCAAAGCAATAACCCCTTACATTTAATCTGAAGTTGTGAGCTACAAAGGTTTCTCACGTCATGATATCTGGATAGAACACCATCAGATGCGTTATTGAGGTAGAGAGCGTCCTTCTTTTATGGCTATGCAGCAGTGTCTGGCAGTTCCAATCAGATTGATACCCTGGTAACATGTGTGGTTGTTAGCACACAGACTGCTTTCAGTCCTTCTCTCTAGTACTTGGTTCTAGGTTCTCTCAATAGTCCAGGAGAGTTTATAGAGTTAAGGCAGTCTATGAGTTTAAACATCTAGCTTAGAGCAAGGTGCAAAGAAAGGATATGAGAAACAAATCAAAGAGAGGAGAGGAAATGATGAAGCAGGAGGTTTGGTAACTCGTACCTGGTTACCCCTAGATCAGGTAGTTTTAGAGTTGTCTGGAGGTGAAAATACTTTGAGACACCTGAGTGGAGACATCAGACCTTGGTACCAATGTATCTGTCTGAAGCAGTATTGCCTTCAGTAGTAAAGCCCAAGCACAGGACTTGACTCAGTAATTTCCACCACTGATGGTAATCTTAGTGTGTTTAGAGCTGTAGGCAGGAGAAGGGTAAAGTACACTGTTAAAAAGTGCTGCCTATATGGGATAGGAGGCGTTTTAGTGATTGTCAAGCTGAATCAGATGCCATATTGAAAGCCATATTCCCTCTGGATTGATGCCTAAGTGGTGTATGGAATTGCTGAGTGCAACTTACAGGCCACCAGTGTTATGGAAGGCTCTGGAATTCATCTGCAGAGATGAATGCTGTTCTGGCCGACCAGTGGTACTGTGATGGGAGGTGCAATTCCAGCTTCACTGTCAACTGTGGGAATTTAGTGAGATCTGAATTTCACCCTGAAGATGTCCGTGTTTTTTCTTTTCATAGATGAAGCAGGATAATGGTCATCCTTTGTAAAGTACTTTGAAATCTATGGATTAAGAATGCTGTATAAGAGCTCAGTGATGTTTATTATAAGCACTTTATGTAACAGCAAGAACAGATGATAAAACAGGACAGGAAGTAACTATTGGATTTAGACTTGTCCTATCTCAGATGTTAATTTAGAGCCAAAAAAGGAAATAAAGTGATTTCAGTCTGTGTGTGCTCTTAATTGCCTATATTTAGGTGGTCTATATATGTAGATAGGAAACTATAGTAAAAAGTGATCTTTTAAGCAGCTCAGGTAAAATCAAGGAAGTGTATATAAAATACACAAGTTAACATCTTTGCAAGTATGTGTTGTTTATGATGTGCTATTTAAGGGGAAGCACTACCTTCCTAGCTCCTAAAGAAATTAGGCTATGTGAATCAAAATTTCATGCAGACTTCCATCTTAGAGGTGACAAATAAATAATTGCGTAGATTTAATGCTTTTGAAGGAATGAAGGGTCAACAGCTTCAGGCTTCTATTTATCTTACTGTCTGAAATAAATGAGTAAAATAACATGCTGTAGGCTTCCTATTCTATCCCCAAAATGTAATTACAGTACTTCCATGCAGTGCTGAAGAACGAGCTAAGGTCGTGGCAACCAAAGGATAATTCTTACTGTCAACTGTCATACGGTTCTTCCTTTGTCCTGAAGAAGTTTTATCACTTTCTTGCAAGCAACATAGCTGGATACTTGAAAAGTTGACTCCACTTTCCAACCAGCCTCTGCTGCTGTGTTCTGTGTGAACAGCAAAATGCCGTTTGCTCACTGGAATTATGTGATGAAACCCCAAACTTTAAAAAACCCATAAAATAAAGAAGAATTCCGCCTTGACTGATGTAAAGAGAATCAGGATGTATAAGTAATAAGTATTGCTCTACAATTTTTTGTGAATACTAATGTTATGTAATGAACATTATCTCCTGTAGATATAGGGATAACAGTATTCCATGCACTAGTGCTTTCAGAGACAGTTGTGGTAGATTTAGAGATTATTTAAAATGTATCTAGCATTTTGGTACAATGAATTGCTTTGCAAATCTGGATTAGACTATTGCTCTGAAAATATTAAATATTGGACATTTACTAGTGAAGCTAGTGAAGCACAGTAGTTTTAAATACGGTCTTCAATTTTTTGACCAGTGATAAGGAACTGACATTAGAAGTAAAGAACAGTAGTGTTTTTCTTTAAGTTCTGCCAAACTCATACATGCGTGCGTGTGCGTGTGTATATACATATATATATAGACGTAAAATACCTTTCCTAGATGGATGGAAATGGAGACTCAAAACAGGACATGACTTGCTCAAGTAAATGTTCTCATTTGAATGCCCTCAGAGTGTAGGAACAACTCGGGAGCAAATCTTGTTCAAGAGTAACCTAAGTAGAGTTGATCCTGCCACGGAGAAGAGATTAGCTGATCTCTGCAAAATTCACAGATTGTCTAACAGAATAAGTGTGTTCACTGGCAGAATCTTTTGCAAACACAAAGCAACAGTGAAATACAGAAGTTTGCATGTAGGATGGTAGACATGCTGATAGTATTCAAGTTACACAAGTTTCCAGGACGTTGTTCGGCTAGAACACAGCAGGAAAAATGTTGCTTCTTAGAAAAAAAAAGTCTGTCTCTGAATAATATAGAAGTAGGCTGCTGTACTGCTTGAGTCACCATCCCTGAAGTTATTTAAAAGACATGTAGACATGGTTCTTAGGGACAAGGTTTGATAGTGGACTCGGCAGTGTTAGGTCAGTGGTTGGACTTGATTATCCTAAGAGGCATTTTCAAAGTAAACAATTCAATGATTCTAATTAGCACCTTTTGCTGAGAACAGTACTGCAGGACTGCTGTTACCCTTGAGCGAGCTGTGCTGCTGTGTGATGGCTGTGCATACGGGACCTAAGGCCGAGTGCTGCCTCTTAACCGAATGAGGTTGGTATCTAAATACCAAGAATTCCAAAATACCTCCAGAATTTTCCGCTCTGGGTACTCCATACAGAACTTCTGAGCTTTTGATGGCATGTCTGGAATCTTCCCAGTAGTAGTGGTACCACAAAGTTACTTGTCATTCCTCCCCCAGGCAATAAGAAGCTTAATTAAAATAAAAGTTTATAAGAGATAGAACGACCTGATTTAGATGACATTTTTGCTTCAAAGTGCTGTTATACAGAATTAACCTTTCATTTACGGTGATGATGCAAGATAAGAGGAACTTCTTTTGCATTAGAAGTAAGTTATTAAAACTGCAACTGTTGAAATTAATGGAGTTGGACAGCAGCCTTTGATGATCAGTAAGTTTTAGCTGATAGCCAAGCAAGGGTTTTTACTGACATGTGAGAAACCTGCAGTTTTCTCGTTGGTTTCAAGGCAAGGCATCACCTTCTACTGAAAATAAATTACTGATGAAATGTTAGTAAATGAACTTGGGTCAAGGGTTTCCTCTGTGCACGTTCAGTTGGGGTTTGTCCGATATAATGTACCTGAGAGCACCAGCAGTGAGTAGATGTCAGTGTGTCTTAGGGCTCCACTGGCCAATCAGCTGTTCAAACAGACATGACGTATGGTGGGAGCTTTCTGTAATGTAGATCTTAATACATATTTCATTTCTTCTTGTTTATAGTGCCTTGTTTATAAACTGTGTAAACAGCAAAATCAGGATGGTTAGCAAAGTAACCATGGAAACCTGTTTTATCCTCATTCTCTCTCTCTCTCTCTGGAAACGTGTTTTGATGATAGTTATGATTCCTTCCCCTCACTGTGATTTGAACAGGACTAGCAAAATAACTCATAAAAATTTGTATTTTAAGTTGTTAGTTATCTAGTGACCACCAATGGGCCAATATTTGTATGATCAGCATAAAGAGGGATTTTACATTCATTCTCTTTATTTGGGGTAGCACTGCAAGAGTAAAGTACGTGCCTCCAAATAACTGTCTGTAACACTAGTAGGAAGCCATGGCTGCACAAAATACACTTCTGCATTTCTGAAAAATGGGGTCATCCAACTTGTGGTTTAAACAATAGTGTTTAAATTGGGAATGAAGTGTTTCATACTTTTTGGATGATATAGCCTGTTGTCAAAATACAGGCAGCTTTCACAGAACAACCACCTGTGTATCTATAGAAGTGACAAAAAGGAATGTGAAAAGAAATAATGTTTTATATTTAGAAATCATTAAGCTTCAACATTAGAAATACCAGAAAAAAGAAGACCAGTGCAAGGGCTAATTTACCTTTCTAATTAATTCCTCACAAAATAACAATTGCAAATAGAAAATAAATATTTTATATAATCTGAGACAATTTTAAGAAACATGTAAGTATGATAAAATTTGGTGATAATGCTTCACATTCATATTTTAATTCTGTTTTTTCAAGATGATTATTTCAAGACTATTATTTCAAGATGTTTCTCTGTATGTTAGCATCACAGTAATTAAGCTTAAACTCAGCAGGAAGGGTTAGTGTTTTTTAGTTTTTGTCAAATGAACAAACCGTTTCACTAATTTAAAAAATAATTACTTTCTTGGATTAACTTTGTTTCAGTGATTAGATACAACATGACATTTATTATCTGAATGCTTTTATTGCCACTTGACTTACTTGGAGTTGGAAAATAACTTCTAGTAGTCCTCCAGGGGTATATTGTTTATTACAGTACTGCTTGTCCTGGATTCAGTCTGGTTTTAAGAACAGCTGTTGCCAGGTTTTCCATCACTTTATGTCTCTGCTTTTATGGGCAACAATCCTAGTTCATCGAGGTGGATACCCACCTCTGGAAGATTTTCCCTGCCTTCTCTGGTTCCAGATTCCAGAACTGAAGGTTTGTTGATGTTTTGAACTGTCTGATCAGAGCTTTGCATGACTCAAGAGCAATGGTTATAATGAATAATTTTGCGATTTCTTATTAAGGTTTTTGTCTTTTTATTTTGTGGTAGTACAGGGCATTGTCTTATGCAGGTTTTTCACTGCCTACAGGACTTGTTATAACTGGTAGTATTTATGCCCTGACTTCAAGTCAAGAAATTTTATAGAAACCATCAGTATTTCACTTCTGAAAGATCAAACTTGATAGGGACAAAGTGCTTTGTACAGCAGGCAGAAATTGCTCCTGCAGACCAATCTTCTGTTATTTGTACTTTCCTGTAGATGTGATATGCAAGCTCTTTCCTTTGGTTTTTGATTCTCAAAAATTAGTAGTGACAAGTTAGCACAGCTAAAGTTGTGATTGAATTGTCTCTGATTGAAGGGTTTGAAACATAAGTCCTATGAGGAGCGGCTGAGAGCACAAGGTTTTTTCAATCTGGAGAAAAGAATGTTTAGCAGAGACTTTATTGCTTTCCACAACTATCTGAAAGGAGGTTGTAGCAAGGTGGAGGTTGGTCTCTTCCAGGCAACGAGCAACAGGAGAAGGGGAAATGGCCTCAGGTTGTACCAGGGAGGCTCAGGTTGGATATAAGGAAAAATGTTCTTCACTGAAAGCGTGGTTAAGCATTGGAACAGGCTCCCCAGGGAAGCGGTTGAGTCAGCATTCTTGGAATTGTTCATAAAACAAGTGGACATGGCACTTCACAATATGGTTTCGTTGGCAAGGTGGTGTTCAGCCAAAGGTTGGACGTGATGATTTTGCCGGTCCTTTCCAACCTAATGGTTCTATGAGTCTCTGAATTTCTGCTCACAGTCTGTGTAGAAGATTTATATTGTATGCCAGCAAAGTTGCAGATGTAACACAGTTACACAGAGATTGCTCGAATTGCTCGAAGAAGATGTGAAGCTATTTATGTCACTAAGTTGAAAGATATTTTGGTGCTAGGAGGGAAGTTCCCTGTATTACAGAACGTTAACCTTTGTTGCTTTTTGAACAGTGCTTAGAGAAGGGTATGAAGGTCAGAAGCATAGAATTCAAAAGGGAGTTTCAGAAAGTGAGTGTCTAATACCATACATGCCCTTTGTCCCACTCAAAAATATTTTTGTGCCTAATGTTTCTGTTTTCAATGTCCTTTTTTTTCCTCCTCTTGTATTGAAGTGGGGAAAGACAGACTTGGCCTACCTCAAACTAGGAGCAGTGACACAAGATTTTATGAAGTAGTGTCATGTGCATAGAACAAATCAATGGGGAAGGCCTGAAATTATTATTCTCAAATTTCTTCCACCTTAACAAAAGGCTCAGAAAGCAATATTCAGGCAGAAGTGTCTCACTTCAGCTGATAGTGTCTCTGAAGAGCTCAGAAGTAAATTACAAAAGTAATGACAGCTTTCATTAAGATGTTTCAGCTGTGTAAGTGAATGTGTAGGAGTTACAGGCTTTTGCTAAAGCTGTAGGAGCACAGATCATTCTGGGGATCAGTCTTACAAATTATTTAATCACAGAAAGCTGACTTATCTTTGTGCTGGTTATGATCAGTGTGCTGGATGAAGATCTATCCTGATGGGGTCATTGTCATTTCACTGAAGTAGCACAGACCTTCCAGAACCTGTGCAGGGTGGTCATAGCACCCTGACTCCTCTCCTGTGTCCTATGGAGACACTTGAGGGCAGAGTAGGAGATACTGTTATGACTTACTTTGTAGTTATTGAATATTTAATTATCAGTTCACAGAATTGATGGCTTCACATTTTAATCCCAGTTAATAGTGATAAAATAACTTTTTAAAAAGCATAGTAACATGAATAACTGTGCATATGTGTAAGTTTTAGTCCACTTTCTTCTGAATCACAGAATCATTTAGATTGGCAAAGACTGACCTCCAAGATCATTGAGTCTGACCCTTGACCACTCACCATGTTGTCAACTAGACCATAGCATGAAGCGCCATGTCCAGTCATTTCTTAAAGACTTTCAGGGATGGTGATTTCACCACTGCCCTGGGCAGCCCATTCCAATGCTTGACAACCCCTTCTGTGAAGAAATTCTTCAAGATTCCCACCTGAACATCCTCTGAAATCACTTTATTGGAGTAAAGTGAATTTTTTTCTTGCTCATTATTAAACAACAAAGTTATTGATGCCATTATGTTGGGTCAGCATTTTGTGCTTTGGGTTTTTTTTGTCCTCGTAACATATAGCTTCAGAACTTGAAACTATATCTCTTCCAAAAGATCATGCTTGGTTGAGATCAACAGACTTTGTTCTGTTTCTGTACGTTTTATAGAAATAAAGGTTTCTGTTTTATAGAAATAAAGGTTTTGCTTCTCTACGAAAAACAATGCGATTTTAGCTCCTAATTCTGCCCCCAAGACCGGCTGATGCAAAGGTCTGCACAGAGGCACATGCAGTAGGCCCTAGTTTTGATAGAATGATTATTTAAAAATAAACCAGCAATCAAAATATCCCATTCTTCAGACTTGTAAGTCCTTGGAAGACTAACAATGAAATTAGTATGTGCACCTCTTTTAAGCCTCTTTTTGATGTCTGAGTTCAGTAAAGGACCTCATTGCTCTCACATACTGCTTTTGCTTAATTTCTTATTTGTCAGGATGGACCTTTCCTGAGTTTGGAGGAGGTGATTCCTGAATATCAACCAGCTTTCCTGGACCCCTCTTCCCTCCAGAGTTATATCCCATGAGGTTCTTATAAACAGATCTCTGAGAAGGATAATGTCTGCTCTCCTGAAATCCAAGGCTGTGGTTCTGCTTACTGCCTTGCTTCCTCCTCTCAAGATCCTGAAGGTCATCATCACATGCCTACTGCAGCCCAGGCTGCCTCTGACTTCCCCATCTCTGACCAGTTCTTTGTCGTTTGTAAGTCCGAGGTCCAGCAAAAAACCCCTTTCCCTGTTGGTTCCCCATGTTGGGAAGTTGTCACTAATGCACTCCAGTGCTGCATTGCCCGAGTGCTGCTGTGGGATTGGGAGGTCTGTAACAAAGACCCAGTACAGGGACACCCATCCGCAGGCACAGCTCCATGCGCTCCAGCTTCTCTTCCACAGGGAACAAGTCCCTGTCCAGGCCTTCCCACGCTGTCCTTCCTGAAGAGCCTGTATCCATCCTGCACAGCACTCCAGTCATGTAACTGCACAGAGGCTTCTGGCTCCTCCTGTTTGTCCCCCACGCTGCCTGCATCAGAGCAGAGGTGTTTCAGAGAGCCACCCAAGCATGCTGAGTCCCCACAGCAGTCTTGACAGCTTTCTCCAAAAGGTCATTCCCCATTTATTGCTGTCTTTTGAACAAAATATACTGTAAATTATAGAGATGTATGGTAGTAGTCCTGAAACAAATTACAGAGGTGTTTTATGTCAATATTCTAACCCTTACAAAATTATATTAGCAATGAAAACTCCCAAACAACTCTGTTTGGAAGTGCATTGGATGCTGAACATGGCCTCCTCTTTTTTATTGGTTTAGCATGGTTGTGATTTTTGTAAATCAGTGTGATGTTTGGAAAAGATGCTTAATCAACTTTTTTTTTAATACAAAGAAATGAAAATGAGCCCTAAAAAGATGACTTACTCTTTTATATGTAATAAACTAGTCATTATCTGTCTTATTAATTTATTCTGGGTTTGATATCATTCCATCTGTGTTTTTTTGAGTTGTTGCTACTAAACAAAAAGGTATCAATTAAATATTTATATATGAGCACCTGGCAACCAGTTGTGCAGTGTACAGTTCTGCCGACTTTGTGAGAAATGTCAGCTCACAAAAGTTGTTAGTGACAGCCTGCAGGGAGGGAAGCACTGACACAGCAGTGATCTTGTGGACCTGATAGAAATGGACAATACATGTTGTCAATCACTAGACCTAGGAAAGGAATCAGGAAATACAAAATAGGGGAACAATAACAGAGGGCAATAGGGAAATAAAATCTGTTCCTACTTTACAAGTTGTCTGAGACAATTCTTTGTCTCTGTGGGGTACGTGCTTCTTCCTCTTTGCTGTTTCTGTCGGCAAGGTACTAGAAAGAGAAGATAAGACCATCAACTAGTCCTGTCTGACTGAAGGTAATGTATTATTTTATCATGCCTGTCCCTTTGCTGATTGGAGGTAAATGAGACTGTAGGAGATTTTTTCCTCCATTGCCATGGGGTCAGGAGGAGGAGAAAACAGGACTGTGCATTATTTCTGTTGCATACACAAATTACTCAGAAAACATGATCTAAAGGGGTTTGGTGCCTCCAAGAGCAATGGGCTTTGATGCCTCTTCACTTTACAGAAACTATAGTCACAACATGTACAATTAGGCTGAGAATTGCTGTGGTTTGCTTATAGAAGCATCTCCTAGCTCAAGCTGCCAAATGGTAAATCATAACACTGGGCACTGGAGAAGCAATTCCTCTGTATTCAGGGGAGGAGTGAAATGGTGGGGAGTAGGAAGATGGTGCGTGGATTGAATTCTGACAGTGTGTCAGGCTGGGCTTCTTGGAGGCAGATGGCATTAAAATGTCAGAGCATTAAAATAAGCATGTCAGGAATAGGATTGGGCATGTAAAGAGGTAATTATTCCACAGAAAAGTGATATTTCTATGAAACAGATTCTGAGAGGATTTAGAATGGTTTGCTGCTGTAATTAGCTGTGCGAAGCTTATCACCCTGTCTTTCAGCCCTGGCAGGAGACTGCCACAACCACTTTAGTTGACAGACTCAATTATTTAAATAAAGGCAAAAATGAGTGGTTCTTCCAATTCTACCTTTATGATCTGGGAAAGGAAAACCTTTGCTTGGGAAAGGTCTTCAGAAAGTTTCTTTTCAAGTTACTCAAGAGCTGCTCTGAAATAAATTCCTGTTGATGATTTAGGTAAGAGTATTGTTCCTCAGCTGATGTTCAGCATTTTTGCACCATTTGCTGTTATAGCAGGACCATCTATTTTTTATGTCTTAGCTAAACTGATGGCCCTACTCAACATTGCACTAATAGGTGTCTGTGTGTGAAGGTAAAAGTACTCTGTAATATGTTGCCTATAGATGTTCTTTATTTTCCTAACACAACACACTGAAGGCCATGGCTTTGCATCTGAATTTAAACCAGGTTTTTGGCTGTAAGTTGTCCCCTCAAATAGGTGGAATGGGATCGTTTTGTAAGGAATGCTTTGCTCCAGTGTCCATTTTTCAGTAGTCTGGCTGTAAAAAAAGTGCTGCTCATCTGAACTGCTGGGGCTCAATTCATTCTACATATTATGATGGCTCTTTAGGCCATCTTATGTATCTGCTCACTAAATCCTTGTTTTGAGACAGAATGCCTGTATGGTAAGGCCAGTGCACTGGCCTGTGTGACTACCTTCTGGTTAAAGAAAGAGGAATCTCCCTGTCCCTGCATCCTCAGGTAACATGGATGCTTCAAAAGAATTATATAGGATTCATAAATTGATTTAGGATTTTTTCTGCAGATGAGTCTTGCATTACCTCATTATTTTTAGTATGAAGATCTCAATCCATTAGTTACTGTAACATTTGTCATTTAAAACCTCCCAATATATCCTAAAGAAGGGACCTTCTAAGCGATTACTGCATTAGCCCTAGTTAGTTTGAGTCAATGTTCACACCCATTGCTTTTACTATGGACTCTATACATAACTGAGGTTGAAACTTGCATAGTCTTTCAGTTCCTTTACAGCTCTTTGTATTAAACTGTCTGGGAAGTCCTCCAGTAACCAGTTGTCCTTTGGTACCTTTTGTGATAGGATACCAAATGTTTCTAACATAATTTGCAGTGTGTATGTCTAATGAACAGAATTGTAAAAAATTAAATGTAGTACGCTTTGATTGTGGGGGAAAAAAGTGCATCGCACCATCTTTCCCTAATATGTGATAGACAATTTCAGGCAGCCAACATTAACATCTTATGCCTCTTTCCTGTCAATATCAAATTTTGCCTTTGATTTTTCACAGGTTTTGAGGCTCTTTGTCTAAAAAAAATGAAAACTTCTCAGGATAATCACTGAAAACTCAGTTAGTTAGATCTGCCTTTCTCTTTTTCTCATTCTAAGTCAGATAGGTTTTTTTATAACTTTTATAATTCCACCACTCTTAACTTTTGGGTTTGTCCATTCAGCTTTCCTGCTTAGTGCTGTGGTGTCCATCTCTAGCCACTGTCTTGGACTAGTTCTTGATGATGATGATGATAAAAAACCAGCAGCAGCAAGGATGACCATTAATTCCAGCTAATTACAGTATCTGCTCCATGTCAATCAGCCCTACCTGGCATTTTCCCCACATCCCAAAAGTCCACCTCATTAACTTCTGTGTAGGTGACTGGAACAGACATGGCACTGATGGACAGCATATATGGCATTGTGGTTGACCTGCAAGCACTTGTTACATCCCTGCGTTTCCATGGCATCCTATGGGAAGTGTTCCTGTACTCTGATGAGCAGTTGAATGTTTCTCTAAAAATATCTGTGTTTAACTATGCATACACATCAAACACATATGGAAATACTGAAAATATAAAGTCCTATGGTTCATGAAGGTTGTTCAGTGTTACTCAGTGCTGTGGCTTGTTTGGGTGGGATAATGGGGGCAAGCTCTGCTCATTTTGGCAGCAGCAGGTGATGCACATGTTTCCCTGCCTCCCAGGGTAAGTGTTTAGATGCAGTTACAAATTATGAACAATGGGCTTTACCCCTGGAAGGGTGACTTTGAGGAAGGTTCTTATTATCCTTGCAATGGATTGATTTAGGTTGTTTACAACCTCCTTGTCATCCTTGTTTTTTCCTCTGGTGACATATTATGTTTGTAGGCTGTCATTATGCAATGTTTCATATCTATAGATGGCATCCCTATTTTCATACATAGTTACAAAAGTATAATGGGAAATATAATAAGCAATTTCCTCCTGTGATGCTGTCAAGTACTAGCTTATACGACTCAAGTGTCAGGGGAGGACAGGACAGGATTTGGAACTAGATTCTGGGGCAACACTGCTTGATTTTGTTTAGTGTTTTGTATTTTTTCACTGATTGCTTTTTATACCGTGCAGATAGTTTTGATAGTCTCTAACTTAGCTGTCTTCAGCAGCACAATGTAGTGTGTCCTTGAAACCTTATTGTTACACTCACAGAATGCTCTGTCCTTTTTTAACTTTTGTTGCTGAGAACCTTTGTTCCTGGATAGAGTGCCACAGAGTGATGCTGTACATGGAACGGTCCAATTGGTATTGAATACTGAATTCTTTTCACTGCCGTGGGCTACTAACTTCTGTATACTTCTACCCTACTCAGTACTAATCAAGTTCAAATTTTGGGCCCTGTGGGGTTGAGACACCCAAAAGTTTTCATTGTGAAGATGTGGAAGGCCAGCCAGGGTCAGGACCCCTAACCCTGAAAGATAATGAATCTTTCTACAGGTTGAAGATTGATCTTTCCAGGAGTTTAATTCATTTGGTAATAAAGTCCACAGTTTTGTAGTGAGCACCTACCCAAACTGAGGGCCATGGTATCACCTTTTTGTCCATGCATTTTGGAAAATGCAGAGACTGCATACATTTTGCAAAATGTATAGACTGCATACATTTTGCAATCTCCCTTTGGGCCATACTGCTGTGCAGTATTGCACACACATTTTTCCCTCTCTGATGAGTGACTCAACCACAGAGTGTGCTGGGTTCAGTTTTGGGTTTTTGTGGGGTTTGTTTGTGTGTTTGTTTGTTCACAGATACTTTGGTTTTTAAAGACACAACCAGAGTGCATTCAGATACTGTAGTGATGGGTCTAGGATAAACATTTTTGTAGAACAAGCAACAATGTTTGAACAAGCACAGACTGTTTCAAATAAAATACAGAACATTTACCAGTGCCTGGACTTTGGAACAAACGAAGGTCTTTTGAGTATTACTTTGAATAGATATCGTATCCTGGATCACACGACTTGCAGAGAAGAAACTATGTTAAGATGACATTCAGTGTAACTTTCCTGTGTGACAAAACAGAATCTGCATTTTAACCATGACAGTTATGACAAATCTTGTTTAATTTGGTATCTGACTTAATGTGGCTTTCCATGTATCTATTTCATGCATCAATCTATGTGAAACTTTACTGAAGTCTATTACATCAGATTGTATATTTGAAAGGTGTTTTCCTATGCATTTTAAAACTGAATGCAACATGGTAATTTATCTGCCTTGAAAGTAACTTTCCTTTCCCAAATATACAGAAGAAAATAATATCTCTTTAGAAAGGTCTAGAAATTTGTTGGAAAAAATCTTTAGCATGAGACACATCAGTGGAGAATTCATAGATGAAGGATCTAGAGAATAAAGAACTACTAGCTGTGTTCTCCCTATATGTTCTTTCCCCAAAGAGATATGTGTTCATACATTGAAAATAATGGCACTTTGGACTTAAATCACTTTCTAATTTCCAGGTGCTGCACAGATTTTAATTAGCATCTCACCCTGTTTCCAGACAGCTCATTCTCACTGAGTCAGAAGACATTATTCCTTAGTATGCAATCTTTCAGCTTGCAAACAGTCTAAAATATATTCTTTCTACTGTACAAGCAGTTCTTAAGAGTTATACATGGCAAGGTCAGTTGCATTTTAATAATTATGATATAATTTGAAAACATGATTACCATATGGGTAGTAAATCCATTTTCATCATTATCAGTCAAATGTCAAATTTCTAGGATACACTTAATTTCTGTCTCTTATTCCTTCTTCACTCTGCTTTAATTTTCATAAATTGAGTCTTGTATTTTGGTTGTATAGGAAGAAAATTATGCTGACAAGAAACAAAAAGGTATGCTGGGTTTTTGTCCTTCTGCAGTTCATCTCCACATTGAATGCTTTTCATGATCTTTTCTCCACTTCTGCAAACCTGCTGATGAACAGAAGTAGGGTACTTGCAAATGGTGCCAGCACAGTTAGACAGATCCTTACCTGTGTTTGCTTTGAAGTGTGCGTTCAATCACTTGGCTATTAGATGAAGCTGATGTTAAAACTTTGGGTCTATATGAAGTAGTTTGGGGAGTTTGTTTAGTCATGTTATTTCTGTTGTTAATGTCAAAATCATGATAACTTCAGAAAGCCTAGGATTTGAAGGTGAACATGTCAAGCAATTATTTTCTTATTATAATAGAAGTCAATAAAGAATGTTTGACAACCTGATTTTTTACATATTTGATCATCCCTGGCCAGCAGCAAACACAAATGAGAGGCAGTGCTTCATGCCTACCTCTGAACTAGTCAAGTGCTGTGCGTAAAATTTTCTCTTCTTTCCCTTTCTCTCTCACATGTACATGCAGAAGTGCACATGCAGTTAGTGGAATGATAGGTGGGGGCTACAGGCCTTGCTGTGCTCCTTAGAGCTCTGATAAGCCCAGTACAGCGTGACCCAGCAGCAAGATACTAAGGCTTCCTCAGAAATGAAACCAAGGTAGCCTCATAAAACCCTGCCTGGGGCTTCCTGGTTTCCTGCCAAAGCGTGACATACGCTGAACGTTGAGTCACGGACATTGGATATTGTCTTGAGCACGGTAGAACTGCACTGTGCAAGTCACGATGCTGTCCCAGTTTGCAACCTCTTCCAGAGGCAGGGATGGGATAGTTGAATACTTCGCACTAAGTGCTGGATCAGTCTGTGTGCTTTAGATTTGGTGAGTGGTAGTCCTAAAGGGGTTTGGTTTCTAAGAGAGTCCTCCAGGCTTGGCAAATAAGAGACAAATTGGCAGCAGGGAGTATGTTGGAAAAAAGTGCTGTCTCTGCAGTCCAGGAGCCTGTGAGAAACAGAAAAAAGTGCTGTCAGTTACTACTTGTTTAAAAAGAGGGTGAATATATGAATGGAAAGCTCCTTGGATCACTTTAGAAGGTTTGGGTTCTACATGCTATGTAAGTACAGGTGTCTGTTGTTAAGCATGTACATGCTGTCCAATTAAGCAAGACAGGTCTGTGCCTAGCATGGGATCAGCAGAGTTTAAATACACCATTGGTTTGTAGTCACATCACTTGTCTTGTTCCTTCACATAATGGCTTTCAGAGCCAGTAATGGCAGAACAGGGTTTGTACTGTAATGGTTTTGTCTGAACTGGCGAAATGTTAAACCTAAATAGCGTTATCAACTAGAAAATTTTGAAACGTGGACAGGACAGGCTTGTCTCACATGTCAAGCACTCTGTACAGGCTGCTGCCTGATTTTGGATACTATCTACAGTCTGACATGGCTGTGTGGTATTGTTGATCCTTGCAGGATTATGTACAGAGAAGATAAAATACTCGGATTCAACAAAAGGTTCTTTGCTGCTTTATTTCTTGCTATAAGGAATGCGGAAAGAGAATGCTTTCTTAATTACTGAATCTTAATGACTAGACTAGAAGTGATACTGAAATAATGCTGGGATGTTAATTTTCAATATTACACTTCAATTTTAACTAAAACAGGACTGAAGCGGATCAGTTGCTGTTAATAGATTGTGGATGCTGAAATGCTGTTAGCAGGGAAATTTTCTCTTCTTGCATTCATTCTGTGAGAACTTTTCCTTTGCTGTGTAAGCTATGTAAACAATAGGGTTTTTGTAAATAGCATTCGTATCTGGTATCTTCTGACCTTGTGTACATTATATTAGGAAAAAACATTTCTAAGTGGGTGTCTGAGATATTGACCAAACACCCTAGAAGAAGTGTGAGCACTGTTCAATTGCTTAATGGAACTAGAATATATAAATGGTATTGTAAATTTAGTAAATAATTCATTCCTCGCTCTGACTCCTGCCTCGCTGCATCTCTGAACCCCTGCTTGGAAACCCACAAATAGATTACACAGTAAACAGGTGATCCAGTCTTCTTCATCTTGTTTGCAGCCAGTGCAAAAAAACCCAAGAGGGAGGAATCAAGCCTGCAGCACACAAAAAATATTTTCTACATGTTTTGTTCACAAAACCAAAGATTAATCATAAATATATTTTCTCAATCATTTTACCTTTCAAAAATTCTGAGTTAAAATGGAACAGTGTGTTGGTTTTCCATCTTGCTACTTTCCTTTAGAAAGTGAGAAAGCATAGCAAAGGCAGCTAAAGGTAGAAGATGGAGAAGAATGCCCTTGCTATTGATTTACACTCTACCTACTCCGCAAAACAAGAGTCACAGGAATCACAGCTAGGCTACCATCACAGAATGTAGTCAGATTTAATACTGAACTCTATTAACAATGTTAAAAAATGCTGTATGATAATTATGGACAGGTTTTCTTTCTCAGATACAGCTAGCAAAGAATAATATCTGTCCTGTGCAAAGATCCTGTTGATCACAGGTGTTATTGTTGTGAAGAAGTGTGTATTACACAACTAGAATTGGGTGTAAAACTCAATTTACAATTTAAAATTTGTCTGCATTCACTTTTGTTCATTCTTTGTGGTTGTTACACTAGGACCTAAAAATCACCTCCAGTTCTGAATGGCAGCAGCCCTGCTGGAAATCCTCAACCTTCTGCCAGCAGTGGATGCATTAGAAGTTGTAACACCAACTGTTATAGTTGGCTTTATGCTGTCCCCTACAGCTTTAAAGGGATTTTGGAGCTTGCTTAAATGAGTCCGCGTTCAGATCCTTTGTTGTCCAACCTTTCTCATCGTGCCAAGCAGGAGCAGAAAAGCCATTGCCTCTTGAGATCTCAGGAGCAGCCCCAGCAGCTTGTGCATTCCTGCTCAGAGGAGAGGTGATGGGGGAGCAAGGGAACAACGGCTGTCAAAGAGCGATTACCTCAGGGGGCTGTGTCATATGCTCAGCTTGTCCCATAAAGGCACAGAAGAGAGTCTGAGATGCAGAGAACAGTGTTCGTATGTTTGTTCTTGAAGTGATATTGGAGCTTAACACTGATACCTCACAACTTAGCTGCAAAGTTAGTACCGTGCATGTACTCAGAAGAGGATTTAACTGGCAGCCTTAATGTTAAGGGCTGTAGTTCCGTTTGCACTGTATTTTCTTGATGGCTTCTCTACCCTAGGGAGATAATTATTTCTCAATCAATATGCAAGTAAAAATATCAATAGATTGTGGAACCATAGTAAGAGTTCATATGCAGGAAGGCTTAGAAGATGAAAACTCTTCAGCCAGCTCATAATTATGTACAGTCTGCCCAGTTTATGAGATGAAAAAATGATTTTATCTTGCATGTGTGTGCTGGTTTGGACCAAGAAAATGTGGTATTAGGTTTTTATAGTGAAGAGTTTTTAATGTAGGAAACATTGTTTTTGACTATAAAATGAAAATCCTTTAATGCATATGCTCTGGAAATTGAACTAACATTCAAATGGAAAGAAATATCTGTCAAGTTCACTCTGCTAAATCCAATCTCCAGACTAAGTTAGTGGTAAATGAATGTATTTTTGTCCTGCTGCTTTGCTAAATGGGTGCTCTGCTTAATGAACTCTACCCTTGCATCCACAAACCTCACAAAACATACAAGGGTCCAGGCAAAGCCTTTGTGTGAATACATATAGAAAAAGAAGTATAAACACACAATTAGTCAATGCTTTTTTCTCTTGAAATAGCAGTTAATTGTAGCATGATCTCTGTAATTGTGAAAGGTCAAGAAATCTTTCTGATTCTTCAATCGTCACATTTTGAAAATGTTTGGTTTGGCTAACTTTATGAGTAGAGCAGAGGATGCTTGATTCAAAAGGTACTTGGAAATGAAAACAAGCATATAATCCAGATCCATATCCATCTGAAATGGATGAAAAAAACCTTGATGACAATAAAAGAAAATATGGTCTAGCCTTTTCTTTTAGGAGCAAATAAACTGATCTTAGTTCTTGCTGTACAGGATAGAATGGAGACTGAGACAGTCATAGAATTGCCAGATGGTCACAGGAAGAGGATGGAGTGGGCTGCTCTTGGGGGCCTAGGGGGCATTTAGGTTGTAGAAAAAGGTGAGAAACAAATGAAAGCGGCTTAGCATTGCTAACGGTTAAATGTGCAAGTAAAATGAGAAAGTATAGTTTTATGCCCACTCAACTTCACATTAATTCTCACTGAACATTAATAAACAGTACTGTAGTGATGGATCATCATTATCAATCTCGGCAGTGGTGCTGTCAAACAAAACATTTGCATTGTAAACAGAAAATGCTCCAGAATGTTGTCAACATGCTTGACCCCACATAATTAACATTTGGCTTTTTGATATTCATGAATTCTATGCTTATGGCTCTGCTCTGCCACTGTAATAAGCTCATAACTGAGAATGGTGAAGTTTAGGTAAGAGGTGGGAGAGAATGGGAGACTACTCCTTAAAATGGCTGAGCATTTCTAGTCTGCTTCAGGGGAAAGAATCAAATCACTGGTGAGGGTACCCCTGAAATTCAGGTACCTTTTCATTGCTTCTTAGCTTTTGGTCTCAGCCAGGAGTTGCTGGATGCTGTACCTCCACATCCTTCCTTCTGAAGTAACCTGTCTGTGGAAAGGGAAGGTGCTCTTGGAGGCAGAGGTCTGCTACAGTGTGAAGGCAGAAAGCGTTGGATAATTCTCTTCTTGCAGCTCTCCAAGTTGAGTGATACCCATGTGAGTGATGACTTGTGACAGGGAAAAGCCATTTTCCAGTTAAGGAAGACTCTCTGCAAGATGAGCGGTCCTTTCCACTCTGGTGGAAAATCAATAGCTGAGAGCAGTGGTTGTCTGCTGCCTTCTAGTTGAGATTGGAGTCAAGGACAAATCTGCTATGTCCATCCAGCATCACCCGTGGTGTGGGGGTGTTTGAGTTAGTGTGGTAGGGCATTGTCTGTTTGTGCATGCGCTTTTTTTTGGTCATCTTCACTGCCATCATGGCAAAGCTGCAGTAGGATGGAGGGATTTTGTATTTTCAGATTCTCTCCTGTGGAGCTTTCAGCCCAGGGAGGTACTTGCACCCTACTGCTGAGGGGAAGCAGTTATTGAATATTGAAGCAGTTTAAGTGCTTTGTTCAATATTTGGTGAATAATTCAAACAGTTTAAAAGCTAATCCATAACTATCTTACCATGATGTTCTTTAGGTCACTGGTTAGACTTTAACTGACAGATTTGGTTTTTTCTTGAGGTTTTTCGGGGAAAATAAGCCAGTTTGGTGTTGATGATTCTATTTAACTCTCTGAAGCTACCTTACTTCTTTGAATGCTATTTCTTAGCTGGTTAACCCTCAGTCCTAAGGATGAGGTGAGTACAAGCTGCTACTTCATAGTGTGTTCACAAGTACCAACAGGAATTTGCTAAGCAGCTCCCAAGCTGGATGAAATTTTATTTCTGTTTGAAATCTCTGTCTGTTGAAATCTCAAGAAGCAGAAAACATGAAAAACAAGCACAGGTGACCCAATGTGTAAACCTGATGCTTCCCTGAATACCTTTCAGAGAATTTCATGAAGGCACACTTACTAAAATGCTGCTGACATCCTTAATGGTCTTTAACCTGTTTTCTGTCTTTTCTGTCCTGCATTTGTACTTGCCAGTAAAAACTAGTTTTGTTGATTCACCCTCTTGGGGCTTTTCGTGAGGATCAATGCAAAGTCATTATTTTATCAACTGTTATTTGTTCTCTCTTTCTAACAAAAAGACTACCTTTAGACAACTGGAGAGATAAACAGCTCGGTGTTTTAGCAGGATAAGAAGATTTATGGTACCTTTTCTACTTAACTTTCCATGATACCCTAACTGATGATTTTTTCCTGGCACTTTTACCATTCCTTTTTCCTCGAGTATGCACCTGGGTTTTGTCCCATTTTTTCACTGTTTTTTTCCCCTATCCTTACATATGTATTTAAATTTCTGGCTGTAACTACAGCATTTCTTTCTCAAAAGTTCTATTTTTGCCTTGAAATAATTTCATGCTGTATGTTTAAAACTTACTGGTTTGTTTAGCTCTAGCCCCTGTTGCTACTGACTTCACAGGAACTGTCATTTTCCACTGCCATTTTCCTAACTGTCATTAGGTTTTTATCTGGAGTGAGCCCTGTTCCTGATGGTTGTTAGGGGCGTATGTCTATTCTGTCTTTACAAATGAGAAAAAAGGAGACCATCATTATTTAAGGGTGCTACTTCAACAGAAGTAAATATTTTACTTCACTTTGCTTAATTAAATTTATATTCATTCTCACTTATATAACAATTGGGCAACATCGATTTGGGCTGATAAATGTGTATTGTACTCTGCATCAGAGGAGATTTAACTCTGCTAGTGTTTGAAGGGTTTTTGACACAGGCTGGAGAGTGTAGAGAAGTTCTTTATTGTAGAAGGTGCTGTATAATCTTAAGTGATCCCAGCTTTGCCTAGACATCTCAATGCCTTGGCTGTACTTTATAAATAGTCATTTCCCAGAACTGCAAAGAGCATTTTCTAAGAAATGTGAGCTCAGGAGAGGTGAGTGAATTACTCAGTTTGGAATAATGTCAAAAATGTAACTCTTCAAACTTTGTGCACATGCAATTTGGAGGAATATGTAATGCTATGCTTTCCTTAAGCAGATACTTTGATATTTGTCAAGTTTCCTGCCATATTTATGCAATGTCTCTTCCATATTTCTACTTTTCGTTAAATACTTGCCTTTATTTCAGAGATCCATTGAACTACATTTTGTTGATGTTGATTTATAATTTCAAAATTGTAGTACTTACCGAGTCTTCACTGACTTTGGAACTTTGAACATTATTCTGGTCTCACAAAAATTTGTATTTCTGATGCACCCAAGTGAAAGTCTTCTGACATCTTGATTTCTGTTTGTCTATAGAACTATACAGCGCAGTGAAGCAAAGGTATTTCATGGTTTGGTGAAACTGCTGTGTGGTCTGTGGATACTAACAATGCCCTTTGACATGCATGTGTACAAAGGGATATAAAAATGCAAAAGAATCATCAAACTCTCCACAAAGGAGTCTGCAAAGATTAAACAGTCTTTCTGTTACCTAGCAAATTTTAGAGGGCTATTCAACTTTATCACCTTGTCTCCAAGCAAAAATGGTTTAATAAGGAAAATAAATAGGTTCTGTTGTAGTGACTGCATTTTGTGCACTCCTTTGACAGAGGTATGCTGGAAAAGGTAGCTGTTAAGTGCATGGTGATGAGTGTATTTTAAACATCTGAATTCACACATGCGAATGAATCCGCATTTTTTCTGATGTACCTGGCATACTAAGATTAGCAGAATGGCTAAATAGCTTGTGCTTACACCTATGGAATTTAAAGCAGCTTTCTAAGAGGAGGTAGAAAACACAGTACTTTATTCTTGGCGTGGTCAAAGCAACAAATGACACATACTTAACAGTTTTTCACTAACTGAACCACAAACAGTTCTATATGTGCAGTCACATGCAGAGGAAGAACTGGTCTCCATTGCTTCAGCTGTAGTTGAAAACTACTGTAAAATGTGCTGTTGTGAATGCACTCTTATGAAGAGAGGGGAGATGGCAAAGGAAGAGATTTGTTGCAAGCGGTTTATTTGGGTGGGAAAATTATGCCTGTGCAGCCTCCAGTCCAGATACGCAGAGTTCTGAATTTGGAGCTGGGCCCTCTGATACAGAAATAGTCCAGAGAATAAACTTTCTAACACAATTTGAAAATTAGAAGGCAGGCATTCTTTACTACAGCACTGGACACATTTGAAGGATTTTTCCTCCAAATTGAATGTGTGTCGTGAAACTTTACAACAGAGTATTTAATCCAACGTGATCATACACATTCATTACAATGTACTTCCTAGCTAATACATAAACATCCCTTTTCCTAGAACTAATTTACATGCCTCTGCCTCTTACTGGAAGTCCTTTTGTGGTCCTAGAGGGTCATCTAAAGGGGTCTAAAGTGGTTGTATTCGCTGAGAGCCCCCAGTTTTGTAAATGACCATGCCCTGAACGTCTCTTAGGGCATGCACTGTTGGTTCTTGTTACATAACTTTGCCACAGAAACTACTTAGGTTCCTCATTATCTGTTTATCCACTGGTTCCAACTACATTTAACATCCTCTGTGTCTACTTTTACAATTTTTTATCTAATTTGCTAGCTAGTCTTTAAGCTCTATTTTGCATCTTTGAGTGAATGGAACGTTTCTATTCTCTGTGTTCTGTCAAGTCCCCCCTTTTCTTGAGGCTTTGTCTCTTTTTGACAAGTCTCAATACTTCATTTTCCAGCACAAAGTGTTACAACAGCTGTAGCGTTGAACATGATACAAGCAAGTACACCTACTACAATGAATACAATGACTGCACGAGTGCATTTCGTAGCAGTCTCCAATTTGGTAGCCATGAAGTAAGCCAATCCCACCAAGAACAATGTTCCTCTTTCTGCTGTTCTTCTACTGCTCTTTCTGTCGGGATGATTCCTGCCTGTTGGACTTCAAACCCATCACTCGTGTAAGTGTAACACTCCTGTCCTAAAATAGCACACATTTCTCCCTGGCTAGCAAGCAGATAATCTAAGGCTATGCAGTTCTGTACACCCACCATTCATGTTTGTTGGACCTCATAGGATGTTCTATTTGATATTTTAATAGTATCATTTTCCATTTCTTCTAATAATCTATTTAATTATAGATTATATTGTTAATATAAATTCCATAGTGCAAGGCAGCACACATGGGGCATAGAGTGAAACATAATCTTTTGCTCCCTGAAATCAAAGGTGTTTATTGCAGATCGTCTTGCGCTCTCTGGATGGAAAATGTTCTCTTGGCCGTAAGTCTTCCTTGTGGTTGTTGCCAAAGTACCTTTAGGGAAGGCATTAATACTGCTTGGAAGCAGGAACCAAACCATCCTTTAGGAAGCTATTTATAGACACGGTCTCCACATATCCAATAGGTCCCATTCCCAGTACCAAAGGTCTGATTTCCTATTTCCAACTGTTGCAGTGCTGGTGGATTTACGGCTCCTACATGTGCTTCTGTTGCGTGCTTGGTGCGATGAGGCCAATGGAATTTCATGGTGGCATTGTGACTGGGAGTGGTATAATACTGACACTGATTTGTTTCAGCATTCCAAGTTCTATTTATATTTTGAGTAATGTTAAAGCATACGAATCCTTTCTCTTTATGACCTCTGACTACATTAGTTTTAGGTTTCTTCTTAAGGGGGAAGTTATTAAATCCTGTAAAATTTATAGTTGTGTTTCTTTGTTCCATTGTGCAATTTTAACTATCCCTTCACTGATTCTATTATGAGTCATATCCCATTGACAAAGTTCTTACCACCCCATAGGGTGGACCATCCAAGGGAACCCTGTTCTTCCCAACGTTATTTGAGAACATATCTAGCAATTAGTTACATTTAATATTTTAGCTACTTTGATCTTTAAACTTTCTTAAGAATTTTCATGACTAATCTCTTGGTTAAACTCTAGAAGTCTCTTTGGTGAACAAAGATTTCGGTTAGCTGTCAAGATACAACTCATAGATGTAAGTGATATTTTAGTTACAAAGTTACTCATTCCCTTTCCTCATTATTTGGGTTGGGGACAATAATTCCGTTGTCCATGGAGCTGACACCTTTTTGATTTTAGAATAATGCTCCCAAGGTTCTTTACTGTTCAATTTTACTGTGGTATATGTGGTTAACAGTACTTGATAGGGTCCTTTTGACTTTGGCTGGGGAGATGCTGGATCCCTGTCCCTAAGGTACGCCTAGTTTCATGGTTGGAATTTGTGTGCTGGTGTGTCCAGTCCCACCAGTTTGGTGACAACAACTGCCTGCCATAAATCCTGCAGCGTTTTACCTAAAGATATGAGGTAGTTATTGAGGTCTGCCCCGCCTTTAACATGCACATCCCCTGGGATGTGTGGAGTTTGATAGGGCTGTCCAGAGAGCAGCACATAGGGACTTAGGTTTTCTGTGCCCTTAGGTTGGATCCTAATTCTCAACAAAGCAGTTGGGAGCGCTTGCACCCAAGTCAATGAGGTTTCTTGATGGATTTTGCTGACTTGCAGCTTAATAGTGTAATTTATCCTTTCTACTTTTCCACTAGCTTGCGGTCAGTAGGGAGTAAGTCCCTCTGAATTCCCAAGGCCTTGCTAACTTGTTCCACTATTTTTGCTGTAAAATGAGACCCTCTGTCTGATGACATTCCTCGAGGAACTCCAAAGCGTGGAGTTATATGATATAACAATATTTTTACTACTTTTGCTGTGTTAGTGTGACAGGGAACCACTTCAGGCCACCTGGAAAAGGTATCCACTAAAACTAAAAGATAATTATAGCTCTCTTTATACGTGGAAGTTCTGTAAAGTCAATTTGCCAATAATCTCCTAGGGGGTTACCAGATTTGATAGCCCCTATTACCACTTTATTTTCAGTATTGGGGTTATTTCTTTTACATGTGCCACACTTTTGAGTCTTTGAATATATGATTTCAGTCATCTTGGAGCTAGTCACTGTCTTTCTTAAGTGTTTTAACAATGTGTAAAGGGCTGCTCACTGTCTGCTATTTCTCTCATAATTGCCTTGGGAA
Organism: Callaeas wilsoni; assembly: GCA_013398955.1. Classification (NCBI taxonomy): domain Eukaryota; kingdom Metazoa; phylum Chordata; class Aves; order Passeriformes; family Callaeidae; genus Callaeas; species Callaeas wilsoni. The sequence goes on from VWPU01012104.1 coordinate 24,953, forward strand.
CTATTATTTGCCCAGTAGGGGTGACTGCCCATCCACTGGGGCAAAATCAAGTTTCTAATGCTTCAATTAATTGACAATCTTTTATACTATATTCTGCCTTAATATCTGGTAGACAAATCTCTTGTTGCGAAAGCAAAACGTGATTGCCTTTTTCTGCAGCCTCTTTAGCCGCCCTGTCAGCCCAGTCATTTCCACACTTTGGCCCATTTCCACATTTTATTTGTCTGGTGTGTTCCACAGTGCCTGGTTCAAACTTCAGCTGGTTTTTGTACTGCTTCCAATAAGTTTAATATTTGTGTCCCATGTTTGATTGATGTACCCTGTGCTGATAACAAACACCTCTCCTTCCAAATTGTCCTGTGAGCATGCACTACACAGAAAGCATACTCAGAATCCATCCGAATGTTTTCTTCCAATGCCTGTGTTAAAGCAACCAGCCTTCTGTGCTGAAACATCTGACTTTAGAGCATTAGATTCAATTACCTCACTCAGGGTTGTTACCACGTATTCTGGCCTGTGTTTTCTGTTGCAAACAAAGCTACTTCTGTCCCTGTATATTTCCCAATCTGGATTCTCTATTGGGATATCCTTTAAATCTGGTCAGCTGCAATAAACTTCAGTGTTTTGTAGGCAATCATCTTCTGGAGTACTTTCTACTTCAGTGGCCGACAGAAACATAGCAGGTTTAACAACAGAGGTGGTTTTGAGGGTAATGGTGCATACTTGGATTCTAATTTGCTAGTTAGTCTTTAAGCTCTGTTTTGCAACTTCAAGGGAACTGAAAATTTCTCTGTGTTGTCTGTTACTCTCCGGTGAAAGAGCTGGGAGAAGTAAAGAAATTAAGTAGGGAAAAAATAATTTTTTTCATGGTGTTGCTTATGCATTTGTCTAAAGATTGTTCAGGGCACAATGAGCAATTCTCGGTGCAGAAAGCTGGACTGGAATATCTGCATCTCTCTGTGTAATGCCGTAGCCACAGACTTGTTTTTTCTTGCATATTCACTCTTTGAATCTCATTTTCTTTTCTGCCTGGTGGCAGCCTGGTAACAGACAGCTGGAGCACTCCTCTGAGAGGCGAGATACGTTGGTCTCCCTGGCAAAGAGCCTGACCTCTACCATTTTATAAGCAGAGAGTGACAGTGCTATTAATATATCCCTCTTCTAGCTGTGTTTTCAAAGGAGTATATAGCCTGATTGTTGTGCTGCTGAGCCTAGATATCATCAGCTCATGATAGGTGTATTGTGAGTATCAGGAGTGAATTGGGCCCCTGAGGGGAGTTAAGTTCAGAACAGCTTCAGGGAGCTCTGCAGGCTCTTTATGGGAGGAGGCAGGAGTGCCTCTTTCCCAGCTCCATCTGTCAGCCAGGGACACAGCCCTCTCCCACCCAGTAGCTGAGCTGTAGGCACTTAACTCTAGGCTGTTTTGGCAATAACGTCTAGACTTCCACTGTCAGCAAAATGTTTGGGGCACTGTTTGAACTTAATGCTATAACCAGTCTTTTGGCTCTTCGGTCCTCTGGAAGCTCTCCCACTTCCACTGCGATCAAAGGCAGCTGACTGGTAGTTTTGCATTTGACTGCAAACAGGTGGTGGTAGGCAGGGTTTCTTTCTTTCCTAGATGCAGCTGGAAGAAAACTAAGCACAGCAGTCCATGAGTAATGAAACTTTTTCCATTAGAAGGAAATATTATGATTTAGATTAAAATTTCATTTGAAATAAATGAATCTCTTTGAAAACATGAGCTTCCTTGGAAGAGTGAATTCAAAGTTATTTATTCAGTATTCTGCAGTTATCTGCCCTTTGACATATGGACTAATATCATATTTTGTGCTGAATGCAAGGGAAGAAAAGTATTTTAAACACGCCTTGGTTTTTTGGTAGGAAACTTCACACTCAATCTTTGCTGGGAAACATGGTAGCGATTGTGAAGTGAAGGAGGATTCAGGTCATATTTGTAAAGCTGAGTGTTCTTGCATATGAATATTCTCATTAATGCTTTGTAAACCAAATGGACTTAATTTCTCATTAAACATTTTTGTGGTAATGCGACAAGACTCGCCTGCAGCCTACATTAGCTTAAATATTTTAAAGGGTCTGCATTTGTCAAGGTCTCTAAACATCAGGTTAAGCTGGTGAGGTGAGAGAGTCTTACAGAGCTTAAAAAGCTTTGCCAGCAGCCAGCAAAATTGTTAGACTGTGTAAGAAATGAAGTTTCACAGAACAAGGCTTAGTCTCTTAATGGAAATTTTGCAAAATGATATTCCAAATACCTCTGGTTATTTCTTTATTTCAGGTGCAAATATGAGTGGCTGAGCCTTCAAACAGCCTTCACATTTATGGGAGATGTTTCTGTGATTTAAAACAGATTTATTCCTGTAGGACCCAGTCTTGCAAAGACTTACAGGTGTGCTTTATTTATGCACTCTGTAGCTCCATTCAAGTCAGTGACAGCTTGAAGTGCCAAAATAGGAATTGTAAGAACTCACCCAGAAGTAAGGATTTGCAGAACTGGGCCTGACATCTTTTTATTATGCAGCAGAACAAAAGTCAATGGTTTAAGGCCATGAAGAGAGTATTAAAAATAAATAAATTAAGGAAGCCCAGCACCAGCATAATGCTGCCTGGACAAAATTTTTTGTACATGTGCACAAATGAACACCCTCACTGTACAGAGCCTCAAGCAATTTCTGTTGTCAGGATGCAAGATGGAAGACTGCATATTGCTTTATAAATTTTTGCTGAGTTGTCTCTGTAATTGCCCAATTCAAAACAGTATCATAGTAACACAGTTAGCCCTTGAATGCTTTGAAACTTAAAGATATTGGAATTTTGAGCATCAAATATTCCCTGAAATAAAACACAAAGTCCTCATATATTAATTGTATTTACTTTGCCATTACAAGCAAATTAATTTTTTTTTTTTTTTTTTTTTTTTACATTTCACCCCATTCTCGATTAGATGTTCCAAGACCAATGCCTAGGAGAGGGGAAAAAAGTCATGGATAGCATGCATCTTGCTGTATGACTTTACTTCAGGAAGGAATTCAGGCACATGTTGAAGAAAGGTAGTGGACAGAGCAGCAGTTAAACAGGTGCTTTACTTGCACTTACTTCAAGTTTTAAATATGTTTAAAATTACATGCATGTGAAAGTAAGAGCAGTATGTGGAGGCCTCAAGGAATAATAGCTCTCCTGAATGATTCTTAACTGATTACAAATGCTCCTCTTAGAGGTTTTCTGAAGTTACCAGAATAAAAACTTTGTAATGTAGAGTCATTAAAAGAAAAGAAATTGTATGTTGTTCAAAGGAATGGTTGTCAGATCTCTTATGATTGTTCTGGAGATTGCCACTTCAAGAAAACTAACAAAATGGTTATTGGATTTGAAAGGTATTCTCTGTAAGTAAATGTGACTTTTAAATACTTCAGCTATTATGTTTGTGTTTGCATTACTGTAGGGATTTAAATGGTACCATTTGCATGTTTTATCCAATTCTCTAATGTTCACTTAGTGAGCTAAAATTAAGATAAGTTGTGTAAATGAAACAGCTTGCTGGCTGTGGATAAGCTGATTTAAACTGCTGTACCTGGACTAAAAAGAAATGCACTTGAGGGAAGACACATATGCAGGATGCTTTGTTTGTGAAAGTAGCATGTTTAATCGCATGTAAGTTTTAATTTGAAATAAAAACAGAAATAGAAAGACAGAAAACACAGAAACATGGTTAAGACTGACAGCTTTGCCGTGGGAAGGGAAGGCTAGGAATGTGTATTTAGTCATACCAGCTGTGGGGGTGTGCATGCAAATAATTTTTACTATATAACATTTTCTCAATATTTGTATTTATGTGCCTTAAACACACGTTAGATGTTTTGAGATTTTAATTACATGGAGTTCTCTTCCCCCTTCTCTCCATGTAATGTGCAGATCTTTTTCTTCTGACAGCACGAAGTACCTTTCCTTGTTGTCCTTAAGAGAGGTCTAGCCAGCCTCAGCCCAGGAATCGTTGGCAAAGCCTGGCCTGTAGTGCTCACACGTTCCTCTCTGATAGTCTACGTAGAAATCCCTGTTCTTTCACCTTCAGATTTCTCCTTTGAAGTTTTGGCAGTGATTGACTTTTAGTCCCCTACGTTGATGTTTTATTTTTAAATACTCAGCTAGGCTGCATTTTTTGATACTAAGCATTTTCCACAGGTCTAATCTTCTTGTCTGTAATTTTCATGGATCATAAGGGGGGGCCATTGCTGGCCATCCCTTTAACACAACTTGGAGAGACATGACCAATTACTACCCTCAAATCAACTTAACTCGACATCCTTTTCTCTTTGCAAAATACTTTGTTCCTTTCCTTTATTTGTGCATCTTTGGCTCATTGACCACAAAGTAACTGCTGAGTTTTCTTTTTCTGTATGTCAGATAAATTTGCCTTATATTGCTGCCACATTTTTCAGCTAAGTCTGCCTTCTTTACACATGTAGAGTTAATGTGTAATCTGTTTAAGAGCTGTTAAGAAACTCTGCTACAAGGGCGTTCCTTTGAGTTGTGTTAGGCTGCCATGAGTACCCATGGTTACTTTTATGTGCTAATAGTCCCGGAACTGGGGATTTTGAACTTCTGTGTGGATTTTCTGTGATTAGAAATGGGAATAATCTTAAAAGCTGCATGGAAGCTTAAAATGAGATATTTATGTAATGCTATTCTACTTATGGTGCAGCAGGTCAGCATGTTCTACAGCAACCTCTCCATTTGTGTAAACCCTGAGTACAGTACAGGGTTTACAGTACAGAGGGACTGCAGGGATAGATTGCAGGTAGATGGAAGTATTGGTAAGAAGAAAAAAAAGTTAGGAAGCATGCAGATATAAAAGACATCAATTTGTAGTAGCCATTGCCCCTTAAACTCTCTTTCCCTTCCTTCCTTCCTCACAGATTTTCTTAGCAAACTGGGGGGCAGAACAACTTTCTGAATGCACTGTAAGAGGTTCCTTTTCTTCCCCATCCCATGGGGGAGGGTGAACGAGGGGCTGTGTGGGGTGTAGGTGCTGGACAAGGTTGAACCACAACAAATTGTTAGTTACAAAGTGTGTGTTGTGTTGTAGATGATAATACAGAACTAATATATTTCTTCTATCATCTGGCTTAATAATGCTTTTCACGGGATTATTCTCCCTCACACTTAAGTGTTCGTGTAGCTTTTTGTAATCAAATGAGTACTCTTCTGTGTAAACACATAGGGGAAGTATAGAGAAATTAGATTCTAAACTACCAGGTTGCTGTAAGAGAAGCAAAATGCACCTTTGCAGCAATGAGAGTTCTGGCATGGTTCTCTTACAAGACAGTTTTGGTTATCAGAGTATTTTGGTAATCAGAGAGCACCAAAGTGCCTGGTCTTGAGCCAGGCTCTGCCCCTGGCTGCACACTGAGCTGCCTATTGCCTGTATGCAGGCCTGCCAGTGCAGCAGTGTATGCACAAGTACATCACACGGATATGATGTGCATGGATGATAAGGCAGCAAATATTTCTTTTCCCCTGATGTGTTCTGTAATGTAGTAATGACTTTTCTCACAATATTTTCCTGTGTGAAAAATACAGGAACTTACAGAATTGCGCTTCACACTGTTCAAGAGAAATGACTCAACATCTATCAATCCTTTATAACCACTTTAAAACTGCCAGTGGGAATGCCCTGACAGGAGAAGGCAAGGCCACACCATCTGAGAGTGGTTACTGCCCTTGTGACAAGGCAGCCAGCTGCCTGTCCATTTTCTTATGGCACTAGCAGGGAAGGAGAGAGGCATTGCTTTCTGCTTTCCATTTCTCCTCTGGGCAGGGAGGCAGACTCTCCACAGTACAGGAGGGGAAGGTCAAAGTGTTAGCGAAGATTTTGTTATTCCTTTTGGCTTCTATCCTTCTTCAAACAGGTCTTCACATACTGGATTTTCAGTTGCACATTTGCCATCAGCCTCACTAGGAGCTAAAACTTCACTAACCTTGAACATTAAACAGAATTATGAGTTATTGCTGCTGAATTATCTAGCTGCTGTTGCTAAACACTAAAAATAAGAAAATAGCCTGTTTTTCTCTGCACAGTAAGCTGAAAGCCCTTCAGGCCAACCTAAACTGAGCTGCAATTGGAAACAAATTATTTGATGCTGCTTGAGCTCTTCCTGGCAGTGCCAGTGCTGGTGGAGGCTGCCTGTGCTGACAAGATGGCTGGAGCCTACACAAAAGTGTCAGTGCAGGGAAGGGGAGGAAGGGTACAGAAACCCGGAGCTGACTCAGCAATAAAAGCTACCTTTTGTGCCACGGATTTAACCCAGGGCCCTATGGGGTCAGCAGAAGTGTTTCTTTGAGGATTGAAGTCGGATAGATCTCTGTCACAGAGATGTGACTATCTTTTTGATAGTGTCTGGGTTATTTTTAAACGCTGTGTTTCAGAGATGAGCTCAGTTGATTGGAGCAAGGTGCTAACAGGGCCAAGGTTGCGGCTTCTATCCCATATGGGCCATTCCCTAAAGAGTTGGACTTGGTGGTCCTTGTGGGTCCCAGATGATTCTTTGATTCTGTGCATTGTCAGACATGAATCAGGTGACAATTAAATCCCTAAATGTACAACAGAGAGCTTTGCTGAGCGTGGCAGGGCTGGCAGCATCCTGCTTTGGGCTCCTTGGGGTGCAGCTCTGTGAAACAGCACACTGCCATGCCTGCGAGGGGAGCTGGTAATGGAATGGGCCCTGCTTGGAAAGGAAACCAGTCAGCCTTTGAAAAGGGAGAGGAAAGGTGTTGGGAAAGTGTCCTGAGAGTACTGAGGCCTTAGTCTTTCATGTCTGTAATCCTCTGTGTAGGAGGAATTTGCTGAAGCAGCAGAGTCTGTGGCTCTGCGCTCTCTACCCTCCGTGCCACAGCCCTGCAGGAAATTCACTGCTTGCAGGCTGCTAAGAAAAACCTCTCTGCCATTCGATTAGTTGATTGCAAGTGCCTGTTATTGCCACACTGTTCAAACATAGGAAGGGGAGAGAGAAGAAAAGCACAACATAAATAGAAACTATTGATCTTAATTTCTATTTATTTTCATATGCTTAGTGAAAAAGCACACCTGTACTGAAAAACATGTAATCAGATGTTCCCTGTAGCAGGTTGAAGTAAAAAAGGTGTATTGATGTTATGGTAAGAAAGAATTTGGAACATTTGACAGTTGCTGTTTTAATGACTTTTTTGTTTACCCTTTAATTATGTTCATCACTGTATTTTACCCCATTATTTATTTTCTTACTTCCTAAAATTAGGAATAAAGCAGTATGTCAATTTCCCTTTTAAATTGTTAAGATAATATTTATCTCTGAATATGAAAACTGATAACCAGAGATAAAAATTTCACTGGAAAAAAAATTTCCTTTAATTATCTTAGCAAGTAGGAATAGTCTCAAATATGAGTACAGCGTGTCATGCCAAAGGAATGACAGCTGAGGAGAGCTGTCACTGGTGGTTCTCAGATACCACATCTCCTTGCTGGTACCCATGAGCTGGGTGGTGACTCCCCTGCCTGATGGGCTTCTTCAGAGTGCTGACAGAAATATGCAACTCTTTCAGACAAAGCTTGGCCAGCGGTCATGCCTTAATCAGAAAATGATAGGATTGGATGTAGCTCTTCAGGCTGGAAGTCAAATGACCCACAAAATAGTGTCAGCTTTCAGAATCCCATTGCTTCTGGTATTTTTTTCTGAAGGAGCACTTCTTTCTGGACACTTATAAGCATCAATTAATGACTAAGGTTCTGACTCCTGGGTTCAGTTTAAATGCAGAATATAATTGCATGCAGAGTGATTCATAGGGGTTTCCAGGATTTTTTTGGTACAAGTGCTCCAAAGGCCATCAGACAGATATGATCCTGAGAGTATAATAGAAGAACCAGATCGGAAATATTTATAGTTCACATAATTTTTAATGAAATATTTAAAAATAAAGAAATTACAAACTTTTAGTAATAAAGTATGTTTGCATGCATCTACATTTCTCACAAGTGGAAAACAGTCTATGGGATGTGACTATATATGACTTTAAATAATGTTTTATATCTTTTTGTTAAGAATCTTATAATTTGAATTCACATGAAGATTACAGGTAATCTCTGTAGCTGACTTAGAACTATTCCAGTTCAAAAAATCTGAATATTTCCTATTTGCTGTTCTGAGAATATAGTTTGTGCTATATATTTGCCTAATGCAGAGTTCCCAGGACCACAAAATTGTCCTTTTGCCAAATGGTACCTGCATATATTTCATGAAGTGGTCTACAGCTTTGCAGAAAGTAGGGCAAGCTCTGTAAATAGAGCATGTCAGGTAGTTTTTCAGATTCTTCTTTATGCTACAAATTGACACATTTTTTCTGTGGTGGATGTTTTTCTGAGATTTCTGTGAAATCTCTAACAGCACTGCTTATTTTGTTTCACCTACAGGTACATTTATGTTCCAATGGGAGGATCTCAGTCCAGTTTGCTTGGAACACTGTTATCTACAGCCCTCACTTTTGCCTTCGTAAGCTACTGGCATGGAGGACAGAGTTATTTGTGGTACTGGGGTGCACTCAATTGGCTTGGAGTAATTGTGGAAAATGGCACCAAAAGGATACTCTCAATTTCACTTATTCAAGATTTAATTGTAAGTTGAATCTCTCTCCGTTTCATATTCTTGCTTCCTGGCTCCATGAAGTTCCTGGTTTCTAGTTTGGTTTAACCAAGATTGAAAGTCGTGTATAACAGATTGAAGAGTTTGCATTCTCTTGCTCACCCTCCAGTATCTGAGGTAATAATTAGTTCATATCACTAGAATTTTGCAAAATAGCAGCAAAGCAGATGGTGAAAAATGCATGGTCTTAAAAGCTTCCTCTGCAGTCCTAGAGTAAGCAAATGCTCGTCACGTTGTATATGGATGAACAGAAGCCAGTTTTAACATTTGTATTCTAATTTCACTCAGGATGGCCTTAAAATATTCATCTTCACTAAAATTAGGAGTGTATACTTCTAACCATGTGTTTCCTGGACAAATGTGTGTGTAGCAGCTGCTTGCATCTGAGAACAAGCTTACTCTGGGAAATCTTATGCCACTAAAGAGCCAAGTAAAGAAAACATTATTTTGCCTTGAAATCCTCTGATATTTTCATTTTAGTTATGGTTTTGACCTTCATGCCATAATTTCCAAAGCACAAAATTGACTTTGACGTGCAATTAGATGCAAAAACCACTATTTTAGTTTTGATAGTCATTTTATTCTGCAGGTTTGCTCACTACTAAATCCCAAATCTTCTAATAACTGTTTGTAAGAGTAAATAATTCGTATATCTTGCTTCCTTACTAGTGATAATTACACAGAGTTCATGCTCCTAGATATTGTTGTTTTGGTGGGCACTCACTCTGCAGCCTGATGAAGTCCTGATGCTCAAGGAATAGTGCTTGTTGTCCATCCTACTCATTACAGCTTTCACTATTGTAGCATCCTGTGTGCGGCAGCTGATACAGCTCAGTAATTTAGTAGCCAGTGCTACCTTATATCACCCAGTTGTGCATCACTGCAATTTCAGTGATAGTCTGGAAGCAGATTTTTACCTTCCTAGGGAATGAATTTATCAGATCCATTAATCCTCCCTCTAGGGTGAAACTGAGCTTCACCATCTGACTGGCTGCATATGTTTGTCTGGACTGGAAGACAACACAGATTGTTAGGCATCCAGCTGTAGGAGGAAATAAAAGTGTAGTGGCTTTTTGTATCTGATGTCACTGTATTAGAAATTTTAGTAGAACTCCTAGGGAATTAAGTGCTTAAATATCACAGAAATTATAATGATAATGGCATTATAAAGGTGGGGTTATATATGTTGGATTAATTTCTAACACATAGTTCTAATTATAGCTAACTGATGCTGGCAGTAGGGTTATCTTTTGTATAAATTAAATCCCTAACCAAGTGCATTTTACCCCTTTCCTCCACCTTGTTTTCATCCAGTGTTTTTAAAGGCCAGTGTCTTCCATGTCTCCTTTGTTTCTCATTTCTATTTGGAAATATAGTTGTAGACCTTTAGAACACCTTTTCTCATCTTTTCCTGAAATAAATCTGAATCCAGTATTTTTAATATGCATAATTTTGGCATCTACATTAGTGCATGAGGCAGATCTCACTGCAGTTATGGCTGAGTCATGATTTGCCTTGTGCCTTGAAGGTTTCTCTACAACAACATGAGCTACAAACCCCCTGTTATTGCTCTGTCCTCACTCTTCTAACTAACCCATGTTTTCTTCTTGAATGCTGAGCCTGGGGAGCAGATGAGTAGTTGGACTTTGCATTTTCCTTATCAAGGGGTGGAGTGATATGAGATTCTCTGAGATGTACCACATTTAAAAGAAACTGAAAATTTCCCAGTGCCCTGTATAAATTTCCTCTTCCCCCTTTTAATCTGTTTTTTGGAAACATTCCTGTAATCCTGTCTCGGTGAAAGATGTGCTGCAAGTCTAATCACTGTGGTGTTGAAGACCCTCTTCCTGGGGGATGGGTTTTTCACTTAAATTTCGTCTGTTGACAAGCTGAAATCCTTTGCATTCTTGTGCTTCACTCAGTTGCTGTGTTGGCTCTTGAGGGCTATTTTTGAAAAGGAAAGTCTATTTTTGTCTTCAGAATAACAGATGAGTTTCTGAAAAAATGCAGAGGACAGGTTTATCCTTTTTTTAACCCATTCTGTTCCCCAAACTGCTTCATATATTATTCTTAAAGTTGACATACATAATTCAGTTGAGCAGGAGGTGTTTAATTAGTAAAATAAAAAACCTAGAGGTATAAGTTGAATTTTAATTCTACTCTATTTTTAAGATTAAATTGATCACTAGGTGTAACAAGAATGGTATCAAAACTGCCTCCTTTTTTTTTCCTCACACTATATTGTCTCAATTCTCTTGCAAAGGGAAGATTTAAAAATCAAAATAGAGCATATTCAGGTCTCATCTTTCCCTGAATCCTTGTGCTGACTAAAGATATATAAAGATATATGTGTGTATATATCACCTATATTTATGCAGATTTTATGGTAGTTTCAGTCCCAACACTTGAAACCTAGCGCAATATCGGGAAATAACACTTTTGTAGCAGTCTGACAGGTTTTAAATATCATCGCAGGCATATTGAGCTAGAATGAGCAAAGCAGCACGGTCATTATTTGTGAGAAGTAAAATCGGCTTATAAACAAATATGTACTGAAAACAGTAAATTCCCTGACCCAAAAAATTGGTCTGGAACTTTTAATTGGAACAGGTTTCAAATCAGTGGCTGGCTTCCTGAGTTCAGCTCCAGAAGAGGTGATGCTCCTTCTTACATACTTTTCAGCTTATACTATTCTGAACTTTAATGTTTCAGTAAGTTGTGTGAGAAGTTATCTCCATGTCTTTTTTCCTCCTAGAGATTACTTGTTAGTTCTCAGTAAATTAGAGCTGAGTTAATTCATATTGTCTTTTCAGCAAAACGTTATATATAAAACAACAATAAATGCTAGGCTTCATAAGATAGGGCAGATTTGGGAACTTTATATTAAACGGGAGGTGTTTCATTGTGTTTTTATCAGATCTTTTTTTCTTACTTTTTCAGGTGATATTTAGATCTGTACTGAGCAAAGTAGTTCTTCAATTCACTGTTTTTATATTAATTTTGTACAGATAAATGGACTTGAGTAGTAACTAATTTGAAATCAATGACAGAATTTGTATTGACTTTTAATAAATAATGTGTCTAATTTATAAAAGAAAACGCTAATGACTAACATCCTCCCAGTGATTTAAAGTTTTTCCTTCTCTTTCCTTAAGGAAAACGAGATACAGATCTATAAAAAAAATTAGATCTTGGTATAAAAATAGACTTAGAATGAGTTAAACCTTAGAGTAGCTGGCAATACCTTTATATCAATGGATTTTTGAAAAAGAAATATTTGGAAGTCATCCAAAAGGAAGATGTCGCAAAGGGAGTGAAGCTGGCAGATTGATAAAATTAATGTTTTAATCTAAATTGAAATAGCAACATTTATCTTTTTAGTTCTTTAGCTAAGGGAAAGCATGTCATTCAGTCTAGTAAGAATTTTTTAATTGAGATATAAAGACTTCTCAAAATCATGCTATGATGAATTTGTTTAAGATCTTATTTTTAGATTTATTTGGGGAGAAACTAAATACACCATAAACAATTCATTTTGAGAAACCACCTAACTTTACGTATGGCATATTTTAAATTTTTACTATCCTTGTAAGTTTTGGTTTTTTAAAGTATAGAATACTTTGATTTCTATATTTTCATTTATGGCTGCAATGAGGTGCACTAGTTAAGTCCATTTCAACATGCTGTCATTTCCTACCCAGCCCCCCCGTTGCAAAAGGGGGAAGTATTTTATATGATGTCCATGTTTTTGCTTAGTGGTTTAGATTATACTTTGTTAGTGTGTTAGATTATTCTTTTCCCCAGAGGAATGAACTCCATACATTTGTCTCTGCAGTTAAAAGATCACCATTATCTTGTGCACCAAAGGTGGAGTCAATGACAGCTGGTATCCTCAGCTTTCCAGAGAGTGGAATTTTAGATGACTTTCATAGTTTGGGTGGGTTGAGGGGGTTTTTTGTCTGGGTTTTTTTGGGGGTTTTTTTATGCTTAATTTTGTTTGCCTTATTTGTTCTACTAGATGCATTAAAATTTCTACAGTTATTCATAATAAGTTATGCATTGTACGGTGATCCTGCAGATAGCTGGTGTGGCGCATGCAAAGGTTCTGACGGGTTAGCCTGACCTCTGGGCTATGTTTCTGCAGAGAATTAAGCTGAACTAAAAGCTCATTGTTGTTGAAAGGGGAAAGGTTTAATTTCTCTTTCCTCCTTTCCTTGCAGTCTCACCACTTCCTCCTCCTCACACCTTCCTGCTGGAATCTTTGTTCAGCTGATCTAGCTCTTTTTCCCAGCAGGAAGATCTACTTCCTCGGATTATTTTATTGCTAGATGCTGTGACTCATGGAGAGGAATCTGAAAAGCGCCCAAAGCAGTACAGTGTAAGAGTCAAAAGCCAAGGAAAGGAAATGGAAGAGGAGGAGCTCAACTGCTTGGAACCTCCTGCTTGGAAATGTGCATAAACAGTGTGGGGTAGCAGAGTGAACCTCTGTATTTAAGAGCAGTGAGAAAAAGAAGCCAGTTGAGTTCTGCTGCATAACTTACTCAGGCTATGCTAGGGCACACATTCAGCCTATCCAAGATGAAAGTGCCTGTGAATTTCTCAGCCATGTCCCATATACATTGAAAAATGAGTAATTATTTCCTTTAAATGTCAGAATTTCTTTTTGCAAGTATAACTCACTTCAAACTACCATGAGACAAAGTTTCCTTCTTCAGTATAGACAAGATCTGACTAAACATTACAAAGTCATTTGAGGGAGGTATGTTTGTTGACCACCTTGGAAGATTAAGATCTCTGCAATAAATAAAGACCCTAACAGCTGTTCTTCGGCACGCACTGGGCTTTGATCTTCCTCTTACTTCATTTGGTGGAAAAAGTATTTATATCACTTGTTTACTATTTTCAAGCCAGTCTGGCCTTTTCCTTTTTCCTGTAGTTTTGCATAATTCATACATATTTTTATTGCAGCATGGTGATCCGGTTAAATGACAAGCATTGCCAGTGAAACTTTCTCCATGCCGTTTTTTTGTACTTCCTGTAGAATTGTGTTGTGTTTGTTGCTTCACTTTCTAAGAATGAACAAATTCCCTCAATCAGACTCTTATTCTTTAACGCAGAATTGGTTTTTGAGACTAGGTACCAACCATAATATCAAAATCCAGACTAGGGGAAGGGGCTTGCCACTCACTCCCTGCTCCCCAGCCTGACCTTGAGTTCAGCCATATCATTGCTATAACCAGAAATCTTTACTATCCAAAGTGGACGTACTCTGACTCAAAATCAGTGGAAACTTGTTCTTCTAGATGTGAACATTAGTCAGGGCAGATTTGTGACAAGTGGTTTTTGGTACTTAGAAGCAGCAAGCTGTGCCAAGGTGCTGTTTTGTACTGAGATGCTGAATGACCATCTAAGGTAAATATGGCTTGGCTGATGCATTCCAGTCAGTCCAGTGACTTCTAGCTTTGATAACTATAGTTCTGAGTCAGGCAATTCTTGCTATGTTTCTGCTTTTGCTTGATTTTATTTTCTTCTCTCTTCTCCACCCTCCTATTGTAAGGGTTCATTTGTCTTAATGGAAGTAAATCCCTTAACCTTTTGAGTGCCCTGCTAAAATGTGCACACACAGCCACACTTGCATTGTGACACCGATTTTCTTTGCTGAGGGAACTTCTCGTCTCAAACTCAGTAACAAAGACTGAAAATGTAGTAGAGGACAAGCATATGCAGTATGATACAGACTTCTGTGTGGTGAATGACAAAAATTACTGCAGAAATATTTCAGAGATAACATTCTATTGTTTCCTACCTCTTGAGGCTTTTTTTTTGTCTAATCTGTGCAAGAAATATTATTTTTGATGCCAGAAGTGGAGAAACCATTGTGATTTTTCTGGTATGATTACTGCTCTGCTCCAGACCACAACATCAGCTGGGAAGCCCCTGGCATAGCTGCTTGGTTGTCATTAAAAAAACATTTCTCCCACCTACCAGCATTACTTACTTCCTCTTTCATTTTGGAGACATTGGGCAGTTTTTTGGTGTTCAGTCAGTAATGCTGTTTGAAAAGCGAGTAAATCACGCTACAGTGTGAAAACAAGGCAGAATGATGCTGGTTATGTGCTTCTTTGTTACTATTACATGAATACAGCCTCCCTCTACGATTTGCCTCAAAAAATATTCCAGATGATAGATGTCAGCAATTACAGAAATATGAGTAGAAGTCCCGAGGAGTGGTTGCACTCTGGTCTTTCTGCTCTGCCTTGAGCTACAGAACCTTGCTGCAGGGAAAGCATGGTCTTTATTTGCTGAGAGTGTTTATCAAATGTCTCCATAGGGATTATTACTGTGTATTATTTATTTGATAACAGTCATGGGGCAAGATCAAAATTCAGCACTAATGATTGGTGAAGTTAGATCCCTTCCCAACTGGATTACAGTTTGAAAGGTAAAAATGCTAAAATGTGGATGAGGGAACTGAGAGAGTCAGAATGGGCAGAATGAGAACC
Source organism: Callaeas wilsoni (assembly GCA_013398955.1). Classification (NCBI taxonomy): domain Eukaryota; kingdom Metazoa; phylum Chordata; class Aves; order Passeriformes; family Callaeidae; genus Callaeas; species Callaeas wilsoni. The sequence goes on from VWPU01012104.1 coordinate 40,140, forward strand.
AAAAGAACAAAAAAAGGGATGTCAAGGACTTGGACACTGAGTAGAATGCACAAATCTCTCGATCAGTGAGAGCTGAGACACATTTATAGGAGTCTGTACACTGCCATTACTTGGCTAAATTCCCTGCTTTAAACATAAAACAGAAAAGAGGATGGTGCATTTCAGTGCTGTTCATTTTGCACTTTTCACAAGCTGCCATTTAAGAAAGAATAAATAGGTAGGTTCTTTGAGAGTGAAGAGTTAAATGTAGAAGTACAGAAATTTACTTGTGTGTATGTCAAACTTTCACACATGCATCTTTAAGTGTAGTGGATACATACGAGCTGGTAGGAGGCTTTCTTCAAACAGAAGGGGGAGTTGGCTGTTTGCTGAGAGATGCTATAAATGTAGATCTTTTGGAAAATCTAAAAATGAAATGGTGCTAGTGCAAGACAGCGTTTTGTTGAGTGAATGTTTAGTAAGACATCAATAGAGAAGATGAGTATCTTCTCAAATACTATATATAGCATTTATTCCTAAATTCAGAATCAAGTTCTATTTGTGAAAATAGATCTTAACTGACAGCTGCTTGATTTTAATTGTGTGGTCCTCTTTTTATAGGAGTTATGTAGGGAATTACAGGTTGTTTGCATCATCCTGTCTCTTGAAAAAATGCTGTCAGTTCTCACTTTCATGTGTGAACCTTCCAGGAGCTAATTTTTACCTTTGCTTTGGAAGGAAAGTATATACCTTGAAAAGAAATGGGATATGAGCTCAAGCCACAGTTCAGGTTGTGTAGAAGGGAGGGAAAAACTGCAAGCAAAATGAAATGCCAGAAAAATGAAGCAAAGTGAAGTAAAGGGGACGTTCCTGGGTTACAGTTAGGTGAAGAACAGAACAAACAGAGATGATTGCCATGATTACTGAAGGGTACTGTGTATGTTTATGGGTAAGTAAATTTGTTCTTCTGTTTAGTGTGGAAGTTATTGGTGGATAAGGTCTGGTAGCAGATCTTGTTCACTTTCCCCTTGCAGGCCTGTTCCTATCTTGGTACCATTGCAGCCCTGGGGATTCCACAGTTTCTTTTAGATTATTTTGTAAATTAATATTTTGTACATGTGTTCAACCAGAATTCTTTATTTTTGTTGCTCTTCTGTTCTGTGGTACAGTCTCTGCTCTTACTCTGTTGAACATCTGTCCCTTAGCTTCAGAGTGCAGGAATGTGTACCATACTGAGATGTCAGCCTCTCATGAGCTGCCTTTCCCTGGCTCTTGTTGATCTTCAAGCATAACTTGTGCTATCATTAATGAGCACGTGTAGTCCCTGCTTTTGTTTCTGCAGTCTCCCAAACACACTTTCGTCACTAAGACCCATTGCCCACTGACAATATGTATTAACAAACATAAGATGCTCTGTTGCTTGGACCCGACCCATCTTTATTTCTACTGCTCACTTTAAAAATTAAATAAATTGACATTCTGTTTGGCAGAGCTTTGTCACAATTTTCAGCCTTTCCTCCATCCCATCTGCTCCCCCAGCTGCTCAGTCACACCCTGCCCTCCATTTTCAGTGCGCCGAACTGCAGATAGATAAAATAGCCGGTAACTGTTAGTCAGGATGTGTCGCCTCCCTTCCCACTGTCCCATCTGCTCACTCTCTTTCAGCTTTTCACCCATGCTCCTGTTTTTTTGCTGTCCCGTTATTTTTGGCAAATGGCTGCATTGCGGATGACCCAGATTCAGGGGATGCATTGGGGTGTTCGCCCTTGTGGTAATGTGGTGATTCCTGGGGTTCAGGGGCATTGAAGAGTTGACTTGTCATTTACCTGAGCACCTTTTATAAAAGGAAGCACTTGAGGAGGGCTGGCACCTTTAAGATTGACTGAGTGGTATCCCTTGCTTCTGTAGGAAAGTACGGAAATTGTGAGAGGGGCTTATTCTTTAGTTGGGGTACAGTGGAGGGTGGAAAGTGAAGGTCAGAAAATTGCGCTAGTAAAAGGAACTCCAGCAACTGATTTGAGGCTTTCTCTAAGCACTTTGCTGATTTGCATAAGAACACCACCTGTACCCCTCCTGTACTGGGCGACTTTACTCACAAACATTTTATCCATCCACCCCCTCCCCCCAAAAGTCCTTGTAAACCCTAAATAACAGACTATTGCAAAGAACGTTTCAGTTAGTTTTTGTGACGTAAAGATGAGTCAGCGTTGCATCAGATTTTAAGCATTGTTTGTCTAATAAAAACCTTGAGGAAATTGAAAGGATGGAATTGTAGGAAGCAGACTTAGTCTCCTCTCATACAATAGGAGAGGCAATGAAAGATAATGCAGGACTAGGTGTTATTTTCATGGTAGTTAATTTGCTCTATTTCTTCAATGCAACAAATAGTGCAGTTTCTATATCTTATTTGGCTGATAGGTTTGAGTGGGAGAGAATGAAGTCTGTAGAAAAGATAAGAATAAAATATTGTATGCTTTTAAAAAAAATCTCTTCTAAAAGTTGTTCTAGATTATCTTGATCCTTAAAAATCCAAAGCAGATGAAAATAGAATAATGTAATCTCTAGTTTTGCAGTTCGTAGTATCAAGTATGTTTCATGTCACTCTGGTCATAGTATCTGACAGTCTTCTTCCACAGTGCATATGTCCACATAAGAAATAATTCAGCTGCTTCTCCAGTTTTATCATACACGCTTGTTTTGCCATGTGCTTGGATCATCGATTCTCTGGATGGGTAGTTCATAAAGATATAAATGTTGTGAATCTCTGTTTTACTCCACAAAGATAGACTCTTGCTTAATTGCAGGAAATTTAATTCCTTTACATGGGACTTGTTAAAGTATTTTTAGTATAAGTAAGCTTGATAACGTCACTGACTTTATGGAGAAGTTTTCTTTAATCTGTCCCAGAACAGCTCTATAAATGAGGTGTTTTGTAAATGCAGCACACGTAGATGTTTTCCATTTTATGAGTGTTTGCCAAGAAGTTACCAGCTAACGTCTGTCAAGGGAGGCTTCCTGCCACTTGTCACTCTTTCATCAAGCTGGCTTTGCAGCTTGGTAGAAAACATGCGCCCCTGTTCTTGAGCCCTCTCTACCCCAGCGTGTTGCTTGTGACCTGCTCCCAGAACAAGCCACTGCAGTTAGATTTGGTGGCCCTCTCAATAACAAACCATTGGGGTATGCCAAACCACCACCGCTGTTGCTAGAAAAAGTTTAAGAGTGCTTGATGTAGGAAAATGTCGGATTTCTTCCCTGATAATATACTGAGAGATCTATTTCTGTAATAAACTTCAGTGTGATACTGTGTATAGGACTGCCTAGTTTTGACTGCTGTACAGAATTCACTCTTAGCCATCTCCTCAACTTCATAGAATCATAGAATAATTTGTATTGGAAGGGACCTTAAAGACCATCTAGTTCCAACTCCCTGCCGTGTGCAGGGACAATTTCTACTAGATCCGTTTGCTCAGAGATCCATCCAGCCTGGCCTTGAACACTTCCAGGGATGGGGCATCTACAGCTTCTCTGAGCAACCAGTGCCTCACCACCCTTACAGTAAAGCATGTTTTTCTAATACCTAATCTGAAGCTGTGCTCTGTTTGAAGCCACTCTGTCTTGTCCTGTCACTACATGTGACTTGTCCTGTCACTACCAGCTTCTATCTGCAAAGCTGGATTACTTATTTTGGTCAGTCTTCCCCACAGCATTTCCTCTGTTGTTGGCTAGCTCAGAGAAGTAAATGCATTTACCTGGACCCTCAATTTAATCTTTCCATGCCATTCAGTGATATCATTGTGAACAGTCCTGTAGAAATGTTAATTTACTCTTGGTAGCTCTAACTGACGTTAGAGAGTTCCTTTAAATTCTGATCTGCTGCCTGAAGCCACTTCTTCTGCCATGCTTGTGTATTTTGCGTTCACAGTGGTGTAATTACCTTGCATAGCAAATTAAATAAGTATTTTCTCTCTAACTCAAAATTCCACCGTGTCCTTTACCTTGACTCTTAATTCTCACCTAAATGATCTATTTTGGTGTGTGTTGTCCTTCATCAGACTTCTCAAGAGACAGCCATTATACAAGCTTCCCATTTCTAGCTTGGTTTTCTCTTAGAGACTAAATGTGACACGCATGTGTAAGTGGAAATGGATTTAGGAATGGAAATGTTTGGACTGTGCACTTTCTTTTCACGCCTGTCTTCCTCCTCCACTCTCAAACATATAGATTTGCTTGTCAAGGAACCCCACTACATGATAGTACCATTTATTTTTGTAGGATGGCTGCAAAGGCTGCAAAGTTGAGAGAGCTCTGATGGCAGCCAATTTTGCTAGACCAAACAACAAGAAGAGGGAAGTTTTTTCTAACATCTGGCGAAAAGGTCTGAGGCAGATCTTCATTTACAGCAGGAATGGGTTTGGAATAATTGCCCAAACTCCATTCAGTTCCGGGAAAGGCTGCCTGAGCCAATGTTTTATAAGTCATCTTCTATGTCATGCTGCATGCATTTGGGATGAGTATCTTGACAGTATGTCTATTTTTTTGTGTAGTTTAAGTGCTACAGTCCATTTATTTCACAATGTGTGGGGAGGTGAGGATGCTGGTGATTACTAAAAGTAAAGTATGGTGAAGTATTGATGTGAGATTACAAGATGGAGCATTGAGGAGGGATGCAAATCAATGTCTCAGCCAGGCAGCCATGGTTTCATTGTCATTTTAACACAAGATGCTCTTTTGCCACTCTATCTTCTGGCTGTATTTCCAACAAGAAAGAGGAGAGAGAAAGAGACAGCAGTAAAATCCAGAGAAAAATCACAAATCCATAGCAGTTGTTTATATTGCTGTAATGGAGCATATTGTTAAAAGCATTAAATGGCATAATGAAGAGTTGATGGTGTGGAGGGTTTTTAAAATTTTGCTTTGATGTAAACAACTTGCTGTACGGTCACAAAATTTACAAGCTTGTAGATATTTAAATTAAAAAATGTTGTTATGGGTTATCTAGACCAACCTCATTCCTTTTTCATTACTAAATAATGCTTCCAGTGTATTAATTTGAACACAATACCTGCTGGGGTACTTTCACAGTTAGCTTATTCTAGAGGGCTTGAATGTTTAAAGAAAGTTTTCTTTTTTACTTTCATAGCAGCTGAGTAAAATCTGCATTGACATCAAAGACTGTCAGGAAAATGTGTACTGCTTTTTGGATCAATGCCTAGCAAAGTTAATGGAAATTAGCTACAGCAAAACCCAGTGAAGATTCAGTGATTGTCTAAACTGTGTCTGTCAGAAACTGCTCCTTTATACCTTATAAATGGCTAAGGGCTTTTATGGTCTATACATTTAACTTGCCTTGTATAACGTGCAGCACTTTTGTAAAAGGTGATGTACTATATATGACTGTTTAATTTATTTTTTTAGTAACTATATTCATTTTTAAAAAAAAAGGTAGCAGAGCTTTTTTAGCTATTTATGTTTTAGTCATACTGCTCTGGGTTGTAAAACAGGCAAACTTTAGAAACTTACTGAGTCTGATCAGTACCTTGATGGAAAATGCAGTTAAACACCAGCTGTCTGATGGATTGTCCATCTCCAACTCTTCCTACTGCTTTAGCAGAAGATTTTTTTCCCTTTCTTAATTAAAACTGTTTTTCGTTAGAGTTGACAAATAAGTTTGATAGACAAAAGGAGAATGAAAGGTAGATCTGATGATAGAAAATGCCCTATTTGAGCTGCAAGTTAATCAGAATTGATTAGCATGATGTAAGAAGAGGGTAAGTTTCGTGACTCAACAAAGAAATTCAAGCCAGCATGGTCATAACTTCTCCTTATTTAAACTTTGCTGTTAACATGGATTACATAGCAAGATTTCAGATGTTTTCTCTGTATGCATACACTTACACATTCTGAAAAGGCATACATTTTTCATGTATGGGACCATACATTCAAACTATGCATTTCAGGAAGAGACAAACTTAAGCTGTCCTCTACATGTGTGTGAACAGAAGGAGAATGTATTGGAAGTCCTTGGATAGCTTTGGAGATGCAAAGTACTAGAAAGGGAAAAATTTCTTTCACTAAAGTAACTGTCTGTGTCTGTGAATATTTATATAATTGTTATATTCTCTACCTCTCTCCTATCATGCCCTAGTTTCCATCCAGAATATTCAGAGAAAAATCTCACTCTCTGTTTTCATACATGACTATTTTTCATAGCATTATGTGGAAGATTGGCTATTGCTGTATTGTACATACTGCCTGATACAGAGCACTTGTCCTTAAACCTTATCTGTCCTCATTTTTGTGCTGACTCAGACTGACTCATACTGGATATAGTTCTGACCAAGGCTAACGTTCAATTTCCTAGAGATTACTTTGCAGTAATATGTTGAAATTGTATTTCTATGCCTGTAACTGTCATTTATTTGAAGATTTGTCGCTTTATAAACTAACAGTTGAAACATTTGTTTTGATGCTTAGAGAAGGAGCAATTTAATTGCCTACAAATGTATTTTAGGTGTTTTGAGCATGTGTGTATGTTGTTTCAGATATCTGAGCATGAATTCTGATCTACCTCTAGCTATTAAAGATTAATTACTGCTCTTTTTCTGCCTTTTTTGTTTTTTTAATGCTGCAGTCACAAGACTTTGTTTTCTGCAACATCACCATTTATGACGTGAAGGCTGATATTTCACTTAGTTTCCATGCCCTGGAAAATGCTCATCACTTCACGTGAAGCATTCAATCTTTTCTAAATTCAAGCACTATGTACAGAGGCTTTCAGCCTGGGGCCGTGATGTACAAGATATTTTTCCTTGTGCAGTAATGAGACAATATTTCTTTGTGAAGTGGTGTAATGTTCTTTAAAATTTCTTTTAGCAACTGAATAATGGAGGAAGCTAAAACATCCTCAACCTTCTTTTACCATCTTCTTGCAGTCTCCATGCTGCACTCACACCTCAGGTGATAATGCAAAATACAGATTCAGAAAAATGTAAACTAGTATATGGTGGAGAGAGGCCTACTTTATTTGTATTATTAGAACAACGTGCCAAAGCTTTGATAATTATGCTTCTTGAACATGAGCAGTAACATTTGCACTGAAAAAAATAATTGGGATTGCATGTGTATGTGAAGCTTTTTTTTAAAGCTATCTATTTTTAAAGAATCATTGCTATAACCAGATCTAATCTGATTCTAGAATCTTTCCGTGATGTCTTATTAATCAACGAAAGGATTAATGACTTCTGAAGTTGTTTGATGCTGTTTGCTGTGTACTGAAGTACTTTATGTTGGATCCTAGTGGAAGTATCACCCACTCTAGAAGCATGTTGCTACTGTTTACATCCATCAGCAAAAATTCATCAAGGAGGATATTTTGTAAAATAATAATGAATCCATTGAATGTACAGAATTGTGTCCCGTTCTGAGCTCCCCACAAAAGGGACATGGACATGCTGGAGTGAGTCCAGCCAAGGGACTGATGGTAAAGGGACTGAAGCCTCTGCCATAAGAGGAGAAGCTGAGAGAGCTGGGACTGTTCAGCCTGGAGAGAAGGCTCAGGGGAAGCTTATCCCATGTGTATAAATACCCAACTGCAGGGGGAAGAAATCAAAGGCAGGCTTTTCCAAGTGGTATTCAGTGACAGGACAAAAGGCAGGAGGCACAGACTGAAATCCAATTTAAACATAAAAAATATATTTAAACATAAAAAATCTCTTTTATTGTGAGGGGCTGCCCAGAGAGGTCGGGCAGTCTTCATCATTGGCGGTATTCAAAACCCAAACAGATCCAGCCCTGAGCAGCCTTCTCTAGCTGACCCTGCTTTGATCTTTCTAAGTAACCTCCAGAGGTCCCTTCCAGCCATAACTATGATTCAAGACTGCTTTAATGAGAAAGTCTTACTCCAACTTGAACAGCATTGGGTGAGAGGTTCTGTTAGATATTTTAAAATCTTTGGGATCTGTTCCATAATAATTTGAACTTCTGTATGAAAGTTGTTTGTTGTAATGGCAATGTCTTTTTCTAATCCTGCTTGAAAATTTGCAGGGATTGTTAACTTCATCTGCACCTTTTGTTTTGCCCCTCAGGAACGTTTCTTCTCGCCAAGGTTTCGTCGTCGACTTCATGCTGTCCTGGCATCTGTTAGCACTTCAATGCTGATTTTATCAAATCTAATATTTCTTGGAGGAAATCAAGTTGGAAAAATCTACTGGAACAGGATCTTTATGGAAGGCAAGTTTATTTTTATGTGCTTTCTAGATAACAGAACATTCCAAATGTTACCTTGGGCTGAACCAGGTTTTTCTCTCAGTGCACTAACTGGGAATTGATTTTTTTCTGGTCAAAAATATCAAAAATCTGAGAAAATTTAAATAACTATGAAGGCTGCATGACTACAAAGAAACGTTGCCTTTCTCCCATTCAAGTCTAGAAGGAGGGCTGTCAGGTTTCTCTGTCAAGTGAAATCACTGAAGATTGAGTAATAAATACATAACAAGTTACCAGATTGAATTTTTTCCCCACTCACATCATTAAGAATAGGCGTACTAAAGCCAACCCCATAGATTCTGTGGAAGGTTAGTGGGTAAGATCTGCACAGTACAGCATAATTGAGCAGTTAATGGCTTTTTTTTGTAGTGAATGTGATTTCAGGTTGAGGACCCACTGACTATTGAGGACAAGTGTGGAGACAGGGGAACCTGGGTGACAGTATCAGCCTGTGGTGTTGCTGAATAAGCAGTATGGGACGTTGTCCTCTGAGCTGACACAGGAGACAAATTGAGCTTTAATTTTTTTGCCAGAGGTAGTGTAAGTAGGACCAGGGGTTTTTTTAGGTTCTTACTGCTGCCAGTCAAATGAAGATCTTGTAGAAGAATAATTTTTCTTCATGAGGGAAGTACTAATAGGCTTCTGTGCGTAGAAGTGCTCTCCTACAAAGACCACCACTTTCTGTTGCAGTGTTTTCTCCTCTTGTTCCTTTCAATGGCTTTGAAAACAGCTCTGGAGTTCCAAGATCCTACTTAAGCATCCCAAAATAGTGAAACTCTTAAAGAGTAAGTTATGTACCTGAGTGGAACAATTTATCTTTTGAACTAAAGAAAAAAACTATTCAAAGAGCTTGAAGAAAGGAACATTTTTAGCATGAAATATAGCGAAGCTTTTTGCTAATATTGGGCAGGAAGAGGGAGTACTAGTTTTTGGTCTTTAACGCATAAAATACTTCTTTTCTGTTTTTTTGAAAGGCTTTGTTTTCTCTTAAATTATTTCGTTCTAGTTAGTTGGTTAATAGTAGAAAATAAGCTGAGAGAAAAAGGTTGAAAGTAAATTTAGATGTCTCTTCTTATTTATTAAAAGAAAAAAAAAGACTAGTGAAATTGTCTATCTCAGGCTTATAGCTCCATACAAATTATTTCCGTAATGCAGTCTGTATATTATATGAGACTATCTATCAAGAAAGTATACCTTCTTTGTTGGAAGGGTTAGCAGTTGTGCTGGGGTTTGCAGCTGATGAGGGACAATGTTTTATCAAGTATAACAATATTTAATTAAACCAGAATCAATTATTGATTTTTTTTCTAGGTTTTGGGGGTTTTTTTGGGGGGCGAGAGGAGCTGTTAATAGTTCTTTGATCTATTCCTCCTGCACTTGAATACATAGAGTTACTTAAGGATTACATACCAGTCATCTAAGACAGGAATAGGAAATTAGTTTAGTCATTTGCATCTTTGTCTCCATGATGTTTTAATCAAATTAACTTTATTTTTAGAACATGAAAACTTTTGCTTAGTGCAGTTCATACTCCACTAGTAGAATTCTCAGTGTTTAGCTTTATATACCTCTATTATTCGATCGCTCAGATGACTGTGAACATTTTCTTTAACTGCATTGTTGTTCTGACAACTCTCATGTACAAACTGAAGCATCCACTAAAACTTTATTGCATCTACGCATCTGATCCATTGTGGTTTTCTTACTGTGAAACAAATGGGGTGAACTCTGGTATCAATCTGGGCTGGGAAATGAACAGACCAAGAGCAGCTCTGCAGAGAGAGACTTGGGGGTGCTGGTGGATGAAAACCTGGACATGACCCAGCAATGTGCACTGGCAGCCCAGAAAGCCAAACGTGTTCGGGCTACATCAAAAGGAGCCTGGGCAGCAGGTCAAGGAAGGGGATTCTGCCTCTCTGCTCCGCTCTGGTGACACCTCTCCTGCAGTGCTGTGTCCAGCTCTGGGGTTCTCAGCACAGGAAAGGACATGAGCAAGTGACTCTCGTTGGGTGCCTAGCATTGGGCCAGTGTCAAACCACGACAGACCTGTTGAAGCAGGTCCACAAAAATGAGCAGAAGTCTGGAGGACTTCTTCAATGAGAAAAGGCTGAAAGAATTGGGATTGTTCAGCCAGGAGAAGAGAAGGCTTCAGGGTGACCTAATTGTGGCTTTCCAGTACCTGAAGGGAGCCTACAAGAACGATGGAGAGGAACTTTTTACAAGAGTATGTACTGGCAGGACAAGGAAGAATGGCTTCAAACTGAAAGAGGGTAAGTTTAGATTAGATACGAGGAAGAAATTCTTCCCTGTAAGAGTGGGGAGGCACTGGTACAAGTTGTGCAGAGAACTTGTGGATGCCCCATTCCTAGAAGTGTCCAAGGTCAGGCTGGATGGAGCCCTGAGCCACCTGGTCTAGTGGAAGGTGTCCCTGTCCATTGCAGGGGAGTGGAACTAAGGACCTATTCTTTAAGGTTCCTTCCAACCCAAGGCATTCTATGATTCTATGATTGAAGGCCAGTCAAATCCAGGAGTATTATTCAAAACGTAGTCTTCAGTTTCAACTAAATTTAAATGCTGGTCTGTAAGAGAGACAACAAAAATCTACATTTGGAGTGTGCAATGCTGAAAGCTAAAGTTAAATAAATTTGATTGTAGTCTGCACTGTTCTGGTGAATCCAATTCATCAATATTTACAGACCAAACTAAACACTACAAATACATACTCTTTGATCATTCCTTTGTCAGCCCAAGAACAGATGAGATTATTTAGCTACTTGGCTTGAACTCAAGCTTTTGTCTTCACCTTTATTAAAAATTCAATGAGGACATGCTTGACTTCTTTGAAGAACTAAGGGTGGTGGTAGTGGATAGGTGTTCTGTGGGGCAGGAGGGCGTTTGTTTGGGTTTTTATCTTTGTACTTCATTTTTGGTGTGATGTAAGCAATATAAAATTCCAAAGAATTAAGATTTTCTTTTGTGCATTATGATTCTGGAGAGCTTTGATTAGAACACATGTTGACATTCTGTCCTTGTCTTGTGGAGAGTAGTCTAGAAATCTGGCAAGGGACTCCCAGAGCTTTTCTGTACATAATACCCAAATCTGTGTCCTTTCACTTGGTAGACAAAGCAATGTTACAATGTCCAGTTCATTACTGAGATCTGCTTTGAGTCAATAATTTTTAGCTTTGGGTCAAGAAGAAAGAAGATATTCTGTGAATTTCAGGTTAAATATTGGAAATAATATTCTTCTCTATTTAAAAGCTCTTCGATCTCTTTGAAATTTGCTTTAGTTTAGGAAACCTACGCATAGTTTTGCACCACTTTAAAACCAGAGAGTAGACATTTGCATTGGGAGGACATCTCTACATTCTTAGGAACCTGGCCAGCAGGATTTGAGATTGGTTGACTGGAGTGGCAGAAGGCTCTGCAGCAGTATGACAAAATCCCTTTGACGGGTCAGGAATAGAGAGATGTGGAAACAAACCTAGATGTGCACTATCAGCTGCAAATACTAGTTAGTTCCTTTTCTTTATTCAAATCCCACAGAATTATGTCTACAAAGATCTGTACCTCCACAGGTAGGAAAAAAATAGGAGAACAGATGTGTGTTTCACAGTTTGTAAATGTAATTGGCATTTGTAGATCACTAAAAAAATTAATCAAGAACACATATGCTAAACTCCGGCAGTAAAATGCATCTCAGAGCAGAAATCAGATCTGCGGGTTTAGGTGCAGCATAAGATGTTGTGTGCGGCATTTTCAAGTCTGGCAAGTAAATGAACCTCAGAATATCAGTATTGTAAAGCCCTAAATGCCCAGCCTACAGCACTTCATAGTCAGAAATTAGAAGTTCTATTGTGTAATACTGAAGAACAGTGTTTGAAGAGCACAAGTGTTTGTTTCCTGTTAGCATGTGTGTGACAGCGATGTAAATTTAAACCAACAAGCTCTGAAAATAAAGTTTTACTGAAGCTTAAGGTGTATTAAATGCACTTCTAGTTTTGCTCTTTGGTTACTGAAGGGGATCTACTCTGTTATTTTGCAAAGACTGAGTATTGTCGAAAATCTCTACAGTTTTCTGAGAGTAGGGAAGAAAAGATATGGATATGAAAGCACTTAAATCTCAGGGCTGGCACAGTCAGTTCAAGGAGAACCATACAAGTGGGATACCTTTGTTATCAAAACTTTGTGAATTACATTTTAGGAACAGGATTTAGATGAAGTTTCCTGGGATTCTTATTTGACTCATACTTTAACTGTTTTGAAGCGCTTTGGCAGTGCTTTCCACAGTTCCCATACCACAAACAAGGGGAGCTGATATCTGAGCATGTATTTTTTAGTATCTATTTGCTTTCCTCTTGTGAAAAATAGATTAAATTTATCTGGCTTTAAAATTAATTTGTGCATCGTTAAAATCAGTGTTGTCCAATTTTTGAGAGCAGAGGTCTGTGTGCCTTATGTGTATGAGTATTTGTTCTTAATTTTGTTCTTAAAATTCTCTCTGTTCTTTCTGTTCAGACCAGCCTTAGTGCTTGTTTCTAAAACTTAATTTGACCCTGTTGTTTGCAAAGAAAAAAGTTCCTATAGCAAGCATTTACTCTGATCTCTCTTTAGTAAGAATTTTCTTATGAGAGACAGTGTCACAAATGTCTAATAAGAAAGTAGGAGAAATATCTTCTATGTAACAAACCATTTTTAATCCTGTATTCTCCGTAATTGATTAATGCTTCACTTCAAAATGAGATCCTCCAACAAGAAGGGTTCTCTTTGGAAGGCCTCACTCCTGCAACCAGCACTGTGCAGTGCTTTTGATTTGGAGACTGAAATATATTGTCAAGCATGGACAAAGGCATTCGGCTGGGAGGGGACATAAGCGTATTGGGTGATAAAAGTCTAAAGTTCTTTCTGATCTTTCTCTGGTTTACAAGGAACAGTCCAGATCAATGCGGAAAGCACACAGGACTTGTCAAGTGTATTTTACTTTGAACAGCTGTCTGAAAATTCAACAGTCGTGATTTAACTTAACTGTAAACCAGTACTTTACCTATCCAATTTACCTTGCCAAACTGGGAGGAGTGCCTCTCTGGAGGGCACTTCAGCCCATATTCATCTGACTTAGCATGGGATGAGATGCACTGTCACTCTTCACTGCCTCCAGGGGCATTTCGTACAACCTAGTTTACATTAGATTGGACACCCAACGTTTGAGAAGGTGTCCTTTAGCAGACATCCAGCAAAGAGTGAATTTCACCCTCAGTTAGGAATGATTTACTGCAGGGATACAGAATGGCTGGCTGGGCAGAAGTCCTGCAATGAAGGATGTCTGACTGCTCTACCAGGTTGTGAACTTTGTGCGTCAACAGCGTCGTACCACCTGCAGCAAAAAGAAACCTTGTGCCAAGATGCGTTGACAGCAGCGCAAAATGCATAAGTTAACCTCTTCTCCTACATGATGTTCTGAAGGCTAAAGTTAAAATATGTGCACTTTTGGTTACTGCAGTTTAAAAAAGCAGTAAGCTGACAGGGAGAAGGAAATACAACAATTAAATTGGAAGTCTAGAGCCGTGATCCTGAATAAGTGATATTGTTACATTTTGAGTGAAAAATATTGAGGGGAGAAATAGAAACATAAAAGTTTCTGCATAAAATTTTACCAAGATATTCTGTTCACCAGTGGGGTCAGGAGAAGGGAAAAAACACTGTAAAATGTAGCAAGGAGTTGCACTTCAGTGATGCTTATGTGTCCCTTCCAGCTCTGGATATTCTGTGATTCGATGACATTACCTAGGTAAGGTCTTGGATTGCCAACTTCAGAGGACGGTCTCCAGGTAAACAATGTCTGTCAAGCAATGTAAAAAATACTGACTTCATCATGATGTAGGAGGAATCTCTAAATGGCCTCCAGACTCGTTCCAAGCCCTATTTTCATTAGGCAGTTCATCAGCAATTAGAGATGTTTAAAGCAAAACTAAAATTTGTTTCTCCATATCTAGTATCTGTTCACTAACTGAAGATGGTAAGGCCTTTATTTCACCCCCAGTTTTCCCTTTTGTCTTGCTTTGAAGCAAAATCAGGTTTAATGCTAGTCAGAGTTCAGATAATTGGTTAATTTATAGGGAAAAGAAAAGATGTTCTCATCAGCACCTTACCTACTTTATAGAGGCAGAAAACCTTTGGACTTCTTCCCAGCTGTGCAGCACAGCAATCGCAGATTTTGTTTCACAGGGCATCTTAGGTACCAGTTTGCAGCTGGGAATTTCCACAATCATGACATACAAGATTCAAAGGTATCAGTGAACCAAAAAGTTTGGTGTAACACATTCGATGTAACATGCCTAAATGTGGATTTTTTTGGCTTACTTTGGCAGAAACAGTAGACCATTATCTCAAGATATTAAAGTGATTGGTAATTACACTGTATCACAGGACTGAAGATTATACTAACAATCTATATTTGTTTCATTTTATGTAAATCACTTAGTGCATGAGTTGAGACTTGCAGTGATATCAGCATCTTTTAAGGCAGTGTCCTGAACTGTTGCCTTTAGAAGTTTTGCCCTTGGTTGTGAAGACAGTGAAATTAGGTTGTTGCTCTGCAAAAAACACATTTGTATATTAGTGGTTGAGATGCCTTTCTAAGTTCAACAACTAAATAATTTAAAAACAAGTTACTTACTGTGCAGCTCCACTGCTGTATGAGATGTCGATAATGAAAAAAGACGATTCCCATATTGATTGTTGTATGTTCTAGTCCGGCTCATGCAAGATCGTGTCTTCCCATTAGATAAGCTGTTGATTGTATATCTCGTGCTTCAACAAGGAATGTGGGAAGAAGGCCTCAGGATAATCAGTTCATACGACAGCATCTCATCCTTCAGAAATTGAGTACTGCTAGTTCATATATTTAGCTTAGATCATATATTTAGGATATTTTAAGGGCTGAGGGAAGAGGTGGAGCAAAGTAGTTAGAACTTGTTATTCAGCAGGGATCAGTTGGACTTTATAGCTCTGAGGTGTTGCTAGATAATATACAACAATGTCTTAGGAGCCACATTGCACTTAACAACTGCTGAAATGGGTTGCAATGATACATGTAATTATCTAGCTGTGAAGGGGTTTAAAGGTGCAGGAGGAATGAAATCATGTAGCAAAGGAACTCAAAGGAATCCACAAAACCTGTCAGCTGGGGCATCCCTGTGAGTGTGTGATATTTCACTGTCCTATGCATCTCTTTCAAGGTCTTTGCTCAAATTTCTTTGCAGCTGAAAGAAAAAGGAAGGCTGCTCCCATGATTGGCAGTTCAGAGTTTTCAGATGGCCCTTGTTTTGATTTGGACAATTCTGTTGTAGAGTAGCTGGCATGAGGTCTTCTGGCATTCTTGTTCCTCCAGATTTTCACTTTCACTGAGAAATCCCACTTGCTGCTGTTATGCAGAAACTTACTTGGGTAATTTTTTCCAAAAATGCATTTATGAACACTATATTGATGAATTGCATAATTTAGAGAAATATTACATAGTGACAGAAGTATTACTGAAGATGTCACATTTTTCTAAATGATTCATTCTTCTTCATGCACAAAGGAAAATTGTTTCCATGATCATTTATGCGACCTTGCTTAGTGGGTGCAGTTCACTGGGATGTGAACTGGCAAAATGCCAAGAAAAATTAATTTTAGTCTGCAGTAATAAGGAAGGCAGTATTTGGGGTTTTTTCCCTTCAGCTCCCAAAGGATGACAGCTGTATAAAAGCAAATATTCACATGTTTTTGGGAGGCATTTTCTTTAGAGTTGAAACAGGAAAGTGTGTTCTGCCATTTTCTGTTGAATCATGTTGGTTTGAACCTCTGTTCTGTGTGAAAATTGTTGGAGCATTGCTATGTTTAAATTCAGTTGTTGCTGTTAAATCTCAATAGTTTGCCATTTGTGTTTAATTTGTCTTTAGAATCTTAGGACATGATCATGCAACCATATCTATGCAGAATGATCCTTCTACCTAGAAAGTTCCAAAACACCTGCAGACATATCTGCTGGGATCAATATGATTCCAAGGTCAGAATCAGTCATAAAGAACCTGTATTTCATATATCTTATTAAAACCTTTGTTTTACATAGAGCATATACAAGTGAAAAAAAATGCAGGACAGTCCACACTGTGACTGCACATAGAGTTCACTGTTGTCCATTGTGCTGTATCTGACTTGCAGAACTAAGTCAACTACTCTGCACACAGAGAACGGGCAGTTGTTCCTACATCGTGCTCCCTTCTTGTCAATTTGCAGGTCTTTCATAAAAATACAAGTTTGCTACTTTGTGAGCTTTGCTGATCACCAGCAAAACACCCCCAGATTTTCAATTACTTTGGCAAGGTTCCTACAACCTTTTTCTAATTGTTGTAATGTTGCTAGTGAAGTACGGTATGGTATGATGAGCAATTGTTGTAGTAGGTTGGCCAAGTCCATCTTACAGTTGCTGGTAGCAACATGCTTGGTGTGGAAGCTGGAATGAATGATGCCACCAAACACGCTTGTTCTGCTGGTGTGACAGGTCAGTATGTGCTGTTTTAGCATAGTCTTTCAGAGGCTGAAGCAGTTTGAATGTGTGGACTCTTTATGCCTTAAACATAGCATGGACATAAAAAGAACAGAAGTAATTTTTGTGTCAAAAAGCTTAAAATTGCCCTGACCTCATGACTGCTCATCATCGTGTACTTCTGTTTTGCCTTCTCTTTCCTCTACATTTTTGTCATACACAGCAAAAGCCTCACAGTGACCCAAAGTAACATATATAGAATTGAATTGCTGTTTTATTGGTCACTGTGCTTATTGGGAAATTTATACATAAATGAACTCATGATTGTGGTGGCATATATGTATCTGATTAATAAGAGACATTATTTCAGCTAAGATGTGCAACCATTAAGAAAAGTTTTCTGAGCAATGACGTAATCTCTTTCCTTTCCTGTATTCAGAAATTTCCAGAAGTCTTGTAGGTGCTACTTCTTTCCTGTCATTGAATCCAGTTTCTTTTGTCTGTCAGCCCTTTTCATCTGTCTTCAAATTTGAACTAGTCCTGACTCACACTTTTTTTTTTTCCCAAATGCTTTTTGACAGAACAGTTCCCATGTAGAGAAAGTAACCTTCTCACAGCAGGAACTAGAACACCAGCTGTATTTAGTTTTGCAATCATTGTGACTTTCATGACAACTTTCTAAGTTGTTTATTTCCTGAAAAGTAATGTTAAAACAGTGTTGTAGTATTCCACAATTACTGCCACTTGGAGCCTGCTAGATCAAATTTTCTCAACTCATAGGAAAAAAAGACACTTTTTTCCCCCCAAATGCCAGCCTTGAGATTGAGAATTCAAGCATTGTTCATTCTGGCTCTTGCACCTCTACCAGCAAAGTCAGAGGTGTTAACAATCCTCTTGTAAAGATGCGTGGGCCACAGAGGAGGCTGATTTGTTTCTAAAGCTTCCCTGTGCACAGGAATGAAAAGCAGTTAAGAGCTTATTTTTCTCACTGAGGAAGCCTGAGAGGATTTTTACTATGCTATAGCACAGTTCTGCTGCATTTTTACACTAATGCTATTTTGCCTATAATTTCTTCACAAGCAAAATTAGTTATCTCAGACTATTTAAGCACCTTTTTTTTTTAATCTCTGAATGAATTTATTTCAACCATCTTTAAATAGTTGCTGCTTTAAAGAAAAGAGAAACTAAAAGTACAAGAACAATGAAAAAAAATGAGCTGATTAGGCCTTGTCTCATTGTCTTTACTGTTGGGTTTTGGGAGAGGGTTTGTTTGGTGTTTGTTTGGGTTTTCTTAAGAGGGAGAGAGCAAAGCATTGTATACATGTTTAATAAAATTTATAGACTTACACCCTTGTAAGTGCTGACAGTTCTGTAAAATATCTTCTACCTCATGTCATTCCATTTACTACTAAATTGCATGCTGGGACATGTTATCTTAAGGCACTTTGCACTAGCCAACAAAAATCTGAAACTTTGCAGAGCTGGGATTTAAGTTGGTGCTGAACTTGGAATGTAGCAAACTTTATGTGGGCATTATCAAACCCTGTGAGAAACAGCACCATGTGGTGGAGCAAACAGCTCTGCTGTCCCTAAGGAAGCACTATGAGGCAGAAATGTGTCTCCTCTCTAAAGAGCTGCATTTTTTTCCTCAGTTTACACCAGTCATCGGTAATCTTGCTGTTTAGTGTGGTACCTGTAAAGGATGGATAAGCAGGGAAGCATGGGGCTCTGCTTCGTTTTTAATCTCTTTGGGCACTGTCTTGCCCTCAGAAAAAGGAGAAATATCTTTTGTCTCCTAAAACCTTGGTTCTGTCTTCTGCAGAGGCTGCACCCTGGGACACTGTGCTCTCCAGTGCTGTCATGGGGGTGGCTTGTGATGACCACTCGAATACATGAAGTGCATGGTTCGGGTCTACCTAAGCTCTGTGAGATAAGATAGAATTAGAGTAGTAAATGGGACAGTTCCCAGACTTGGCTTAATAATCCTAGAAATATTACAATTTTCTGTTAGTGCATGTACACTCATCTTTGAGTAACAGAATGTACCTGAGACATTAGGCTAAATAAGTGCAAGAAATATAAATGCCTTAAAGCCAGTTGTAAAGTTGAGGTCATCATAAGCGTTCCCAGTTATTGCTACAAATTACATGTGATGCTTGCAGTTCATGCTGTAGTGAAATAACTATAATTTTCGGAGCAGAGAAATTCCTCAAGAATATTTCTTCCAAGAAAGTAATGGATTTCAAATACTAGGGTAGTTTTTATTTAATACACTGTCTGCCATTTTATCTTTCTCATTTCTCACTTATTACTTCTAAATTTCCTGATCTAAGGCGAGCGTGTGCTGAAGCCCGGTAGTGACCTGTCAGCTTGTGGCTGTCTTCGTAGGTGTTGAATTTTCACTGTTGGTAGGTTAGCTTAAAAGCCTGTTACAAATGTCTTGGCTGTCCATGCTTTAACAAGATCCATTTTATTTCTGACAGTTGTTGAGATACCTGACAGAGATTTTCCACAAACCTCTGTCAAGCTGCCAAACCTGTGTATTCCTGTCCATTCTGCAGGTGAGCAATAAATGGTGTGAGTCACTTGAAGCTACAGAGCAGCATGCCTGTGTTTAGGCATCTTAAGCAGAAAATATGCTCTGTTGTTAATAACTGATTCATAATTGATTTTTCTTTTAAACTTACTTCCTTATTTTTGCAGCTTGCATCAAAAACTGGTAAATAACATGTTAAGTTTTCTGTATTGTTGATATCAATCCTCCTAGCCATGTAAGAACATTGGACTATTGATTTTTTTCCCTTCTGCCCTCTTTCATGCGGTTTTTATTAGACCCGCAGCTAAGCCTTCTATCAAATATAATAATCCATCTGCAAATTCTAACTTAGGCTTTGAAACAATCCTTGGAGAAAAATGACTTATGTATTATACTACAAAGTATCCATAAAAATTCTCCCAATAGTGGGACTTTTATGTCTGAATAAAGATTTATCTTGCATCTAGATTGAACAAAATCTCAAATCCTTGTACTTGTGTGGAGTGTTGTTGCTGAAGAGGGTTTTTTTGCTCTTCAGCAATAGTAGTAAGGTGCTACTGAAGTAGTTGCATTGATCAGAAGGAAAAACATCTTCTTTAATAGTCCTTGACACTGAAAGAAAGCTGTAGGTGCACTGTTCCATTACCTGCAGGTTAATATGTATCCTGCAGTGAGGAATAGTTTGAAAATAATTGAAAATGTTTTAAACTTGAATCTCCTGACTATAATGCCCTGCCAGCCCCTATGTCTATAATTTATAGTGAAGGTATCTTCTATTTAACAAGTAGTTTGCATGTAAGTAGTTGAAAACCAGCTTATCAGAGAATCTCAGTGTTGTCCCAGTTGCTATTTACTGTTGTTTTAAAATTGTTAAAACAGTGATCCTTTTTCTAGCGTGTCTGTTGCACATAGCTTAGGATGCTACATACATACATATATACATGTGTGTGTATATATATATCCCTTCACTGCTGTGTATAAAAACTATTTCAGTTACATTTTTACTGCCGCAAATAGGAAATTAAAACATATGTCTGCAACAACATAATCTCTAAGACAGGACACTATTCATCACAGTTGAAATCCAACTTGTGGATATCTTATTTTTCACCCAGCATTGAGACAGGTGACAATTTTCACATTTCTGGCCAAATGGCATATTTAAAAGTTTAAAGAAGTGTCGGCCTGTACCAATGTGGAAAATGAAATGCTGAAAAACTCTAGAGAATTACTAATAGTAGGTACAGACTTTCACCTTAGCTTCAGTTCAGATTTTTCCAGGTCAGGAGCAACTGACAGTTTGTACCAGCTGATAGTTCTTTCTGTGCCTCTGATATACAACTGGGAAGAAGGGATTGGAGAAAGTTGCTGTGGTTAACACAAACTCAGCAATGTCATGGTGGGTCTGCAGACTTCTCTAGGAGTGGAATAAGCTTGGGGTCTGAACTCCTGCTCTTGTCAATAGTTTGACCACTTGAGACCACAGCAGCTTTCATAAAAGCTGTGAAAAATGTCCAGGAAAATGTCTATCACACCCATCTGGATGTGCCAGGAGGAGAATTGGCATGGGAGTTTGTACATTAGTTAGAGTAGCAAAAGCAGTCTCACTCTAGCTCAGTGTATTCCAACCCTTACTAAACATATCCTAGAAGAACGAGATTCACTTTTCCGTCTTACCCAGCGTGTTGCCATTTCATCAGAAGTAACAGGAGATGTGCATGACTAGTACAGGTAAGCAACCTGTAAGCACATAGAGCCAAAACAAGGATCACCAAGGCCCTCAGGGTAAAACCATCGCTAGAGCCCTGACAGGAAATCAGCAGCATCCCCCAGAAAGGCTCTTGACATTATTTGACTCAAAATTCTATGAGAAAAGACTGCTGTATTTGTACCTTTTCGGTGTCCACATGCCTAAAGCCCTCATAGTGTTCACTGAGGTGTGTAAACACTACTGTGACCAGTTTAATACAATCATCACAATGTGGTTTGGCCAGTGTTGCATATTAAATCAGTGACACAAGTAGATGGAGAAATCAGGAGTCCTGGATCGTTCATTAAATCTTCCTTCCATGAAGACTTAATGGTTGGAATTTGAGCTGTGTAATTAATATTTTGCAGCAGACCAGCCATGTGATACACTGATAGTGGCTAACCTTGCCTGTCAAGAGGAGGAGTTGCATGCTAAACGTGGAGGGTCTGTGTTCATTTTCCTTGGATAAGCATGCAGAGAAAAAGAGAAAGCAGTATCTGTTAGATGGGACTCATTCAGGTTTTACAAGCAAGCTGTCACTAAAGACACTCAGTAGACTTTTAAAAAGTGCAAATATTCTTTCACTATCATGTCCGACCAAGTTTCAGTACATTGTGATGCTTGAAGGTTGGTATTCTTGTGGTACTGGGTGTCACGGTAGCTTCCAGAACCAGATGCTCAAGGCAGAAATGCATAAGGAACAGTCCAGGTCTGGAGAGTTCAGGACAGTAAAAGCTTTCGTTACAGTGACAGCCTTTGGAAATGACATCAGTGAGTGTGGTGCTGACAGTGACTGCAGTGAATGCCCTCACGCACAGGGCAGGACATTGCTGCTGGACAGTACTTGGTGATGCACAATGTTACACCTCCCTGAAACAGCAGGATTTAATTTCCCTCGTGGAACTGAGGAAGCAGTCATTATTTCTTTAGCTTACAAATATGTGTTAGGTCTCTGCACTCTTCTGCTGTTGACAAAGGTCTCGGATATTTTGGCTTAACTACAACTAAAGTGTGAGAACAACAAAAGACAAACACTAATTAGTATTCTTTTGACTGCTGTTCTGAAAGAATGGAGCTGTATTCTCAGCTCTTCTTAAGCTCCAATGGAGATTAAAAGAAGGCAATGACTGTGAGAGAGGACAGAGAAAAGAGAAATGGAAACAAGGCAGATCCAGCCAATTTCTTCACAATGCAAATTTATGCAAAATAAACCTCAAAGAGAGACCTGCATTGAACCTACTCCATCTTTGCAGATTTCCTCCATGGCTTTTGCATAGGCTCTCACTCTTTGCTCGGAGAAAAGCTGTTGTCCAGTTCCTCTTACTGGGCTGGTTTGTGGAGCAGAAAGTCCCATTGCAAAGTGGCACAAGGAACATGGATGATGTATCGTGCCGTGCAAGATACCAGTGGGATTAGCAACTTGCTGCAAGAGCACATTGTGTTGAATGAATAAGTTATACCTGCTTAAAAATGTAATGCGGTGCAACACTTTTAATTTGTAAAAGCAGAGTTCAGATTCACATCTGCCTGTGGCTGCATTAGCTTGTGTGGCTGGCAGTGACACAACTGCTGAGGATAACTCCAGCAAGGTGCCTGATCTTGGCACTGGAGGGCAGCTCAAACAAACTGTGGAGTTACCGGCTTTTTTCTTGGAGTTTTGTGTTAAAGGGACTTAGCAATCAAAGCTGTCATGCCCATTACAGCTGGAAACAGAGTATTTTCTTGTCCAAGTTGTTTCTCTTAAAAGAAATTGGGTCGACAGGAGGGAAACAGCTCTTTGGACTCTCCAGTAGTGAAGACAACTTTTTCCTTGCTGGTAGAGGTTAGAGAAGCTGTAAAGCTTTTTCAGTTTCTGCTGAAATTTGGAACAAATTGCAACAGCTGTCAACAGGCTGAAGTCTGCAGAACGCAATAGATTCTACTGTACTTTGATGAAGTCCAGCTAAAGCCTAGGAAAGATGTAAAGTCCACTTACTCTGGCTGTGCTACCTCTGACTGTTTGTTGTTTTACTTTATTTCTAAGCCAAAAAATACTCATTTATCATGTGCAGGATGACTTTTTCTCTTCTAGTCCGCCATTTTGAAGAGAAACATGCACCTTTTGGATGCATTTCTCTTTCATTTACCTTAAAAAGAATACAAAATCCTTAGAAGAAATCAAAAAGTATGTCCTTTTCTACAAATCGTGTCATCTGGGATAAAATCCAAACCATATTCAGTCATCTCAAATTTTTACAAACATATACTGTCCTTGACAATATTCGTTTCTGTATGCTCTTTCCCTAATTCCTTGAACAAATAAACCAAGTAACCGACTAGTGGGTTGAGACTTTATTATCAGTATTATTAGCAGAGCTGACTCAAAAGAAACATACATGAGTTTGGCTTCATCAACCACCTACATTTTACTGAAATACCGCAAGACATTAGTGAAGCTTTGTGTTCAGCAGGGACTCTACTTGCAAGGTATGAAAGAGGCGCATTGCCCTCATTTGTTCTTTTGGTCATATTTCAATCCTTTGAAATCCTTTTTCTAAGTCATTCCCAGGGAGGAATTAAAGGCTTGACTGCTTTGTGACTACTTCTGTTTTGTAAATTCTTAGGTGGATCGCCCCTTCTGACGGTTTTGGATTTTACTTGTGGTTGTTGAAAGGCATCAGGATTCACTCTGGGCTAGAGGATGTGTGATGGGTAGTCCATCACTTTTGACTGACTGGCAGACTGATAGTAGTATTGCTCTGCAGTAGCTGTCACAGGTGTGTTTAGGATATCATGGCTTGTGAGGGTCAGCCCCTCCCAGTCCCAATATCACCCTGAATATCTCCTTGATACAGAAGAATCAGAACTGTCTGAGGACATTAAAGAGCAAACTGCCTGAAGAGACTTAGTAGCATACAAATGATTAATGAAATTACTTATTTGGCACAACTGGCATTATTTTTTAGGTAATATACTCAGGAGGAAGTAAATCAGTAATGAGATTTAAGAAGTACAAAAGGAGATTTCAGTATAATGAATTACATTCACAGAGGTGATACCAAATATCTATAGATATACCATGGAGGATTTTTGTATGAACCACAAATAACATACTCAGATTTTTAACTCTGTTTAGCACTGGATTGGTGCAGTACCTGTTGAAGATGGCATTAGTGCTTTGCATTACTCATCATTTACCCTGTTTCTGCAGGGAACTGAGAAAGTTTCCCCACTGTGTAAGAAATAGCAGGACTTCATTAGTTCTTTGATGGAGATGCAGAATTAGTTTGAATACAACTGTCTTCCCTATGATTAAATGACTAAAGGAGAAGGATAAAATGCTTATCTGATAGCATTTTACCATAGGCTAATTTCAGGTAAAGAAGATAAACCAGATTTATTTTATGAGAGTAGTCTGATGCTTGAAGAAGCTCTGGTGACAGCCCCAGAGCTTTTGTAAAGAGAGGCTGATTAAACATTTTGGTTTACACTGAACAGTTTAGGAACAGGTTTGCCTCTGCCATTGCTGGCATCACTTTTACTGAGCTGGAGTAGGAGTGATCATATGGTTCATACTGCTTTTGCTTAATTGAAAGGAACTGAAAATATATCTTTTTGTTAGATCAATATTAAGCTACAGTTTTGTTTAGGAAAAAGAACATTAAATAGGCATTGGATATTAGCACTGATGTAACCATGATCTAAATAGATGCATATGTTTATAAACACACAAAACCTTATACTGAAATGACTGACATTTTTCCTTTTACTTACCAAAAAATGAAGGAAAACTCATAAGGTAACTACCACACACTAATTTATGCACAGCAGCTTTTCAGGGTTGATCGAGTGTCTGAAATTACCTGTGTGCTTGAGTCAGCTGGAAGTTTTACTTGAATATTGTCTGACAGATTTCTTAATGCCAAAGTTTTCAAACAGAGGAAAGGAGTGTTAAAAAGCTAAAAGTGTTTTATGAGATGCCCTGGGGAAACCTTCTTACTCATAACTTTGCTTGAATTTCATGTGCTGGAGTTGCTTTTTAAATTTTCTAGGTTTTGTGTTTGGTTCAATTCTGGTAGCTGTAACCTCCTGCCTTAGCAGTGCTCTCTGTGTCTCATGGAGAATAGTGGCCAAAGGTGAGTTCACTGGGCATCTTGCTGTTTCCTGATAACTTATCTGAAATGTTATGGGCATATTCCAGGATTTCATCTTTTTCCTTTATGACAGTGATTAGTTTTCCGGATTTATTTCTTAATTTGTCATGCTACCAATTTCTGTTTCTTAAAATAATCGTTCTGTTGCAATGCTTCTAATTTCAGTGATTATTACAGCTCATCTGTGTAGAAAAGTAGTGGCAGAATTCCAAACTAAGGAGTCTTCAATTTAAAGTGCCAGAGTTAGTACAGAATAGCATATTCCTGGTCAATGTTACTGAGCACAATGCCTCTCCATTTTGGCCTCCAGATCATAAATGTGCACTGCTTGTCTGGCAACTGAGCTGTGGTTTCTCTTAATCTAGTTCTAAAAGCATGGCATTTTTCCCTTGAAAAAGGAGGAGAAAGCAGCTTGCTGGAGACATGGCATAGAGCTTTTTAGACCAACAGAGAGTTTTTACCCCATGACACCAAAGGAGACACAGAACTATTATGTCCTAGATAGCCTGGATGCTTCAGCAAGTGGAAAAACACCTTGACATTGTTAAATATGAGTGAGGAGTGGGTGAGTTATGATTTCTGGGGACTCTTGAGTGAGTTCTACTAAAACCTAGGTATTTTAAAATCTATTTCATTAGAAATAGTCATCTTTGTCACTTAGAAGGCAAGTACATTTTTCTTGCAAAACGATGTTCTGACTTTTGGCAAAATATTGAAGAAGGCCTGTAGCTACATATCAATGCCCATGGTAATACAGTAGGTTGGTTTGGACTTTGGTTTTTACCCTGCTCCTAGATTTACAGTGTTAAAAACCTGTAAAAATCTGTTGTTTTTTTTCCCTGGCAATTCAAATTGAAATGCATAGATGAAACTGAATTGAAGTAAAATTTGCATTGAAGGAAAAGATTTCATTCCATAACTTAAAAGAAGCAGCACAGAAGAACCAGCCATACAGTTTTGCCTAACAATATAATTATTGCCACGTTAGATTGCTCCAGAATGCTGTATTAGCGTCTGAATTTTGGAGTGCCTGTCATCTATTTCCTTCAGTTAGTGGCAAAGTTTAAGACGCAAAATTAGCTTTCCTGTTGCTCTTCCCACTATCTTGCTATTTGGTATAGCTTTGATCTGCAACAACTAATTATAGTTCTTTAAAGACATTTAGGAATTCTTCTTCCAAGTTTTGTTGTTTGCATTTCCCCCAGAATGTCAAGTATTACCTTGTGAGGATAGTTTGACATTTCTGCAGCTGCACTCCATCCCAGTATGTTTTGCTCATGACCAGATTTAGTAAATTTCCTATGTTCTTTATCCAGAAAGAAAATAGATTTATTGGACATAATTAGTTTGTGTTATATCATGGCTGCTTATCACTCTTACCTTTGTCATCACAGAGGTTGTTTGTAGTTTTTGTTATCTAAATATTTGTGGCATTCCTTTAGTAATTATACATGCCAGCATTTACAGCTGCTCTCCATTAAAATGAGCCTAACTGCTCTGCAGCTATTTTTTCATCATTTGAGAAAAAATTGGCTTGTGATTTGTTAGGGGGCTCAACTCATTTGGCATCCTAGCAAGTGTGTTATGTTGCTCTTTGGATACTCCAGAGTGTCAATGGAGGAACATTCGGTGTGTTAGCAAGGATATGCCTGCTGAATGGCAGGCTGGATCAAGCAGACAAAGGAGGGCTGTGTTTCTACTGCTCCCTGTCCTGCTAATCATAAGTGCACCTAAGAAGTGTGGGATGTAATTGTTGGTGGGATGTATGTTGTCTGCATAACTAAAACATAAAGTTGAGCTTATTCAGACTTCCTGACTTACAAGGGTTTTTTCCCCATATAGCTGTCTGCTCATTATCAGTACTGAGTAAAGAATTCCCAGCAAATGCAGCCAATTCTATGAATCTCAGCTTTATTGCAAAGGTAAATAAATCTGGGAGAGGTATTGTAAAGGATTAGCAGTGGAGTATATTGCAGTTATAAATAGTCACCAGGGTTCACGATTGTGAGCTGCATTTACACACCTTTCCTCCCAGTGACAGAAATAAATTGAAAGGTGACAGGAAGGTGATGGATGAAGAATTGATGGATGCAACTGTCCTCTCTTGGCTTCTTTAAAAAAGGGAAAGCACTGTTTTGTAATACTGTCATGCACAAAGCCAGTACCTTTCCTGAGCACCATGGAAAAGGTAGCACAGAATTCAGCTTGGTATTTGCAGTTCTGGAGCTTGGGGGTCAGTCACTGCTTCATTAGTTCATGTGTAGGAGTGATAATTCAGGGCAGAAAGCAGATTAGCTTCTATTAATTACTGTAAATCCCTTACAGCATCTTCTGTGGCAGAATTAATTAATAAGCAATTAGTTGCTGCTGGAAGCAACTGGGATTTCAAATATATAAAGAAGTACTGATGAGTCAGAACTGTATCACATTAGCTTTGTATGAATGTTGAGGTTGAGGATGACCGTGAAATTGTGACAGTGACAAAATCCCACCAGCCATCTAGACAACTGCCATTTCAGACTGGTGTTTGTAAGATCTGAAATATTTTTAATTCTCCTTAATTCCTATTCAGAACCAGTGCTGAAGGGATGAGTTTGTATTCAAGGGCGTGCTCCTCAGCTGTCTGCTGGAACGGTTTTGCTGAATGACTTATTTGGGCTAATGTAATTAAGCTTCTATCCGAGCCAAGCCCATACCTGTGTACGTGTGCTGCAGTGCTCCTGGGCACGCTGTCCTTGCTCTCGGTGCACACAGATGGCAGGGCAGGGCTGGTGCTGCATCCCCAAGCAGCTTTGTGCGGCACGAGCGAGGCTCTATAAGCAGTAGTTGACGCAGAGGGTCTGCTGATTACAAAATGCTTTTGACAAGAAAATTGAAAATGTTAACGTGGTGTAACACTGTGAAAGCAGATACTCTGTCTTACATGCACATTCAAAATTTCAGGCTTGAGGAGGGAAGGTTCTTTCTACTCTCTCAGGTATCTAAGGGGAGGATATGGATAAGACAGGAACAGAGTCATCTTAGGGTTGCATGATAACAGCACAAGAGGCAGAAGTCACAAGTTGCAAAAAGGGAATATGCAATTAAATTTCATGGAAAAATGTTTCAGAACGGATTGGCCAGAGAGGTTGTGGAGCTCTGCTGACAAAACCCTGAGCAACCTAAACTCGTGGTGGTGGCACTCGGAGAAGATGAGAGACCCTTCTGACGTAAATTGTCGTCTGTAGTCCTAGACTACTTTCCTTGCATGGTGTCCTTCATGAAGAGGTTACTTCAGACTGGATTTGTTGGTTAGCATTGTAAGGTTTCAGTTTCAGCAGAGAGAAATCCAGTGCAGGCAGATTGTGTTACACCGTGATGCAAGTCAAAGTGCTGTAAGCAGAGGCAGGTAGAGGATTCACTTCCAAAGCATATATTTTCATTTTTAAAGGGACTTTTTTTTTAAACTCTCCCTTATGCATTTTGTCAAGTACATCCAGCATGAACTAGATAAGTAACTCTTACACATGCTCAGATCTATTGTTTAAAATGAGTCACAGGTGAAAAACTTGTTGCAGAACAGCTCTGTGTAACAGTCTGGAAGAGTCAGCAGTCTGGAGCAGATTGGAAAAGCTTCAATTTGCTTCTCATGCTCATATGTTTTCATGGTCTCTGGTGATGTGATAGATTTTTGGTTTCTGAGATTTGAATTTAGCTTTTAGATTTACTTGAACTGCTGGAACAATGAAATGTGGTTGTGTGGTGAAGCTTGCAGCTGAGTATGGCAGATAAAAGGCTTATCTCTCTTCTAGCGTGTTGTTCAACATTTTTAAAAGTTGCTTCTAATTTCAAATGGAAACAATATAGAAAAGATTAGCTTTGTCTTAACAAATGCAAGAAAACAGTACAAATTATATGCAAAGGCATCCAGGCTGAAACTCTTACTTGTACCTCAGAGGTGCATGCAATGTAAGGATGTTGACACACTGTTCAATTTTCTTCTTTATTCTGGCCCAAATATCTGCTGTTTAGACTTTTAATTTCATCTTTGTCTCCTTTTCTGTTTTCATTCTCATTTTCTTTTTTTCCTTTGCACATACCATTTTCTTATACCCTGTCCCCAGCTATGTCTCTGCCTATCCTGCAGGTCTTTTTCCTCCCTTCCCTTCCTTATTTCCTTTTTGTTACCTTTTTTCTGATATCTTCTCTGCCACCCTCAGCATTAGTCATGCACAATCTCGCTTTCATTTTGACCCTTAGTTATTGTTATAAAATTGTGTATTCTCTTTATTCCATTTTCAAGCATGGAAGGATGTGATTTTGCTTCTGCAGAGAAGTCCCCAGCAGTTCACTGAAATGGCTCTTTGCCAAAGGTAATGATCATACAGAGCCTCCACCTCCAGGGTAGCACTGAAATAGGAACAAGCTCATAACTGGGTCCAGGTCCCGGGGCTCTGCGGAGATTTAGGGATCTTTGGAGCAAATTGTGAAATTTGTGTTGTTGGGCTTTCCTGAGCATGTCGTTGCCACTCAGCAAAGCACTATGCTGGTGCCTCTGTAGGCTTTCTCTTGTGCCAGTCAAGGGTGACCTGTTCTAGAGGTCCTTTCCAAAGCAGATTGCTCTTTCTTGTCACCTCCAATTAGTGCAATATGAAAAGATGTTTCTTCAGTCTTCTGTCTGCCACTGATTGATTCTGGTCAATGGCAGTATCTTGAAAGTTTCATTGCTCAGCTTCATTTTTGCAGGTTAACTTAATTCTGTAAATCACTGCTTCCCCTGTCCCCCCAGTTTTTCATTATCTGATACTTTTTGCTTGGGGCAGTTATCTACATGACAGATCAGCAGTAGACCTTAAGTGAGTTATGGCTTTGACTCCCGAATGTGGTGCTTAGAAATATGGAAGCAGAGAGGCACAATGTGTTCAGCTCCTGGTTTTCTGGCAGGTGTTACAGCCATGGTGTGGGCTGAGTCAGCGTCAGGTCCAGAGCCAATACAGTGATATTGAAACATTGCTGGAATTCTATCAACAGTGCTTGTCATTTTCTTTGTGAGTTATATGGCTTTGTATGCTAGAAAACCTTCTAGCTTTTGACTTGAATTTCACATATTAAAAGGAGAAATTGAAGAAATGTTTTATTTCCCAAGTTGCCTTTCTTTTTTACAGTAAAATCAATGGTGGAGTGAACACAATCTACCTCTTTTTCCTCTGCTGTCTGCCAATGATGCATCAAGTTACAGGGGTTGAATTTAAGAGCAGTTCGTGGTGGCATTCAGCCAACTCAGTGAGAGAGGCTGCCTGCAGAATTCTGTTGCTAATGAAATGGCCCATTTCATTGATGGGTATTGATCAGCATTGGTGTGTGTTTCTGGGACTTATTGCACAGAAAGGGTCATAGGGAAGGAAACAAGCTGTACACTGTGGTGGATTGACCTTGGTGTCCACCAAAGCCACTCTCTTGCTTCCCCTTCTCAGCTGATAGGGAAGAAAATTTAACAAAAGGCTTGTGGGTCAAGATAGGGGGTGGGAGAGGTCACTCAGCAATTACTGTCACATGGGCAAAACAGATTTGACTAGGGGAAAAATTAATTCAATTTATTACCAAACAAATCAGAGTAGGGTAATGAGAGATAAGTCTTAAAAACACCTTCTCCCCATCTGTCTGTTCTTCACTCCTGATTTTTCTACCTCCTCCCAAGAAGCAGTGCGGGTGGATGCAGAATGGGGGATGTGGTCAGTTCCTCACATGTTGTCTCTGCACTCCTTCTTCCTCCAGGGGAGGACTCCTCACATCCTTCCTCTGCTCCAGCATGGGGGCCTTCCCATGGGTGACAGTCCTCCATGAACTTCTCCAATGTGAGTCCTTCCCATGGGCTACAGTTCTTCATGAACTGCTCCAGTCTGGGTCTCTCTCAGGGAGTGCAGTCCTTCAGGAACAGACTGCTCCAGCCTGTGGATCCTGTGGGTTCCCCGTGGTGTCCCTTTGGTGTCACAAGTTGCCTGAAAATCTACTCCAGCATGGGCTCCTCCCTCCATCAGACCATGGATCCTTTCAGGAGCCTGTGCTAATGTGGTCTTCCCATGGGGTCACAGCCTCCTTTGGGCATCCGCTTGCTCTGGCATGGGATCCGCCATGGGCTGGAGGTGGATCTCTCTTCCTGCATGGACCTCCATGGGCTGCGAGGGCACAGCTGCCTCACCATCGCCTTCACCATGTTCTGCAGGGGAATCTGCTCCAGTGTTTGGAGCACCTCCTTCCCCTCCTTCTGCACTGACCTTGGGGTCTCCTGGGCTGTTGTTCTCCCTTATTTTCATTCCTCTCTGTCAACTGCAATTGTGCAGATTTTTTCCCCCTCCTTAACTGTGTGATCCCAGAGGTGCAGCCACTGTCTTGGAGCTGGCTGGCATTGACTCCACTGGACACAGGGGAAGCTTCTCACAGAAGTCACCCCTGTAGCCCACTGCTACCAAAACCTGGCCATGCAAGCCCAACACACAACATCTACACCCAGTACACCTTGAGTTTGCATCTTGGGCTTGTGCAGACTTTGCTGTAAGGGCTGAAGCAGCGTAAGAAGTTATGAGACAAGGAAAAGCTAAATGCAGGTCTGTTATGCTAGGCAGTGACAACTCCTAATGTTCATATCAAGTCAAGTGCTGAGGACAAGGAGAGAAATGGTGGCACAGAGGAAGGTGCAGGGCAAGCAAGTGACCCTTGGGTCCTATAAAGGAAGGTGCTGAGGGAAAGCAGTGACACCTCGTGTTTCAATACTATTACGTCTGTATTGTTGTAAGTAACTTGCAGGAATGCTGCGTTTCTGTGCTTAGAATCAGTAGAATGGAAGCTCACTGTACTGCAGGACTGCAGTGCATGACATCACCCTGGAAACATTTCTTTGAGCTCCCATGAGCTACAAGTGCAAGGTCATAAGGGTTGTTCCATAGTCCTGTGTCTGATAGAGGAGATGAGTGTTGTAGAACTTGTTTCTTCTTTGTAGAAGAGCAACTAAAAAATGTATTGACAGTGTGTATGCAGCACATGGGCAAGGGACTGGGCATCTTCATCCTCAAATGAGACTCAAACTGCAGAAGCTACAGATAAGGACAAATGGAATGCTTGGAAGCACTGGTGACTGTTTTAGTGGCTGGTACCCAGGCAGAAGAGTTAGATCCATAAACTCAGAGTTCAAAGAGTTACTCATTTATTACAGAATTCAGCAAGTTATTGGGTAAAATAGAACAAGGCCACACGATATTCAGGATATTGAATCCAATTTATCCAGCTGATAAAAAGCCAGGAAAATAGGACCTCACTGTAGCACCTCACTAATAAATCTATTCTGAGAGAAAGAGCAGGAGCCACAGGAGTTTTTTTGCTGAGAGCCACTGGATTTGGTACATGGAAATTAGTGAGATTCTGCTCATGCTGCTATCGAGTGACAAAAACGCGTCTTTCATGTAGGTAAAATAAGGCCGTGCTTTGTAGTATTTCTGTGTGATGATGGGCTCCCTGCTTCTCTTTACTCTGCTGTGTTTGAGCTAGTTATAATTATCAGTGACACACATTTGGCAGGCAGTGATGGGCAGGTGGCCATGCCACTTAGCAGAGCTGGAGCTTAGGAAGCAGTGAGTCCTGGCCTAGCCCTTCTCTGCCAGCTCAGGTGTAGCAGCTGACCCTGCTGAAACCCTCGCTCTCCCAGCATTTGATTTTTGTGTGTGAATTGTACTGGTGAGCCAGACTTTGTGTCTTTTTTTATAGTATTTGACAATGGCTTTCCAATAACATTCAGCACATCTCTCTATTTGAGCAAAACCAGGCTTTGGGAAGACAATAGCTGTGTCATGATGTGCAGAGGAGTTTATCAGCTGGGCTAGTTCTATTTTCGTGATGTCCCTCATTAACTCCATTACTTCTTGTTGCCATATAGTTTTATTAGAGGACAGTAGGGAACATTATAGTTTATTAAATCCGGTACAGTACTAGTCAAATTTGAATAAACTTTAGTTAATTATAAATTCACTTGGAAACTTGATGTGATGTAAAACAGAATTACACAATTCCCCTTCCTCTGTTGTTTTTAAGTGTTTTTCTACTAGTCTGGTTTTCCTGAAGAACAGCCTCTCCTTTTTATGTTGTTTTAACTTTCCAAAGTAGCTCCCTTGTATTTTCAGAGCAGTGATTCAAAATAAAGACTAAAATTGCAGGAATTATTTCAAATATCTGAGACAGTCTCTGTCTATCTTCCCCCCTTACTTGAGAAAGCACTAAATGTTAAATTATAATAGTAAATGTTAAATGGAAAAAAGTCACAAAAGAACTGATTTGGTCACAAATTAAGACATCTCATGTTACAGTGAACTGCAAACAGATTTCATGTGGATCTCCTCCTCCTATAAATATCGAAATACCAAAAGTCTGATTGCACAAGATGTATTAATGTCTTGAAAATAATTTTAGAGCTTTGTTTCACTAGCATTTTCTATCATAATTTTGATTTCTTGGCCATTGGCTACAGTCCAATTGTGTTTAAGGTAGCTTTCAATAAATATGACGGCTGAATGCAAACTCTAGTTTCAGTGAAAAGCTGAGTTTTTTATGCAACTCCAGCACCTATGCCTTTTTTAAAATCTAGTTTGCCCAAGATAGGAATTTTGATTTCTATAGCTTCAGCTAGAAGTTGAGCATTACTGTTTGTTTTGTCTTCATAGCTGAGCTGATTTTCAGCTCAAGAAGTAAAGTAGAAAGTTGAAGGTGGGAGTAATCATATTGGGAGTACTTAAACAAACTTGCAGAGGCCATAGGAGAAATGTATTTCTTTAAGTTCTCATTTTCCTAAGTACTTTTTTAGGTTTTTTTAAGTTCTTAGTGCTATTTTTAGAGCAGTAGGGTTTCTTCGTTTTGGATTTAGTTTTGGGTCTTTTTTTATAGGACAATTATGACCTGCAAATTTTGCTTTTCCAAAAAATGTTTTGGTTTTTTTTTAATCTGGTCATTTCATTACGTCCACATAAATGACATCTGTAACTCTTCCCTTGTCCACTGCCATAGTCACTCCACCACAGAGGGCCACTAGGCTGGTCAGGCAGGACTTGCCCTTGGTGAAGCTCTGCTCGCTGTCTCGAATCACTCCCTGTCCTCCATGTGCCTTAGCAGAGCTCCTCAGAGGATCTGTTCCAGGATCTTCCCAGGCACAGAGGTGAGGCTGACAGGTTGCTAGTTCCCAGGTTCCTCCTTTCTACCCATTTTAAATCTAGATATGGTGTTTCCCTTTTTCCAGTCACCAGGAACTTAACCTGATTGCCATGACTTCTCAGATACCATGGAGAGTGGCTTGGCAACTACATCAACCAGTCCCTAGGACTCTGGGTTGCATCTCGTCAGCTTCCATAGACTTATGCATATTCAAGTTCCTTGAGTGAGAACAAACCTGATCTCCTTTTACAGTGGGAAGGACTTTGCTCCCCCAGTTCCTGTCTTGTGGTCTCTAAACTGTAGAGAACTGTATAGAAAACTGGTAAAAATGTTCTCATAGAGAACATCAGGAGCTCTTATTGTCCCATGTAAAATGGAAACTGACCTGTATTCATCCCTTGGCTTTGGTTGTATCTGAGAAAACGCCTCTTATGGTTATGGCACAAGCCACAATCATTCTGAATAAAATGCTCTGGAAAGGCTGTACAGAAAAAATCCCCACACAGATTCTCATACGTGCATAATAAATCTCACCTTCTGAACCTGTGCTTTTTATATCTTGTGATGGCTTTGCTCCTTTGACAAAGTAGCCTGTGTACAGTGCAGCAAATGTGACCAAATGTCATATTGTTGGGTTCCAATGACGTTCTCCTTGAGATGAAGTACTTTAAGCAGCAATAACGAATGAATGATGGGAAGCAAATGCACTAAACAAATAAATGGAGTTGTAGCAAAATTGTCGTGCCGCATCCATATGTGTGTATCTATGTGAATTCAAAGGAAAGAAATAAGTAAACACGACATCCTAGCATCCAAAGCTTGTGCCAGATGTCTATTCTTGGAGTGAAGTCCTACATGAATCAAGAAGAGCTGTTGAGTTTAATTAAAAGTCGATTCTGATCTACTTTGCTTGATCTAATGCTCAGTAGAGAGCTCATCAAGCAAAGACTACATCTGTGAAAGTAGGAAACCTCTGTTGTGGTGTCTTCAGTGTGTGGTTCCCAGTATTTAATTCCCACTGCACTTAATGAAGTAGAGGAAAAGAATAGGCCCAATTTTAGTTTTCTCCAATTCCTGCTGGTATCCAAGGAATTCTCTGTGCTGGAGAACATAAATTCTCTAATCCCGAGAAATGAGACGTTAGGAAGCCCTTGCTGGAGCAGCGAGGAAGCTGTTGCATGCTTGATACCACATACTCAGCCTTTTTAGATAGAAAAGGAAATTTTCGGGCTGACCTACAGACTGGTATTGCAAATGGGGCAGATCAAAACTCTTACGTGCTACCATAAAAATGAGAATGATAGTGAGGTCTGCTTTTCATGGTTCACATTATCAGTGTTTTGTGATCATTGCCGTTCTTTCCTCTTGAGAAAGGCTCTAAAAATCAGATTAAAGCTGTCAAAAGTGAATGGGAGTGATGGTAAATTTGGAAGTCTTCCAGGGGGAGCCATCTGTATGGACCACAGCATTTATGGGACTTACTGTAGTTTGATGTTTATATCTTACATTTTATAGAATGGTTTGGGATGGAAGGGACATTAAAGACCATCTAGTTCCAACCCCTCTGCCATGGGCAGGGACACTTTCCACTAGACCAGGTTGCTCAAAGCCCCATCAACTCTACATCAAGGACACAAAACTTCTAGCTGGTGCAGAAATAATTACAATATATAGTGAAATGGAAAATTCTTATCTTTATTTTCACAGAGGAGGAAACAATGAGTTATTGGAAGGTTACTGCTCCCTGGTCTGAGTGCTGCAGAGCTAGAAAGAAGACATGGATTGCATGTTCTGGTTTTCCTCTTTGAAGTACTCAAATTGTGCAGGGCAACTTTGAAACAAAGCTAAGAGGGCAGTAGATGTTTGAGAGCAATTTAAAGTTGAGCAGGTGTAGTCTAGGTCAAGATACACAAGTATCTGACGGTTCACAGCTCAGAGGGGTAGATACCTAGTTTGTGGTACTGTGCTTAAAATTACAAGGTTGAGTAATGGGAATGAGAGAAATTTTCATGGTTTTCAGTGATGTCACCAAAAACAATGGTCACCAAAGCAGATAGGCAAATACTAAATTGGTTTAAAAAGTTGCAAGATCAGTATTTCCTCTATGAAATACAACAATATAACACTGGAGTCAGTTCCCATTAAAAGGCAAAGTTACTTTTCTTTGATATTGGGGGCTCAGCTCCCAGGGACAGGGAGTTACTTTGGGGAAGGCTGTACAAGTGTGGGAGGGTTTCTTTCAATCACCTAAAATGACCTCCTTAGACAATCCCGCTTCCTATGGTGAAAGTGCCAGAATAAATATGCTTAAATTAGATGCAGGGGTGTATTTCAAACAATGCTCATTCAGAAATCCTGCCTGGTTTGTTCAATGTGCCATTTGTTACAGCAAATATGCAGGATGGCAGGAAATGGCTTGCTGTGCATTTCTTCCCTGCTTAAATGGCTTTTTGAGCTGATAATTAATAAGCAACAGGACATTAAGTTCATTGTAACTTTGCTGGCTGGATGGTTAATCACTTGAGGTAGAAAGTACAGGAAATGTCTTATCTATTAAGACTTTTCACATCTGTAGGAATTGCAGCCACTGATATATGGAGTAGTGCACTCCCTAAGAATGTAATATGCACATGAATTATTATTGTGTGGAAATCCTACCTGGGATTCTTATGGTATTCTCATTTTCTTCAGCTGAACACCAAGTACAACAGTTTAGTGTAGTCTTGAAATCACAAAGTAAGAGAAATTTGGGCTAACTAGCAGTCATATGTGGTTTCCGTGGATGCATCTCCATTGACATGCACTTAAATGTAAACAACAGTTCAGGACTACACAGAGATTAAAGTATTGCCTGCTAAATACTTAAAAACTAAAAGCTTCTAAAATATCCTCAGAGTTTCCTTTACTAATTCTGCTCAAATCTGTTTCTGTTTAGACGTGATGCTCCAGGGAGGTTCAGTGTCTCCTGCGCATATGCCAAATGCACAGTGCAGGCAGTAGTACAAGGCAGGCTTGTGTTCAGCAGGACAGGAGGCTGACATGCAGTGCATGTCCTGTGGGCTAGGTCCTGCCACAAACAGCTGGGCGCTGGGGAGGGCTGCTGAGCACGGTGCTGCTGTGTACGTGTCCTCCAGGAAGATGATGGGTAGCAGGTGCTGCTGACTTACAAGCTGATGAGAGTGCGGATGCTCATCATAAGCAGCTGGCTATGAGTAACACTGCTGCACAGGAAGCTTTTCTGTGCCTGTGGCTGTCTTTCTTAGCAGTTTCTGTTCTTGTTTTCTCTTAAGGTCAGCTCTTCTGTTAAGGTGATCAAAGTGCGTCTTCAAGACAGGAACGCGAAAATCTCGGTGCGATGAGCACATTGGTCGCGCACGTGACGCGCCTCCTGCTTGTGGATGGCGGCACTGGGCCCATGCTTTAACAAATGGACTGCATCAGTGATTCTCTAATGTGCTGATGAACCCATCCGCTCATCAGAGCTCACTTCAGTGTGCACATAGGTGATGGCTCATACAGACAGTGGGGCTGCCTCGCGTTCTGGAACGGAAGTAAAGCTGGGTGTCAGGGCATTGCCTTGTTCCTCTGTTTCTGTCACTGCACTGCAGCTTGTGGGAGCAAGTTCTAAGTGTTGTCCCCACTGAAAATACAGTCCTTGAGTCTAAAGGTGTGTAAATACAAAAGACCTGATTAAGCTACAGCACACTATGCCCATTGTAAAATTTCTTTTGCTGCTAGAGACATATAAAAGAACTTGAAGGATTTTCAGTCCTTTATGAGCAATACTGACTCCCAAACTTCTGCTGGGGCATGGAGTAGAAAGGGCACAGCTGCATATTGAAGGCCTTTCTCAGTTCATGCTTACTTAACGTGCAGCGTTGTGAGCATCACTAAGCAGCAATGAAATTTTTGCATTTGAACTGTTTAGTTCTTTGAAGAGGCACTTTTTAGTTCATCTTTAAAAGCTTGAGGACATTTCTTCATGGTAGTCTGCTAATGCAATGACAGTGCTAACAGGTTGCTTCTAAAAGCTTGTCACGTTTATTTATCTACTTGATGGAAGTGAGCTCTGCAAAAGCTTCTTGCTGGGGCTGCAGTGTAGGAAGGGTGAGTAAGGAACAGCAGTGAAAGATCTGCAGGATCAATCAGATAGGGCAGTTGCAACACTTCATTCTCTCTGCTTTGGTGAGCACCAATGGTTTGGCTTCTTGGAGGCGCCTTCAGAGCAATGCTAGATGCTTTGGCCTGGACGCAAACAGCAAGGTTCGTAGCAGTTAGGAGGTAACAGCCTGGAATTCCCTTCCTCCTGAGAGGCAGTGGGCACTCTTTCACTTCAAAAGGACAATTATTGGCCAGTGTCCTGTGCTGGACTTGTCCTAATCCAGCAAAGTCTTTCTTAGAAACCAGAGCAGGACAGGAAGTGGTTTTCTTGTCTCAGGGAGGTATTGAGTCTCCAAAAAAATTTCTGTCATAATATGGGTTAAAACCAGTCGAAAAGCAGTTCGTTTTCCTGACCTGTCAGATGGGGTCCAGGGAGGTGTGTTTGCCTTGGATTTAAATTTCATTTAGATTTGAATTTTTTTAATTGAAAAATAAAATCTTAACTTGCATTTCAAAACAAACATTTGTGGGCAGGGATTACTTTTTTATCCTGATGTAGGAAATGGTAAAAGATTTTATTTCATTGGAATTTTTTTTAGTGAGAGACCACACACAGAAAGTTTGTATAAATTTGGCTCTCCCTGTCTAGAGTTGCAGCCTCAATGTGAGAGTATATTTTGGGTGAGGAAAGTTCTCAGCTCATTACTAATAGCTAAATGCCTTGTGTAGAATACCAGGACATTTTTGTGATCTCCTACTACAACATATTTGCACATGTTAAGTTCTAATGTTTTGTCCTGTAGGTTCAGCATCAGATCCTTCAAAGAGAGAGTAGTTCAGTCAGCATTGCAGAGAATTAGAAGTCCTGGATGGAGATAGTAGACTGCAAAACCAGCGGATCACCTGCAGTTCTCCTCCAGTTGCAGTTCTTCAGCAATCTTTGCCTTTTTAACCATGGGCAACCAATTCAGTGGTTTAATCCTGGTTGTATCCAGTCTGTACCAAAATGTACCAATTTCTAGTAGCTCTATAGAAGACACAAGATTAGATCACATTGATCCAGTTATAGGTATGTAGTATAATATAAATATATCTGTTTATAATTGGTTTCTTACTATCTCATGTTTGGAAATGATGCATATGGCTGGTGAGTGTTTCCACTCTGTGCCTCCAGCTCTGACTCAAATAGCTGGATGAATTCTTTCCTGCTTAAGGCATTAAACAATTATCTGAGGAGCAAGGATTTCAGCAGGGCTGAAGCTCACTGCACTCTCTCTGACTCTTACATCTTGTTATCCTCACTTTGCTAATTTTCTGGCAGACAGATGTGTTCTTCTGTTGCTGTCTGCATACAAATATTTAATTAAAACAGGAAGCGATAATGCTTTTCAGAGGCAGCTGTTGTCCCCATCTCCAAATGCAGTGTCAGTTTAATAATAGCTTCAAAATGCCGAAAACCAAGCAGTGACCTGGTCAGTAAGTCCATGCTGGCATCTGGTGCCTGTGCAAGGGAAGACCACGAGCAGTGTCTGTCCATCAGTGCGTTTGGCAGCATGGCTGGCTGCAGCCTGCCTCAGGTCACGCAGCAGCGGCCAGAGCTGTGCCTGCTGGAGAGCAGGATGTTCATGGAGGAGTCAGGCTTTCGGAGAAACACAGAACTTGGGGATGCTGTGAAGCTGGGCAGACTTTTAAAAGCAGAGGAGCTGTGATCACTCAAGAGTGAATATAGGAGACAAAATCAGTCTGATGGCTCTGCTGCAGCCCTCAGCTG
Source organism: Callaeas wilsoni (assembly GCA_013398955.1). Taxonomy (NCBI): domain Eukaryota; kingdom Metazoa; phylum Chordata; class Aves; order Passeriformes; family Callaeidae; genus Callaeas; species Callaeas wilsoni. The sequence continues at coordinate 80,376 of VWPU01012104.1, forward strand.
CCCTCCAGGCCCGTTTGATGAATCATCACTCTCATCACCATCGTGGTGCTAACTGGCATCAAAGTGCAGTTTTCCTTTACCAGAAAGCAGCACACTGAAAACTGTCACTAAAAACATTTTTTTTTTTTTTCTGGATACAGCAGAAGCATTTCTGGTGTGTTAGGGCAACAGCACAATGCTGACCGCTGCCTTTCTCATTAGAATGATCTGGCAAAGGTTATTGAACAGCTTCCTTGGCTTGTTCATCCCACAAGCATGCAGGCAGGATATTCAGAAGTAGGATATTTTTTAAAAAACCCACATGGTATGGAGTTTTTTTTAATAATGAGATCCATTTCTCTGAGTTATAATCAAAACTTGGTATATTTATATCTGAAAAAGTTTTGTATAATTATCACAGAAAAGACTGACAATATACAGATGCAGAGAGGAAAAATTGAGGGGAAAAATTCCTTCAGCATTGTCTTCCTGCTTTGATCTTGGATTTTTTGATATTAAGAAATGTCTCAGTTAAAAGCAGGAATTCCCTAGAAAATGTATGTATACACTAATCCATTAACTTGCCAGCAGATGAACAAGAGCCATAGCTGGAGAATGAGTTGCCAGTTCACTGTATAATCTGTTGGTTTTACCAGAATACAATATTCCTGACAGTGACGTGGAAGAATGATAGTCGTTTTCTGGACAATATGTCCCATGCTGCAGATTTAATAAAAGAATAAAACTGAAAGGAAAAAGAAAATGGAGAGAGAGAGAAAAACTCACACTCATTGAGGACTAAGAGGCAAGTATATGGAAATCAATTTCATAATTCCTGTTTGTCATTTTCATACATACTTTTGAAGGAAAAGTAATTAAAGTAATTGAAGTTATATCTCTTGGATTGGCATCTATTAAAATCCCCTTGAATATGAAATGAATGTGGTTAATAAAAGATCTCTTTTATTCTGTCTCTCACCTTACCACTTCAACCTGCTGTTGAGGGCTTGAAAAGATTTTTTTTTTTCTTAATCTAGTAATGAATACACAAAGCATTTGTTACAGTTCCTCCTTTAAAATAGAAAGAGTAAGAGAGAGCAAGACTCTTTCACTTTTCAGGTTTGCTGGGCGTGTTTTAAAGTCAGTAAACATGGTCAAATGCTCTCTTATTAACTGTGTGTTTAGCTGTTCAGGTTTAGAAGAAAATCTCCGCTTGCAGGTGTGTGTGTACACGTGCACACACTTGAGTGAATCTGTTATTATGACAGATTAGATGCAGCATCTGATTTGGAGTCCACTAATCAGAAAGCAGCTCTGTCTTATTCTTTCAACTGCTGTTTGTGATGAGATCTCATTCCAGTAATACTGATTAGTATCAGGTAGACTTTTCCTTTAAGAACTGGGGAGCATCCCTGGCTTATTCCCTATAAAAATAGCTGGTAGTTGGTAATGAGCTTTTGCACAAGCTCATGAGAAAAAAAGAAAGAAAAATTCTTGATCCAGCTGCTTCTTTTTCTTTCTATTCCTTTATCTGATTGAAATTCACAATACAGTTTTGCCTGGAGAATGCACATCTCTCACTTTTGCTCCCACTGTTTTTTCAGTAATTCATTTCTAATGGTGTTAGTGAGACTCACAGTTTAAATAGATGAACTAAATTAATAAAAACTTTAACATTGCAAGTGCATTATAACTAATGATCAGTACAGTACCTTGCTCCTCAAACAAGACAGAAAATCTGTTATTCTATTTACACAATAGATTTTTAAGGAATCAGCTTCAAGACAAGTAACCTCTTGATTTGATGCCTGAAAAAACAAAAAAATGCTAATACTGATTGTCTGTATTTGCTGCCATACTTAACAATTTCCATTCTATAAAAGCTCTACTCTTATACATGGCTCTAAAGTGTCTGTGAAAATTGAGTATCAGGACAACTCTGCCTCCAGCAAATATTTTAATAGAAGTGCCTTAAGAGAATGAGAACAGCTGGGATATTTTATCCTTTTATAATCCTTTCAAATCCATGTAATTTCTTTCAGTGAGGCAATTTAACTACCAGTGTTCTATGAAGTTTGACATTCCAGTCACAGAACTGACTGGTTGCAGTAATATTTATTGGTTGGCTCCATTTATTATGAACAGAATTCTCCAGATTTGCTTCAGACTTTGTCTGATATGGTAAATCATGATTTTGGAAATTAAATGCTAAGATTGATTTTTAGCTAAACTTTTCTGAAAAGGCAGTTTTCATGCAGAGACTGCATTAAATTATATGAGTTTGGTCAAAGAAACATATGCTGTAAGCATTGATTGCAGAGATCTACTCATTATTGAAGCAAATAGTCTTAACTAGGTTTGATTAAAAATATTTTGAAGCTGTGTTCTTAGAAGTTATGGATGTCTGAGCACTATGTTTCAATTCTTGGTCTGTGTAATCAAAATATAATCATGGGGTTTAAACAAGCTAAACAGGACATTTCTCTACATAAGTGAATATCCTGTATCACCCCCTAGAAGATGGATAGGATAAACAGGTTGTATTTTGTCATATTTACACATCATCACTGAAAAAGAACTTCTCTTTGAAATGATGTTATGAAAAAGCTTCAGCTGTTTTTGCGAGAAAAATTGAGCAATCACACAACGCAGAAGATGATGATGATGATTATTATTAATGTTGTTGTAAATTGTGACAGTAGACGACTTTAAGGGGATTTCCAATAGCACAGAAGAGCTTGACAGTACCTTTGTATATCTAAGACTTTCAGAAAGTCTGGCCCATACTGAGTCCTTTAGCACTGAGTTCTTACACTCTGCCAGTTTTCCTTTCAAAGAATCATCAGATGGTTTGGTTTGGAAGGGACATAAAAAACCATGTAGCTCCAACCCCTCTGCCATGGGCAGGGCCCCCTCCCACTAGCCCGGGCTGCTCAGAGTTCCATCCAGCCTGGCCTTGAACAGCTCCAGGGATGGGGCATCCACAGCTTCTCTGGACAACCTGTTCCAGTACCTCACCACCCTTAGAGGGAAGAATTTCTTCCTATTATCTAATCTGCACCTGCCCTCTTTCAGTTTAAAGCCATTCCCCTTTATCCTGTCACTCTCTGTCTGCCCTTGTAAATAGTCTCCTTTCTTGTAGCTTCCTTCAGCTACTGGAAGGCCACAATTAGGTCACCCGAAAGCCTTCTCTTTTCCAGATTGAGCAACCCCAATTCTCCCAGCCTTTCCTTGTATGAGAGGTGCTCTACTACGTTGTAGTTCCTACATTGTAGGTACTTTGTAAGTGGTAAGAGGAAGATGAAGAACACCAATTTTAGATTCAGATTGTGTTTCTAACTTTTAACTACTTTTAAAAAAATCTTCCTGCGTATTTTCTGAGAAAATAGAAACTGAAAATTAGTTAGGACAAAACTTCCTCATTTTCATTATCAAAAAAAACCAACTTGCATTTCTTGATAGAAAAACGCTTCAAACAGCATATGAATTCACTTAGATACTTCTATCACATTATTTACTGTGTTATTATAGAACTTGAATTGACATCCACAGCTACAGCTCTTCCTTATTCCATTTCTACATTCATATAAAATCATCACCTTTTAACTTATTAAACTTTACAGCATGATTCACTAATGCAGTATTTCTTATATAAACTACTTCAATAGATTAGCAAAAAAAATCAGGCATTCAGTAAATTCACCAGTTGTTCTTATTAAATTTTAAACAAGTTTGTTTGAAAGGCAAAATGCATTAAAACATAATTTACATGGTAAAAATTAATTTAAAATTAATTCCTTCGTCTCCATGCCATCATGGATGCAACTGTTAAAAGGAATAGTTCTTTGAATGTTGGACTGTATCTTTCCTCTGGCCAGCTGTGCCCCAGATCCTGAGTCCAATCCTTCCTTATGCCACAGCATTTACATCAGCAAGTGCTGGTGTCCACTGCTTTTGCTCCATTGGTGCCTCTGATCCTAAGTCTGAACTGTTCCTCCTCTGAGTCTCCTTCCACTGCTCTCTATAAATCATCCTCTCTATTACACCTTGCACCTGCACCTCCTCTTTCTCCTTTCTAAGGTCCTTCACCTCTACCATGGAAGCAAATTCCAGAAAGATTCTCTGGCTGCTTTCTGCCAATGGATGTACGTATTATACATGTTCATTGTCCATTTGGATGCTCTTTCTACTTCCACATGATGCTAAGTTTTACACGCAACAGTTACTCAATTAGGTACAGAGTCTGAAAGATTTTTGCAGGGATATTGGTGAGATAAGGAGCAGGCCCTCAGGGAAGCTGGTGCAAGTCTCCTGACAGGGAGTACTTACACTGGAATTACTGACAGGTCATCCTGACAGAGGAGCATTTTATATTCCCTGAGTCTTTTATTGCAGCGTATGTGGAGTCTGTAAAGTGCTTTGATGTTGGAGCTGTATTTAAGTGCTGGGCATTTATTGTCTCAAATCTTTTGGGTTAAGAGTTGTGGCGGACATGGGGAGGCTGTTTTTTGTTAAGCTTTCTGTTTTATCTTCTTCACACATGGTCTCCTGCTGCACAGACTTGGCTTAAAATTATCAAATGCAGAATTGAGTATTAGAGAGGATTTTGGAAAGGTCAATGGGTGACTGATGAACAATCTGGGCTTACCATGTAAAATCACATGGAGGAAAAAATCCTCCTAATGTGAAACTGGAAGGCCTCCTCTTCCTTGCTCTGCTCCGGCATGCCATGTGTCAGACTGAGGACTCTGCCTCCCAAGGTAGGGGCTGACCTAATGCACACCTGAATTCACAAAACTAACAGAAAGTACCTCTTTTTCTCAAAAACAGAAAATACAGTTTCCATTTTGACTGTTACAGTATTATTGTCATATAAAGTCATGGGAAACAATCCTGGGTAGAAGCTGCTTTGTATACAATTTTGTGATAATTCCTGAAAATACCCTTTTCCTTTGCTATGAGCCATCTTTTAGATCTGTCTGTGTTTCCTGGGCTGTTTGTGTCAATGTATTTCTGTGTTTAGCAAAACCTCAAAAGCCTGGAGCTGCTCATTTAAGGGAGTCTGATGGTGATTGCTCCTGCCACCTCCAGAGATCTTTTAAAGTGGAAAGAAGATTGGAAGGGTCAGAGGGTAAAAATTAGGTTTTCATGGCAATTCCAAGAGCATGTTGGAGAGGTAGATCTGAGGCGCTCTGCTGTTTTTAGCTGAATTTAGCTGTGTTTTGCATATAGAATGAAGGGAAAGCTGGATTCACAATGCTGTGTGTGGTTGGTTTTTCAAGGCTATCCAGTCTTCTCCACTCCTATTTCTTAATCAGTGATTGATTCATGCAATAAAGAAAATTCCAAAGAGGCTGCAGATTTTGGTTCTTGGAGAATTACTTTTGGTATTTTTTTTCCAAATCAAAAGTACCTCAAACACCTGAAACATACTAACTAAAGCAAAACCCCGTGTACAGGTGAGTTGATGCCTAAATGGCCAGGATAGTCAAGGAGTGAGACTTTGAACACATCTCAGTGACTCTGTGAGTCCTGCTTAGGCGTCCTGGAATAGCCTTCCCTTTTGCCATATGAAAAAAAGTTACCAGACCTTTCGGAAATCCGGTGTCTTTCAAATTTACTCGAGTGGGATGGGCTCAAGGAGAACTGTGAGCAGTTTTCCCACCTACTAATTAAAGACAGGTAGTGAATAAGAACTGAGAGGCAGAATAACTTTGAAAGAATATGTTTACCTAAATATTTCTATACATTTGAACCCTAAGCACTTACTCATGCTGAAATAAGACTGCATACTCTTAGTTTTTTCCAAGAGTGATATTAGAAAACAGAAGAATAAAATTAGCATTTCTGTATTATAATAATCCTTTAAAAAAATTGAATTGATGTATTAGTATGATTAGGAGCACTGCACATTTCTTCCTACAAGACTATTAATTGTTTATTTGCTTTTTGGGTTTTTTTTTTTAGTTTTTATTTCTCCTTTCCCTCAGGCCAGCAAAACACTTCAGGCATCTCCAAGTGTGGGGCTGAAGTTCATACAGCCAGGTTGGCAGGTTTTTTTGTAAGGCTAGAGGCAAGACTTGAGGTTGGAGATGAGGAAAAGGAGGAGGGAAGTATGGGGAACACTTCATATTTGTGCCCCAGAGGTGAGGAACAATTGCCTCTGTCAGCCTTTGGCTTTTCATCTTATGGGAATTGACCACTCTTTTCTTACCCAGAAATTCCTGCTGAAGTTAACAAGGACAGTTGTGTTCTTTTGATATGTAAATGTTATTTATTTATGGAGTCTGATCTGAAACTGTGTCAGGATGCAGGACAAAGCCTTAATGCTGATGTGTGCTGTGACTTCTTTGCATCCTTCTGTCTTGCTTGTTAGTGCTTGCAGGTCATGCACTGTGGTCTAGGCAGAGATGCAGCCTGGAGCAGACACCACTGCACTTCCCCAAGAGCTGAACTGGACTATAAAGGTGACTGACTTTGTCCTGTCCTCTCTCTGGTTTTGGGGAAGACGAAATCTTTGCCTGGGAGGCACATATTACTGGTCTGCTCACATTCTGTGCTTGGTGGTCAACTTTGCATGTGAGGGTGGGAATTAATGGTAAAGGAGCATGCAGCAGAGCTGGGCAGGTTTTGGAGAAGAGCAGTGGGGGTGGTGAAAGGGTGAGATGATTTCCATTCACAGAATGATTCTGCGGATATGTAAGTTTGTAGCTGAAAGGTAATCAAATGCTGCAGTGAGAAGGTCAATAGATGGAGAAATTACAGCAAAATTTGTTCAAGTGAAATTTTCGGATTCAGAGCAGACACAAGTATCATCTTTTGTTTTCTAAATGGTTTTCTTGAAAGTTAGGAGATCTAACACTTTCCAGAAATCTGGTAGTTATTTGTTAAACAAATTAACTTGACAGAAATATTTTGATCTGTCTATGCAAAATTGTGTCTTCTTTTTTTCACTGAAGTAGACAAAAAGTTCAGTTTATTTTCCTGTCCCCTACTCCAACTGTTTTACTAAAGAGATACATAATTTTAATACTCAAGTGTCGCTATTTACTGAAATACTGAATGTACTCCTTTTCTCAGGTGGGATGGTGTGGGGGATAGTTTGCAGGGTAGGGCAGGGGAGGATGGTGAGAGAAGGTCCTGTCATGTGCTCATAAATGTGAAGCCCCGAAAGAACTATTGCAAGCAAATAATGTATTTTCAAGGTGAGGTAGGCATCAATATTTCAGCTACTTTCAAGCCAAGTCAGTCCAGTTATTGAGTACTCAGCTCCCAGCTGAGTTGCTGGGAGTGATTGTCACTGTACAACAAAGAGCATCATACCCTGGCAACCCAGTCCTATTTCCTTTAAAATTGGTAGCAGAATCCCTACTATTTTGTCAGTACCAGATTTAAATATCTGAATCTTCTTTTGTCAGGTAAACTCATTTTCTACAAAGACCAAAGGATTTAAATCTGAGCCTTATTATGTCATATGAAAATTTTAGTAGGAGCTTATCCTAGATATGTTAAACCTTTCATTTACTGCAGTCGGCCTTGTTTCTTTCACAGACACTTTCATAGCCTTAGAAAGCACCATCAAGGTGCTGTTCCTAAGAAACCTTCTCCAAGCTGTGAGGCTATCTCACAGAAAGCTAATTTGGGTAAGCTGCATGCTGAATTTTACACAGCCTGCTTTCAAGCACTTGCTGCTCTGTGCTGGCCTGAAGATCTGTCGCCTGACTCCAAAAATGAGTCCAAGTTTTTTCACATCAACTCTCTGCAGGAAGTTGCTGTTTTCAGCTATTGAGCTGCTTCAACTTGTGTAGTGGCAGTTGTGTCTTTTCTCCCATAAACAGTTCAATGCCAACCTTTTATTCTGGGTCATGCTGCAAAACAAAGCAAACAAAGAAAAAAATCTAAAGGAGCCCAAATTTATTTTTTACTTGATACCAGCATGACAATGCTTCCTGGGCGACATTACTAATGGCTCCCCTTCGTGTAAGGGACAGAGGCCCTGGTTAGAGGGAGAGCCATTGTATTTAATTATGTAAGTAATTAAGCTCTGGTCCATGCATTTAGGAGAGGTTATCCCTGAGTGATGCAAAGTAACCTGAAGATGCCAAATTTCTCAAGGACTAATGGCTTCCTAAAGAATGTCTCGAGTTGGTCTGGGATTCCTTTGGAGGACCACTTTTCAAAGAGGGTAAAATCATGAAGGTGTTTCTGCCAGATCCTAGCTAATGCTAGGTTCTGTGTTCTCAATTCATATGCTTGGGGCCATACCTATTCAGAGGGCACCTTTGTAAGTACAGGGATGCCCACAGGCCGTACCACCAGGACACCTCACATAAATCTATGCCTTGTTCTACTAAAGTAAAACTCTTCCTTGGGTTGAAACAGCATATAAAGTTATGAATACCCTTGTAACTTTTACCAGCAAAATTATGTAAAACAGAGGTTGAACCTTTTTATACTGTTATCTGTGTGCAGCTTAGTCATAAGGGACGCAGAGTTTTGCTAAGGCATTTGATGACATCTTTCCGCCTTAAGCTGAACATAAATGCTGTCCCAATCACAGCAACCATGGTCAAAGGCCTTTCCTAGTAGCAGCAAGATGATTCTTTTGTTTCTAGGACATCCTTTCCAATGCACCTGATGGTGAGACTATCATGGAGTTCTGTGCACATCTCTGCATGAGATAACCTGTTTGCACTAAACATTAAATTTGCATTAACCTGATAATGCAAATTTTACATGACGATGCTGTTTCTGAAAAAAAAAAAAGAAAAAAAAAGCACCTGTCTTTATTTCAGTAAAACCTCTGTTGCACTTAGAAACATGTTAGACAAAATTGCTCAAAAGTGTCCCAAAATACCTGTCCTCATAAACCTGGTTTGTCAAAAATTGTCACTCTGGAAGAGAGAGCAAGAGAGCATGGTTTCTTCTCCTAACTTCATTTGAATATTTTGGTCACTTTAAGGTTACAGTAGATTGTCAGGTTTCTGAGCAGCAAAATATGGCAATAGAGGTGTGTATCCTCTTGTCCTGTATTGTATTTTTGACCTAAACATTTGAAGAGTTTTGTGATTCCAGTTGCTTTACAAAGAGCAAAGGGAAACAAAGAGATAGGGAGAAGTAGCAAGTGAGTAGCAGAACTGAGAGTAGATCTTGGCTCTTGTGCCTGATGTCAGTCCGTAGTAATTCACATTCATTCCTTCCTGTGATGTGCTTTTCCACAGCCCTGCTGTGACACCAGGTTCTTTGAGGTTTCTGAATGCAGCTCAATAAGCACAGAATGATGAGCAGGAAGTGGTCATGAAGCAGAAACAGTAGTATTAGAAGATCCTTTCAGTGCATTTTTTTGTGCTTCTTTAGCTGACAGTAGTCTTCTGTAGCAACAGTGCATGAAAAATCCACTGTATTGTATATAAAAGGGATTGCCATGAATTAGTCATGTCTCAATTTGTTTATCCTATGCCAAGTTTAGAAAGGTCAAGTCCTTGTTAAAAAGGTCCTGATCACTCTCTAATGCAAAGGTGTCTCCTTTTCATTGGGATAAGCATTGCTAATCTGTCTCTCACTGAAGCTGGCTCCTGCAGTGCAGTCAAACACACAAGGTTTGTCTCATACTTCTTTTTTAAGTAACAGTATTGCTGATGAAAGGTTGTGAGATGAGGACAGGAAAAGCTAGGAGACAGAGTCAGCATTTACTTGCTTTGACAGTCTAGAAGAATTGTCAAAATGTATCTTGTGAGATGAAATAGCTCTTTTGGTTCCATCTCCCTTTTTTCCCTCCAGGATTGTCTGTCTTAATGTGTCTGTCATGCATAGGTTAGGGGTCCTTTATAATGCTCTTGTTTTTATTTGTGTGGTTTTTTTCTTCCCCTGAAGATCTGCACTCACCTTTACTGCCCACTGCTCACATAATGTGAAATAGTGAGATGTTCTTCCAATGGTCTGGGCTCTTGATGCCTCCTGGGGAATGCTAAAGACAATCTGGAAGCATCTGTAAGGATGTAATTTCTGCCAGTTGTGGGCCATACTGGAAAGTCTGATTTACTTCAAGCAGTTACTGGATAGAAACCAAATGTCTGTGGAGCAGGGAGAGGACCTCTCTCTTCCATTCTGCTGCAGGAGAGTGTGCAAGCTGTGAGGTTACAGAAAATCCTGGCTCTAACTGAGCCACGAAGCAAAGGAGGCAAAGAGCTGAGCATCGGGGAAGCTCCAGACGGAGCCTCCAGCTCAAGCTTCCTGGGGGAAGCATGTTTCCCTTTGGAAATCTAGTCCAGTATAATTACTACCCCATCAGAAGCAATATGCATTGTTGCTACAACATGGTGTGCAGATGCTGCTATGAGCACCATGGCTACTAACAAAGTAAAAAAAACAAAGACCTGCCACAGACTCAGATGTCACATGGTAGAATGCTGTCTTCAGCATGATTCTGAAAAAATAAGGAGTGTGTTAGGATTTTTTGTCTTGCTTGCATTTTGCACTTTCTGTGTCTTCCCACTGTCTGCGGTGTTACATAAAGTATGTATGATTTTATCTCGGTGCAGGCAGAGTGGTGTAAACCAACTGCACAGGTCTGCCTGCAGTAACCTTCCTGTACTTGTGTTACAAGGGTAAGTGCTGACCCGTCAGCTCTCTTGAAACTGAGACCATGGCAGTGCTGTGCTTGGCCAAGGACACACAGTTTATGAGCGTTTTAATCACTGAAGTTAATTACATCAAGACCTTGTATTACATGTAGTACTTTGACAAATTTGTACTAGGTTTGAGATGACACAAATTACTTCCATGACAGTTCATAGATTATTCCAAATTAATGTATAGTCTGATTAGATCTCCATTAATCAAAGACAGTGGTTATTTAGTTGAAAATGTTAAGATTTACTTAAGACTTTTTACAGAATTTTTCTACCATCATGTGAGCTCTGCAGGAGTAATTTAATTAATAATTCAGTTCAGCTTTATGTACTGCTGCCTTCATCAAAGAAGTCGGCTACTGACAGCACTTGTATTTAATGTTCTATTAAGCCTGATTGAGATACAAGATTGAGTCCACTTATATCTCCAAGAGGAAGGCAATAAAGTTTTTCCGTATTAATGAGATGACAGCTATAATTAAGCTGCTGGTCAACCTGTGCCAAGCCTACAACTCCTCATGTAGACTATTTCAAGTCTTCAGACTGAAACAAAACTGGCATCATTAGCTCTGAAAGAAAGCTCAAAAGACTGGACCTGTTTTCATCTGGTAAAGGCCACCCTAGTTAGTCCTAACTTGATATTACAAATTGATCATTTTTGGGGGTCTCTTTTGCCCCTTTGGTCTCTTGGTATCCATTCTGCATGTATGGGATGCATGTATGCACCAAAGGCATGAGGCAAGCTGAGCTGGCTGTTGTCCCTGCTGAGGCACACTCAAGTGCTTGTGTTGACATACAAGCTTTCTTTACTTTTATGGCTAAAAATAACCGATTCAGATTTGAAAAAATATATTGTTATTGAATCTTTCTTACAGTCTACTTTTCTAAAAAAAAGTATTTTTTTAACAAGAGTACTTGAATGTTTTAGTCTCTCATAACATACTTGATTAAGATCATTTGTCATCTAAGATAGCATATAGTGGCCATTCTTTGCCCATATTCTAAGTGGACTGTTAGATCAGTATTGATGAAGCCTGTTATGTCTTCTTTTTTAGTGAAGAGATTTTTTTTTTTTCCCCTAATCTGTGAGTTTGATTCTTGCTTCCCATCTTTTCTGTTGCTGTTTCCCTAGTTGGGTTCTCAGTCCACCTGTGACATCTGTGACATCTCTTCCTTTTTACTGGAGATTGACTTGATCACTTAAACTCTTTATTTGTTCATAGTCTTTGTCTAGAGTGATGCCAATGCATTTGAGTCACCCTTCTGCTCTTGTCCTTCTTTGTACTTCCATGTATTGTGTTTTAAGGCCTCCAACAGCAGATCAAACTGGAGACACAAATGGTGCCACAGCTTCTCAAGTATGTTACCCAACAATTATAACATCTGTTATAGTTTGGGTTAGGATTTAAATCAAATTAAGCTGCATCACTGTCTCCAGAATAAAAGAATAGTTTATTATTATATTTGTTATATAAGCCATAGAAGATACAGGGACTTCAGCAAAATGGAAGGTAGAGATGTTAGTAAATTGGTAATGACCTTGGTCCATCTGTCAGGGTAATTTTTCTGCCTTGGTAATTGAAATGTATTCAAATGTGATTGAAAGGTCATCAAGGATGCAAGAAAAATACTTAGGCACAGTTTCTGATCAAAAGAGTAAGTATTGTCTTCGACTTTTATGAGCGGCTGAAGGACTCTGCCACATGGTAAATTTCGCTTATTTAATCAGGCTTCTTTGTTATGACAAACTTTGACTGCAGCTGAGCTCTTCACTTGAGGCCAGTACTCACTGAAGGACAGACGAAGGTCTATTATCCATAGTTATCTTGCAGTTCTGCAGAAAAGTGAACACTGAGGCAAATCCCAATGCAAAGTAATTCTTCAAAGGGGAAAAAGGGCTTATCAACAGCAGTTTTCACCCATATGATGAATACAGTGTGAGCAGATGTGAAGGGTGCTAAAACTTGTGTTGGAAAATTTGATCCATAAACTAGAACTTTCAAAATCTATCCTGGATGTGCCAGTATCTGTTCAAAAGATTTTTTGAAAGGAATTAGTAAGGTGATATATGGTGGCTGGACAACCAGATTGTGCATTTAAGCTTTTCAAATACGGAAAAGAACCAGTAAAACTAACTGATACTTTTCTTTTTAAATGCCCATTTCCTGTGCAAAAATCAGCTGCATTCAGTGACCATGCATAAAATTTGAGAAGCTCTTCCATTTCATCCAGAATATTTACTTCAGCATGAGGCATTGATTTTTAGTAATAATTCATGTAGAACCAGTAGAAGAGCCAACTGAAAATAAAGGAGAAGGGAAGAAAATGAACCCTCTGTCCTCTCTGGTAGGTATGCTAATTATTGCCAAAGAAATTGGCATTACTCTCCTTGTCAAGATCAAGAGTGATACTGCCTTCAGAAGAAAAACAGCCTATATCAGCAGGGTGAGCCAGATACCCTGTCCCCCTGCCTCCACCCCTGCAAAAAAGAGGCAATCTTTTGGTTCTTCTCCAGATAATTAGGGTAAATTATGGACACCCTGCACTCTATCCTTCTTCAACGCTGGCTTTGCCCATGCCCAGCCAGCCTCTGTTGCCACCGTGCTCTCATGATTTGGCATCTTGGTGTTTTAGTTTAAAAATAAGGATGTGGGGAAGTGTTGTTTTGACATGTAGTGATTGTAAGCACAGATATTTGGTCACGGTCTGGGCCTGCTTGAGATGCAGTATTCATTAATTAGCCCAAATTTATCAGTAAAATGACTAATCCATGTAGCCACACCATTGCACATGAACTGTGTGGTCCGAAATCAGATCAGATCCAGTTCTGTTTTATTGGATCCTCTCAGCTGATGCGATGGTGCCTGGATTAATTAATTATTCTGGTTATGCGGCTGATCCTGTAAAGCCAGCGCGCACCACACACGCCGGGGAGAGATTTGCAGAGATGATTGTTTAGCAGAGACTGTACATATGGAAATTTGTTCTCATTTCTTCCTTTGTGCTATCCCATTTACAAATGGAAATGACTGCTTCGTAGCCAGTTCTCATTATACTTCTCTCCCATGAGATGTGAAATTAGCACTAGGAGTAATCCCACGGTGGTTGGGAGTGCAGCCCAGTCTCTGCTGTCGAGGCTGGCCCACCAGGAGGGGGGAGCAGGGAGTCAGTGAGGCTGGCAGGATCCTGCCCTCTCCAACATGTCTTGGCCAGGGGCAGAAGAAGAAGAGGAAACTAGTTGAACAGTACAGAGTTCTGCCGACTCTTACCTGCGCAGAGGTGTAGGTATATGCTGGTTTTGAGCAAGGTGTGTATATTGGCGTTATTGACAGTCATGTGAAAGATTTGCAGCACTGCTTTTATTACACCGAAGAGCAGAGCCCAGGTGGGACAGAGGGTGTAACAGCCATGCATCACATCATGCTCCTCACTAGTTTTAGTGGGCCAGAGAAGCACACGGAAGGATTATATCTAATTGCACAAAACTGCACTTTGTTAAATAAGGCAATTTAAACATAAGCAAAAACTTTCTGGCAAGGCATAGCAATTCTATAACTTTGTTATAGTTTTATGTAACGGAAAGGTTGTCAGGGTTTTTTTTCCTTCAAGAAAAGGGAGTATGCTGGTAACGATACAACAATTTAAAAAGATGAAGTTTTATGAAATCTTTTGCAGTTGCAGGATTTTTTCTGTATATGCTTTGCTACACCAGTGCAGCCATCTTACCTGAAAGGAACATTGTCAGCGATCCCCTTAAGCAGATGTTTAGGAAGCTTGCTTAAAACAGGGAGGCAAGGAGAACAGCTAGGCTGTTACAAGATTTAAATCTTTTTACATACGTTCCTCTAAGCTATCTACAAAGCAAAGAAGGGTTGTATCCCTCAGTGTCAGCTTGGGTTGACAGAATGGTTTTGATCTCCATGACCACACTGGTAAGGTAACTCATTCAGAATTGTGCTGATCAGACTTCCTCCCCTTGAGTGGCTGCTTAGTGGCCTGAGACCAGATCCCAGGAAAGCAGAGCAGGGCTTAGGAAATGAGATCCCTGTCCTTGGAAGTGCTGGCAGATTTTGCATGTTGATATAGCTGCCTGGATATTTCTAATCTGTGTTTTCTGACACAAGTGATGAATGGTTTACCAGCTTTTGCTTCAGATGACCTCTGTGCTTACACAGCGCACCCAGGTAGGCCTGTGTTTTCAGGTACTCCCTGGGCTCTGGGTTGCTCAGCTCACACACACAGAAAGCAGAGAATAAGGTATTCCCTCCCCAAACTCAGTAGATGTACTCTTGAAATCCAGAATGTGTTTTCTGAGCATATTCAAGCAAATTGTCTAATTTTGTCCTTGAAGTCAATTAAATATTGACATCATTCAAGGAATTTTAGATTATTTTTTTTCCTTTATTTCAAGTGGTCTTGATGATGGACTAACACAGACTTGTTTTCCCCCCAAAATTAAAATGAATTTACTCTTATCCACAAAATATCTGTAATTGAACTGTTTTACTGATAATTCTTCTATTTAGTTCCTATGATTCTATGGGCTGCAGCAGGGTCAGGTCAGCTTGTGCAGGTGAGAAGTGAAACAATTGTTCTATCAAAAAGTGTTCAACTGAGGTCAATCCTGTATGGGCCTTTTGCTCCAGATCACTTGCATGCAACAATTCCATTTCATGGGATATGCCACCAGTGGGATGGAGATTGTTTATTGTCAAAGTTTTCTGTTGGTTCATGGCCACCTTCAGGCACCACTGTCTTCCCAGGGCTACCTCCCTAAACCTGCATCAGCCCTTTTCTTTGCCCTTTGGTGACACTGTGAAAACAAGACACAAGCAGAAGGGGAGTAACTTCATACAGCCTGAGACCAGCAGTGTTCAAAATGCCTTAGTCCTGCATCGATTGCTATGGCTCGGTAAACGTCTGCAAGATTGCCTGGTTACCTTATCTGTGCACTTCCATCCCTCTAGATATTTGTATTTCTGTTAAGTGAGAACTCAGCTCAATGACCTCGGTTGTAGTGTTAGCTTTACACTGATATAGCAATTATCAAAATACAGTGTTCACGTAAATTACCATTGTGCTCTCAGCCCTTCTCTTACTGCATTAAGCTCTAGCAGTTAATATAATTTTTATCCACAGAGCATTTCAGCTATGAGAGCTCTGCGATAAGGAGTTGTAGTTTGTTTGTTGCTAGCGTAGCTGGTTGTAAATACTTGTTAAATTTGTCACACTGTCTGCTTTTTTTCTTATTCTTAATGCTGTGAAGAGACAAGACAGCACCAAGGAATAGCTGCAATGGTCTTGGAATATGAGTGGTTTTGAGGATGACAAGGAAAAATGGCAGATTAAAAAATGGGTTGCAGGTAGGAAGAGGATTGTGAATAATTAATCTTTAAACCATTCTTCATATTTAAAAATTAATTGTTTTATGGTTATTTAAGCATCTTATATTCATGACCATTTCAGGGTACCTTAGCCAGAAATCACATTGGGGAAATAAATTATAGTGCTTCACCTTTTTACCCAAATGTTTGCTTGCTGGTGATTGATGGCATGTGTCTGAATCCCTGGTTTAAATCCTCTTCTTTTGCAAGTATATAGCCTTGATTTCTCAAGAGCTCCCTAGCACTAAAAGGCAAGAGAAGGAGCTTCACTGGATGTGAAAAGCCTGACACACAAACCTAAATCCAAGAACCCCAGTTAGACTGGTACAGAAATCTTCCTGAAATTTGAAGCTCTAGTAGAGGGGAAGTTAATTCACCTTTCTGCTCAGCATGTCTTTCTATATTTAACATGGGCATCTCTCTGCTCGGTGAGAGGCAGATGCTCACCTCAGGATCCTGCCAGGCAACAGCAACGTTCCCAGCTCTGCCTTTGGGATGTTCATGTTCTCCTGTGGAGTTAACTCTTCATTTTCCTGTTTCATCTTAAAACTATAACAAAAGGAGGCTCCTGGCTCTGGTGTTTCCATTGGTATATATAGCACTCAGCAGATAATTACAACTGAAAAATGCCCTAAAATCTTTGCAAGTCTCATCTTTATGTACTTGTTCCCACCATATTTAAGGAAGTTCTGTTACAAATACCTGAGTAGACATTTAATGATAAACATAGTGCTGTCCTAAGCCAGATATATTACTCTAAAACGTTTTCTTTGCAGAACACTTCATAGAGGTAGCTCTTTTGCCTTGCTTCTGGGTGAAGATGGATCTTTGTTTACAATAATGCTTTTAGAAGCTTTTGTCTCTGTTCTAAAAGTAAATGAGCATTAAGATTTCATATTTTGTGGGCTTTGATTTCATATTAGCTGTGTGTAGCTCTCAATTTAAGACATGCAAGGAGAGGGAAGGTTGCTTCTAATTTACAGATTCACCCCTTCGTAATCTGAAAACTAAAGCTGGTTGGTTAGATTTTTTCCTTTCCCATTAGCGATTTTGGCAGGAAGATTCCAACAGGCAGTTTTCATCAGTCTTCCTTACTGTTAATTCAAATTCAGCAGTAGCACAAATATGGTTCTTTTGATTTTAGTTGAATTACTCCAGAGTCAACTTGATATGCATGAGACCACAATTACTGCCTCAAATATCAGGCTTTTTTCCACCGACTAGCTCTGCTGGGAAAACTGGTAGAGGGTGAATATTTATTTTAAAACGTGAAGCAGAAGGCATCGCTCCTGTGAAATTTTTTGTGCTTTTTGCAAGAGTTAGAAGTAAAAATGCTTAAGGCAGGGTAATACCACAAAAAAACACACCAAGAAATATAGAGTGAAGTTGTCCTGCTCATATCATCATGTGATACACACAGGGGAAATAATTCTTCTAGTCTACATTGTGCAGCATCTGGAGAGCTGGTAGCGGTCATGGTTAGTTAGCATTAAATGAGGTTCTAGCTCCAAAGACAAAACAGAGAATCCACGCAGGCAGGCATATCCTGTATGGATATGTGCATCCACAGAGCATTTACCAGCAAATAGCACAGCATGGTGCTTGTGGGGGGTTTTTTTGTTTTGTTTTTGTTTTTTTCTTTCATATACATACTTAGTGCAATGAAAATAGTTTTGGCATTATCACTGAATTGTGTGGAGCGGTGCTTTACAAAAGCTATAGGATAGGCCAATCTTTTGAGCTCCACCTATGAATTTGTTTATTTGCAGCTTATCTAATTAATAGGAAAAAGTGTGGTCAGCAACCTTAGGCCTGACATAAGTTAAATTGATATCCTGTTACTTAAGAAAGTCTTTGTCATCACACAACTTTCTTCAGTGCCATCAAACATAAAAGTAAAATTATTTTAGCTGTGGTAAAGCCTGGTTCCATGCACAGTAAGAACACAGGAAAGCCACAACTTTTGTGACCTCTGTCTACTAAATCCAACCTGTTTGCATTATGAAAACACTAAGAGGCTTTGGCTTTTTCCTTTCAGTAATGCTGGCCTGAATGATTTGTGGTCATCCTGTGTTGCAACTGATGGTCTTGGACTGTTATGTCTCCATTTTCCATTTTTTACAGCAGTGATAAGTACTGAGAAAGCCATAGATGTAGGCATTCTTCAGGATGGTATGATTTAAAATTCAGATAAGTAGTCTACTGTGTTACACATTTGTTAGTGCCCTTTGCTGGAAACTGCTTCATGTCTGCTGAAGAGGAAGCTTTTGTGGTTACTTGCCAGTGTACCTGGCTGAGGCTCAGGTCTAGACCTGGAAGCTTAGAATTTTGTCCTTCTCAGTCATGTTTCCAGATGCTGAATGGGACAGATCTGAGTTAATCCTTACAGCACTTCCCTGGGTTTCCTTTGAAATGCTACCTATTGTACAGTAATATTTTTTTATTAATATTTGTACCTTTTCCACACCCCCCAGCTAAAGTGTCTTCAGTGCCTGGAAATCTATAGGAATAGGTCAGGTCAGCCTTACCTAATCTCCCAAGCTGGTTCCCGTTGGCTGAGCTGCTCTGCTCCCAGGCTGCACAATGGATGGAGGGGAAAGGAAACAACAAGGAGCTCTTGGCTGGGGGCTCATAATGCGACAAGGTGGCATCCTGAATTTACAGACCATGGGAATCTGTGTGCTGCTTTACATGGGGTGGGAGGTTGGAGAGGCCCAGCCAAGACTTGGAGAATTTATTCTGGCAGAATTTATTGCCTGTCCTTTGACATGTGCAATGTGGAGGCTGAAAGCAGCAGCAAAAAAATATGCTCTGAATCAGGTTAGGGCTTTGCCACAACACAGCTGAAAACAGATAGAGTTTTCTTTTCCAAATATCTGAAGACTAATTGGGTATCAAACTGCACCGTGTTTGTAACACATGCTGTGTGACATTCCCTGCTGTAATGGTCAGACAGGTCCACCTGGAAGTGACAAAAACTCAAATTAAAAAATGCAGAGTTTATCTAGCCCAACATTTGAAGATGCTTCAAATGTTGGGCTAGATAATAGGTTTCTTTCCACAGATCTTTAGTTTGGAATGTGTTGGGGTTTTTTTTCTGAAAAAGTGGTATTTTTACTGATCCTCTAAGTATGTTAGTAATTGTAGGTAAGAGATGTCTGGGCCTCAAATGCTGGTTTGCTTTGGCTTTTTATTATGCTTGACTGGTGCCCGTTCCTCCTCCTTCCCACCATTGTGTCTCTTTAATTCCACTTTACAGAGGAGTTGCTTCAGTGTCTTTGTCACACTTGAACTTTTGTTTAAGAATAAATTTTCCTGAGTGCTAAGCCTTACAGCAACTTAGGTACTTCCAAATCAAAGTCAGAGTAGATGTATGCTCCCGAAGCCAAGCTTTTCAGGGAGATTACTTCTTCTGACTTCAATTGATTTAATAACTGCTCTGCACTTGAAGACTTCTGAGGACTGTGCAGCCAAGGCACATCTAAAAATAACATTTAGGTCCAAGAGCCACTAAGGCAGTTTTGGAAAATGCAGAATGTATCTACAGCCCCTTTCTCTTACATCTCACCGGTCGGAAGGAACAAAGGACTGTTTCCTAGTGTTTTGATGATGACGTGAAACCTGGATATGCCCAAAATATTGCCGGTGTAATTCTTTTTCACTACTGTGGGTGATGAGGAAATTTGAAAGAGCTTCCTTCTGGATACATGATTAAATGTTGGTTCAAATTATTTGAATTGAGGTAATAAGGATATAATTGGGCTTTTGAGAGCTATGATCCAGACTGTTACTTTTCAATTGAAAGCTTAGTTTTTCCCCACTCTTATCAAAATCCAGAGTGTGCTAGAAACATGACTTTTTCCAGTCATTTGCAAAGTATCCAGAAATACTTTGGAATGAGAGATAGGAAGTTGAAAGGAAAGAGTAACTCCAAAAGCTGTTCCTGTTGCAGCAAGTTTGTATCAGTTCTGTGTTGATGATGTAATGAAGATAAGGCTCCTGCTCATTAGGCTGAAAGCTGAATACATAACATACCAAAATGTGGTTTTAACCAGCAAGACTCCAAGAAAGTCCATGAGCTGTGTTGGACAGAGCAGTGCCTCAGGCCTAACTGAGACTGAAGACTTCTCTGGGAGGAGGTTGTGTGATAGATGGATCAAGTGCTGCTGCTACCTCTTCACAAAATTTGCACTCCTCCTCACAAAGCAGCTTGTGTTTGATGTTTTGTGAGCAGCATACCTCACCGTAAGCAGAGAATTCGGTTGTGATTCTCACCCAGTGTTCCTTTGTTAAAAGTGATATCCAGCTGTCTTAAAAGACATTTGTGCAGGTAAAGCTTACAAATATTGCTGGATTTTCAAACAGCATAAGAATTAGTCCTTGTATCTACAAATAGCATGTGTTAATGAATACAAATTCATCTTTCTGTGAAAAATAAATATGAAAATCTGAGTAGTCTCATGAAACTCAGCCTTCAAGCCCAAAATCAAATTACTGAAACCAGTCAAGAAACTAAGATTTAAGGTGGTATGTCACATAGTTTTGAATAAACAGACTTAACTCAGTCATTTCCTAACAGCCTAGTGCTTCATCTGAAACCAATAATATTTTGAAGAGTACATTCTATGTATGACTTTATAGAGAGATACTGATTTAGAACGCAGGCATGTACCCTTCCAAGCAGAGTTTGGGGAGTGGTACAGCATAGGTGCAGTGGTTTAGAGGGATAAGGTAAAGCTGAGGAGTCACCAAAAAGAAGAGTCCCCTGAATGGTGTCTGAGAGTAGGAGCAGAATGAGAGTCAGCAAAAGGCCTGAAGGACGAAGGTGCCTTACGATGCTGGTCCAGGGTAAAAGGAGGAAATTTCCTTGGAACTGTGGATCCAAGACCATCGGTACTGTTTGCTTGCTTGGGTTTACAAGGAGGAACTGTAGAAGCCAGAAAAGGCTCCTGTGACCTTACTTTGCAAGAGAACAGCTCGTGCTGCTGTTTGATTATGGAGGTCACCTACAAGGAAAACACATGCTGGGCAGAATTTGAAATTGCACCCTTGCTGGATTAGCATTGCTCCCTGTGTCCTTCCTTACAGCATCACCTTCTGGAGACCAAGTTCTTCAGACTTTTCAACAACTTTATTGTATATCCAGTCCTAAAATGGAAGAGATGAGTGAAAACTGTTTAAAGGTCCCCTGCTCGCTTCAGGCTGCTTCCTTGGGCTGCTTCTCAAGTGAGGATGCACCTGTGCAAATCTGCCTTGATTGGGCTGGAGCTAACCTGGGATTGCCAAGGAGCAGAACATGATGCCTTTGCTTCACTCATATACATCTCCCCACACCCACCAACACTGCACGCAGTTCCAGGATGGCAAGAAAGGGCAAGGCAGAGGTGCTCCCTTACCCCTGCTTGGAGCTGCCTCCTACTTGAGCAGCAAGAAATGCTTTGGGATTTATGCAGCACCTCCTAGAAGAACTGTAGCAAGATTAAATTTTTAAAAATCCCCTTTTCTTTTGCCCATATTTGGGTCACTTTGTCTTCCTCCTTCCTTCTCACCTTTATTAGATCAGGAGATAATGTGCTAAATTGCCACCCCTGACACCGTACAGGACAGACTGCCTGCATTCCAGGAGGATTACCACAAGCCTGATTATAGTGGCTACAAACCCTGTGAACGCAGGTTCTGGGCACTACAGAGGAATATTATCAGAAATCTAAGACATCTGGAAGAGATTTCCAGTGTGTATTCTGACAAGATCTCTAATATGCTGGTTGGGGAGAGCAAGCAAGTCAGACTACTGTTGGCACATTTTCTGTGTGCCAGAGCTTTACAGTATTTAAAAATGCAGAACATGTAACTAGCAAATTTCCAGAGTGCCCCTAAAACAGAAGAACAATTCTAGACTCAGTCCTTTTTTAATTTTCTGGCTCTGTCTGTATAAAGCAGCCGCCACAATATTGCTGCCAGAAGAGGTATGTTTTTATTACATCTATTGACATACTTTCACATGCAATTTTAGCAGAGACAAAGCACAGCTGGGCTTTAGCTTGCTATTGAAGGTGAAACCCAATCTGCAGTAGCCTAATTTCACTGAAATAAAAACAAGATTTTATGGTTAAAAATCCCATTGGAGATACCTCCGCAAATTTGTTTTGTGAAACAAATAATTAAACAAAAGTATAATTTCGCTTCAGGGTATTGTGAAGACAAGGGATTAATATTTGTAAATGTCTCCATGAAATTCAGTCAGGTTACAGGACTGTATTTCACCACAAAGCAAGGCCAGAATAATTAGAGGTTCATGAAACAAACACAGCTATTCATAGCAGGGGGAAGCAACTTTTTCTGAACCTGTTCCAGGATGAAGTGTGACAGTGCCCAGCTGCTGGAGCACAGAGGAAGGGTCCCTGCACACACCATCTCCAGAAGTGCAGGACTGAGTCTGGGGCTGTGAGTTCTGCTGAGGGCAGGTTATTGAGCTAAGGCTCAGCTGGATGTCAGCACAATTAAACTGTCCCCTGACTGGAATTAGCTTGGAGCCTGGACAAAACCAGCCTGCAAAGCTTGTAAATATACCTTTAGAAAGAGCTCTTCCTGGGGTATCATGCTGTGCAGAGGTTACCGCTTCTCTCCGTCCCTTCTTCCAGGCCAAAGGGGAATTTCATGTCTGCCAGCAGGTTCCATTAGACCGGCGTTTTCTCCAAGAGGGGCAGCTTTTCTTCCAGAAGCAGGTGTTGTTAGTTCAAGGACAGCATGCAGAAAACCAGTCATGCACATAACCAAAATTTTTATGTCAACAATGGCAACCAAAAAAGCCATTTAAAAAAAACTCTCAAACATCTTCTTCTCTGTCGCTTTTCCCCAAACAACACACACTGAAAAATATCAGAGCTTAGCACTGAGGATTTCAACCTGTGAGATCTTAGTTTCATAAATTCTAAAGAAAGGAGGAGAATGGACAAAGGGAACAGAGGTGTCAGGAAAGGTACCAAGGAAAGAAAAATAATTTACTTGATTACAGATTTTTCAATTATTTACAACTTCACTGGAAAACAATAGACCTTTTGGCTTGTGACCTCCTGCTTACTGCTGTTTGCTGTGATAAGTTCAAGTGAAATGATGGCGACTTTTGCTTAAAAGAATTTGTAATATTAATGGAACATCATTTCTCTAGCAAAGGTTTTATATATTGGAAGAGTCTTTTTAGTTAAAAAATAACCTGTGCATCAGGCAAATCGGGCAGAGAGTCTGTCTGTTCTTCACTGACACACATGAGATATTAGTGGGCTGTAGAGGGGTACATCAGGCTTTACACTCAGCTGCAGGATATCCTAAACAACCTTAATCAGAGATTACCCCAGACTCCTTTTGCAGAACA
This sequence comes from Callaeas wilsoni, assembly GCA_013398955.1. Classification (NCBI taxonomy): domain Eukaryota; kingdom Metazoa; phylum Chordata; class Aves; order Passeriformes; family Callaeidae; genus Callaeas; species Callaeas wilsoni. Next base: position 103,742 of record VWPU01012104.1, read on the forward strand.
GGTAACTGGACTTGTTCAGATTTTTAATAATCTTCATTGTGGCTATGCATCTCTTTGTGCCTAGGAAGCACCCATAGCCAGCTTAAAGCATCAGGGTTCATTGGGGGAATCTCCTTGATAGACAAACCCACTACAAAGGGGAGGATTGAAAAAGATCTTTGTAATTCAACAGGAATAAATCTAGTTCAGTTCCCTGAAAATGACAAAGACAGGCACTGCCATGAGGTCAGGCAACCCTGAAGCTTAGACAATTTTCCTTTTCAAATTTTGTGGGTTGGCTCTACTTACTTATGAGACTGAATTGCTAATAAAATTAATTAGAAGCATCATAAGTTGATCTTCCCAAGAGTATTTCTACTTGAAGCAGTCATTTATTATTCTGACTAGGATTGTCTGTCTTTTCTATTTATAGGCTGGCCATGGGCGACACTGACTGTTCTTGGGTTCCTGTACTGCTATTCTCATGTTGGAATTGAATGGGAGGAGAAGTATGCTGCGCATTAGGAATGATGCAAACAATTATTCTTAAGGCAGTTTGATGATTTTTCTACACTGGATATTTTATCTGCACAAGAGTGAGCCCAGACCAAGTCTTCAGTCCATGTATTAAACCCAAAAGCTCATTTAATTGATTCTGGATTGCAAATGCAGGAATTGAACTGCAGAAACATTGATGGGCTGCAGGCAGGGGTGGGAAGAAATTATGAAGCATTTTGAATTGTTATATTGTTTTACAAATATCTCTGTGACTCTGTGTACATTAGAAGTGTTCATCTCAGAACAGGTATTTTATATATGTCGAGGATTGTTTTCATGTTTTGCTGCCTATTTTGAGATATTGAAGAAAAAAAAATTTCCATCTTGGAGAATTCAAAAAGCCCAATCTCTCACAGATGGTGTCCAGGGGCATGTAGGGCTGTGCCCTGCACTTACACTACTCCATGAAGGGCATGATGCTCATGAGTTCTTCTTGATTGCTTTCTGATACAAGCTAGAACATTTTGTATTCTCACTGACTGGAGTAGTTCTGCCTTAAGCTACTTTTCAACCTACTGTAGCAAAGCCCGCTTTTTCTTTCTAATGTCTTCACTTAAAATTTCGCCCTTAAAATAACACCATTTTGGTAACCTTAGGAATGGTTTTGCTTCTTTAAAAAGAGAGAGTAGGGAGGCAGATCTTTTCTTAAGGAACAGCTTTCCTTTTTAATCAAATATGCTCTTAAAGCTCCTTGGGCTTTAAGTGCTCTCTGCCTTATCTTATCCTAAAGCATTAAATACTACCATTATTTTGGGGCTAATACCATCTTTAGACTGTTCAGTCTGCCTCTTGTATTGTTCTGTTACAAAAGGAGATATCCCCAGTCTAGGTGAATGGTAAATCTGTTCAGTCAGCTTCATTCTCTGGTGTCCAAGTAATCAGCTCCTGCAATATATTGCAGACACTCTAGGAGGAACTTTTTAAGACCTTTAGAAAAAACCAGAATGATCCAATACAGTGGCACCAAGTTAGCTGGAGCTCTATGTCCTTTGCCCAAAGCCAGACCTGTTACAGCAGCATCTTTGCCCAAAGATTGTGCTGTCCAGAGCTGGGAAGGTCATGCCTGCAGGTGTCCAGGTTGCAGGAGTGCTTCAGCACTCGCTGTTTTCTGAGGGAAGAGGAGACCCTTCCCCTGTCTGCTACTATGGGTGTCTCCTACACTGTTCTGTTTTAAACTGATAATGAAGAGCAGCCAGAAGACCTTTAGTCTTTCTAAAGTTAGATATTCCCCCTAGGCATGGTCAAAAGGCCACAAGTTCTGGAGTGGACTTCTTCCAAAAGCAGCTTCCTCCACCCAAAGCATGTCAAAACTTGTTCCATGCCCTTGGCAGACATTTCAGCCTGTTGGGAATTAGTATTCTACTGTCCATCACTCCTGCAGCTTCAGCCAAGTCTGATATAACTTATCCCTTCAACAAGAAATTCAGTTCCTCAGACAGGCTTCTGCTTATTGCCTGCATTTCTGATGTCTCTGCTGCTCAGAACTATGGCAGCCTTCTTGTTACCCTCCATTTATTCCTGAAGAAATAAGGGCAGAGGCTTCAGCTCTCTATCCATCCAAAGAAAAGCCCATCTCTTGCTGTTTCAAAGCACAAGCTCCAGCCTTTTATGTTAAGAGTCACCCAGCTCCCCTGCCATAAGAATGCCATGATTTCCCCTGGAAGCCATTTCTAGGAGACACCTTGGCCTGTTGAAAATAACTTACCTTGAATGCTGCCTGGTCAGAGACACGGCCCTTCTGACTGACGGGATGATGATTGCAGGGATTCTCTCAGCCACACAATATATGGCTCTAAGCCCCTGAATTTAGTACAGGGAGCTGAGATTGGCCTCCATTTTGGGGCAGCACTGAGCTAAGGGCAAGAACTTTCTCAAACTTTGCTCAGACTTTGTAATTAAGTGGAATTAGCATTAGAGCAAAAAGTCATGAATCTGTTCTTCAGTCTTATCGATTACCATTATTACATGAATCGAGGTGCTACTGAGTGATAGGATTCCAATTTGTATGCAAGCAGAACTTCCGGCTCCAACATGGAAATGACCCTGAAGGTCATATAGAGCATGCTTATTTCTGAAATAAAATTGTTTTCTATTTTTTTTCAGTGCTTTATATATCTTCCATAATTTTGTATCTTTTTCTGTTTCTATAAATAAAGCTAAAATGGACTGTTGGCTTGAGAACTGTGTTTTGGAAAACTACAGCCTTGTGTAAGAAAAATAAGTGCTCCACTGTTGTGGAGAAACACTACTACACACTGGAAGCCTGCAGGATGGGTGCAACACAGACTGGTCACTTTTATCCCTGTTGTGCACTGCATGGAACATGCATTCACTAATGGTGTGAGTTTAAAAAGCAAATCAACCTTTTGTAGCTTGGTTAAGGAGAGACTTCAGTGTGTGCAGCTTCTGAGAGCAGCATGCACATAAAATGATGCTTCCCACTCACAAAGTTCCTTCTTAGACCTGCTTATACAGCTGCTGTCAGCACGGGGCACGTTCAGTCAGACAACACACGGCTCTAAGCCTGAATCACTTGAAACTTGCTATTCACTTACACCTTCAGCTTGGAGACACATTCCTCAGCATGGCCTGAGAAGTGACTCTTCATGTGGCACCTGATGTCATTGTGTGGTAGCCCAAAGTGCCATCCTCCAAGCAAGGCCTCTGTGACAGTCCTAGAGAAGTGGGAGTTTGCAGAGACCTGGAAGAGACTGGAGTAGCCATGCCACTTGTCAAAGGAAAAAAATAGCTGAGGGGTGTGTGAGAAAGAGACTTCCAAACACTGAGAAAAAGCTAGCTAAGGGGTGTAGGAAACAGGTGACAGACATGATCAAAGTAAGACACTGGCCATTTTGAACCAAAGGGGAGCACTTCTAGCTGGGGTGAGGGGAACAGCAGACACTGACTACTACTGCTGCGAGACCCTAAAAGTCACGAAAGTGCAATGACCAAAAAAACTCCCCAAGGTGGTGGCTCTAAAAACAAGTTGGACAGCTACATGATGGCTATTGACAACAGCAGTTCACAAGTGATTTTGAAAAGCTATCTAAGTGACTAGCAAGCATAGCACATAGTGATATATGCCTTTAATGGTCACCACAAAGCCGGAATAGTCAATGTGACACATTAAGATGGTTTGTTCATTAAAAACCGAAATTAAGATATGCGTTGTCCCTGAAAAGAACGGATTGCATACATAAGCGCGAGCCGTTGGTGGAGCGGTGACTCCCCGGCCGCGCAGCACTGTTTTATTTGCTGTCACTTGCTTAATAAACTAATTCGATCTAATCAACTTTGCCTCCACCAATTATTTGAGGCTAACTTATAACAGTCAAGTCTCCTGCACACACACACAAACACATCCTTGCTCTGGCCCTTCCTTGGCTAACAGAGCCATTGTTATTACTGGGTAAGATTATACTACGTGGCTCGCTCTTTAATTCTGCATTGATTAGAGGGTGAGCAAAGCTTTGCTCACCTATCTCTTTCACATCTGAGAGCTAAAAGCAGATTAGTTGGAATAGCCAGCTTACCACAGGTCAGAAGAAAAACAGCTTAACTGTGAAAACCTGCAGCAATTTTGTTATTAGTCACAGCAATAGCGCAGGGCCTGTCCTTTCTCTTGCACACCCACTTAATTTCCTTCGTCACCACTAACCCTTGAGCTGGTCACAGTTTGCACTTGCTGAGGGAGGAGCCTTTTCTCTCTCTGGCTTGGCAGCAGGATTGTCCTCAAGAGCTGTGAAGAGCTAGGAGATTGCTACGCATGGTCTGTCACAACTTCTCACAGTGCTTTATAGTTCCCCCCCTTCCACAAGTAGTGCAGCTCATTATTGCTTTCCAAAATAACTCCCAGCACACAGCCACTTTTTAGTCAAGGCATATATTTTAATCCAGCAGGGACAGCTGAAATACTGCTCAATGCAAAGCCTGTGCGAAGAATGCTGTGCCTGTTACACCTTTGAGGAAGAGGGGAAATGTGCATTACAATAGATCATTTCTTGTATTATGGGACCTCTGAGAGTGACCCTCTCTGGTGAGTCCCCATGGATGCCCAGGGGTGTTCTGTGCACATGCACTGAATTCAACAGTCCAACCACGAGCTGCTTGTGGAGCGGCTTCTCCGGTAGTTGCATGAAAAAGGAAGAAAAAATGAAGACAACTTTGGTGTTTTTTAATTTTCTTCTTCATGCAAATACAATCACATCCATCACAGATCCTGCCAGAGCATCTGAGAATGAGTCCCAGCTGCCTGTGGCACCAGTCACCTACACCCAGCCTATAGATGGACAATGTGGCTCAGACATCCCCAGCCTAGGGGACAAGCACTGGCAGCTCCAAGCTTGAGAGGCTTTCAGAGATGCCACCAATGCCCAGGAGGACAGGAAAAGGAAAATTCTAATGGATATGACACACTTTAGACACTGCACGAGAGACGGAGCTGAAGGGTGCCCAGGCTCAACTTTGAGGCAGCCTCGGCACTGCTCCCTTTAGCTCCCACAAGCTTTAGCAACGTAAGTGAACTGCTCCAAGAGGAAAAAGGTGTGTGCACTCTGTACCCAGTAGAGATAATATCAGGATTAAAACTGTGTTCAAAAATCTGCTCATTCCTTATGCTGGGAATCACAAAGATCTGGGTGAGAACAAGTTACGCTAACATCAGGATCTAACAGGCAAATTTTGACCACAAACTAGGCTGCACCACCTTTCTTAATATCCAGGGGCAGCTCAATGTGTAAATAGCCTTAGGTAGCTGCATATCAGCACCTTTCAGGAATAGAACAAATTAAATGGGCTACCTGTGGCCTGTGCCTCCCCCAGCAATGGTCAGCCTGCAGGTAACAGAAATGCATTCTGTCCACAGGGATTTAAGAAAAGCTTTAAAAATGGTTGGGTAGCTGAAGTGAATCATTGCAGACAGGTGCATCAGCCAGCCACTGAAAAATTAAAGTTTACTGAACAAGTAGCACAGAAATATAACTTCAGTTATGACCTGTGACATTTAAATTGTATTGGCACTCCCTCTAGAGCTGATCTTTCTTGACAAAATGAATTAATTTTTATGGACCATAGCATCTTCATCCCTGCACTAGTGCATTTGAATTTCCAAAATTAGGTGGCAAAAATAGAAGAACTGGAAATGATACCAGAAAACCAGAAACAGCTACACTGTTCATAAATTAATTAAAAGGCAAGTCAGAGAGAAAATTAAGATCCAGTTGATTTTTTTTTCAGACTACTGCTGGAAGGGTTAAGGTTGCTTTAGGGGCTCAGGTATGTGTAAGGATTACTTTATAGTAAGCCACAATTCAGAGATAAAAATAAGCATTTATGAGACAGTTCTTGAAGTGATGGTACTGTTAATTTATAGTTATGTGGTTTTTTACTCTTGTGGTAATAGTTTTGTGCTGAAGTGGTAATTCATGATGAAATTACAGGCTGATAACTTGCATTTGGTCATATACTTGCTCCAGGCCACTTCAGTGACCGCTCCACTGCCTTTCCCCAGCTCTTGGCATTCTGTCTCAAGGCTACTCTTGGATCCAGCTCTCTTGACCCATACTTCGCACACCACTGCTGGTGCCATCTGCCCAACATTCACTGAGGTTATTCTTCTCAGAGTTCCTCAATTTGATCAAATCCTCCCAAACATCACTTGGTAAAAATAAGAGACCTACAAAGGGTCTGAAGACATCCTGCTTGCCTTGTACAGTTATGCCAATAACCACTGACACCATGAACAACTGCAAGTTGGGTATGAGGCTTGGCATAGGTGTAAGGCTTTAAAAAGCATGATAGCCATTCAAAATAAAATAGCACACTGCTTTTGGAGTACTTGGGGGCTCTGAACTTGGGGGCTGTTATTTCATGCTGGTTGAGGAAACTTCTATTTTAAGAAAAATTGCATTTTCATAATAACAATGTTTCCAGGCTAAATCTTTAAAACTTTAAGGCTGCTGGCAGTAACATGAGGGCACCCTCTGACACTGGTGGAGACAACTGAGGCAAGGTAAAGTTTCTCACAGCTCCTTCCAGCAGGCACATGATGACTCAGGGAGCTACAGACCTTAAGAACCTCCAGCCAAAGGAGCCTCCTGGGCATTCAGTCCCATTTGCCCTTGTGCCAGTGCTGTGCTGCCCTTTCCTGCTCCCTCCCTAATGTCTGCCTCCTTGGCGAGGGCAACCTACAAACCCACCCTCTCGCACTTCATTTTCCAAGGCTTTCCTCGGATGCTTACCTGAGACACAGACAGGTTTCCTCTATAAAAGATTTCCCTGGGCAAAGGAAATGCAGCAGATTCCAGCCACAATGACAGGTATGCAGGACTGTACTTCGGCTACATTATATGCTGCTTCCATTTGCTGCCACGACCTTAGACTCTTCTCCCTGGTCTACACTGGGGTCAGAGCAACCAGTCTGCAGCCTTTCAGCACACTTGGCCATACCTGCTCTATTTACTGCTCGCAAATGAGAGGCGCCCATTCCCGTTTTACAGAGCTATTTACAATTTGTGTTGGCAGAATTGTAATTTCATGCAGTATTTCATGCACAGTTCCTGTACACTTTCCTAAAGGATGCTTTTTCCAATTTAGCTTTCAGCTGAACAGCTTTACGTTATATTTTTGTCTCTCCACTCCTCCACTAGCCAGGTTCAACATGGTTGCATGCACAGTGTTATCATTCTAAAGGAAAACAAAAATAAATACTTTATTTTGACTTAGGGCTCCATACGGATTATCTTAGCTTTCTTTCCAGTCCTCATGCTGAGAGTGTTCAATACATTTTCCTGTTATCGTTAGTTCTTCTAAAATACCTTCTGCTTAACCGTAAAACTCACCAAAAAAGATTGCTGGAGAGCTTTGAAAGCAATCTGTCTCTCCTCTCTAAGCCCTGCTTGCAGGGAGCCATTTCTTGTTGAGCTGTCTTGGTCCCATTGCTGAACACACAGTAGCTCCCAGGCTTAATAGTGCACTCCCTGTGCTACTGCTGCTTAGCATTTCCCCCCAGTGGCAGCCCCTGATGAAGAAGAGGCCATAACCTTCCTTTTACAGAAAATCCACACATGTAATAGATACTCCAGCAGAGTTTCTTTCTCCCCCTGGTTGTGTAAACAGGGAGATTGGGAACATGGAAGGAAATTCCCATGCAAAAGCACAACCTCCTCAGATTTGCACACACAAACTGCAGTGACATTTGCAGGGGCTCTGTGTCCCCCCAGGTAGAAATTAACAACAAAGTCCATATTTCCCCTCATTCCTCATCCACCTGAACAGCAACATGTTCAAGAAAAACTCTACAAGTGAGCAAAGCTTAAAAACAACCAAAACCTCTTCAAGGTTTCTCAGACACTCCTGCCTCCATAAGTACTTAAAGTTGGGCTGCAGGGAGAAAGTTTCAGAATTGGTAACAATGGATGGAGCTGCCAAAGTTAAGCTTGTTTTAAACCTACACCTGTGCCACAGGGCAGCTTAAATTTGATTTTGGCTGTGCTACGTAAGGACTTGAACTTAATTAGGAAAGGGTGAGCAGGAATGGAAAAGGAAAGGAAAAAAAGGCAAAAAGACAAGACTTGAGCACATGTATTTTACAGATACAGCTGTGCACAAGCATCTTGGTATCTACTTCCAACAGACTTCAGGAGTGCACTTTCTGTAATGCCTTCCTTGGATTTCTCACAGGTTTTTACTCATCCTGTCTTTCAAGAACAGGACAGGTTAGTTCCCCCAGCTGCCACATACCAACAGGGAAGTTGCGCTGAATTAGAGCAAAAGAAGCACAGACTCAATCTTCTAGGTGAAAAATACTTGTATTGGCTGAGATTCTTTATATGTGTGTTGCAATTAAACCCCTGACACCACAGGAAGCAATAAATACCATAGCAACACGGCATCCTTCCCAGCATTTTCTGGTTGGATACACAGCCTTACTAACCAGCCTAACTCCTGGAGCAGAAGGCAAGCACAGAGAGCAGCTCATCAGCCAAGGTCTCCTCAGCATCAGTGTTGGGGTGCAGCAGCCACTTCTCACTGGGTGAGGGGCTTGGTGCTCTCCCCGAGCTTTGGTGGGGTCTCCTGAGCAGTGCCCTGCACCAGGCACACGCTGAACAGCAATAGCTTTGATATTTCCTTAGTGCCGAGGGAGCAAATAAAACCCATTGCTATTGCACACGTGTGAGGGGGAGGGATTTGCTGCAGTTCAGTTCCACTGGCTCTCCCAGCACAGAAGAGCTGGTTTATGCTGGTTGTCTTTAGTCCAATGCAAAAAAAGCACCAGAGACAAAGTCCTTCTGACTTTAACACAGATACTAAAATGCACCACAGGGCAACTAAAGAACCTCCATTAACAAATGCAGAATTTAAAACTGTGTAGGCAGCACTCACCTTCTCACAAGCTGATGCACTGCTGACTGCCTCCGGGAGTCTCTGCTGCTGCCCCAGGGCCACACACCCAGCCGAGTAAAGACCCCACGTGCCTGGCAGGGGTGCCCAGCAGCTGCACACTAATTCATAACCAAACAGAAGAACAATACCTGCAGGTATTTCTGAGAAAAATCAGAAGCTGCAGCATACTCCCTGTGCTTTAGAAACCTTCTATCCCTGCTGTGAATGTGCTCCCAGGTGCAGGGAATGAGGAGCAGGGGCTGGTGCAGGTGTGTCCGAGGCTGCTTACAGCTGCTGGGGCTTCTGCTGCCCAACTGAGCACAGGCTTGATGGGCAGCATGAAGAACATGAGCCTTTGCAATGTGGCACGCAAATCTGGGCAAAAAGTGCTGTAGTTAATTACCTTTGGTTTGAAATGCCGTGGGGCTGCTGAGGGGAGAAAAACTCTGATGGGGAACATTGTGCGGCCAGTGCTAACCCTCTTGCACTCACTGAAGCTTGGAGCACTGCCAGGGAGGCTGCGAAGAATGCAGGAGCAAAGAAAATAATGAAGAATTCAGAAAATGAGCACAACAGCCTCTAGAGACCTAAAAATAAACCCAGGCAAAAGTACATGCCTTCACTATGGTAATTTTTCCTTTTCTAGTAAGTATAAGGACACTATAACATCACGCAAAAGAAAGCTGGATTTGCACGCTGGCCAGAGAAACAATGCGAGTGACGAGAGATCCTGTCACACTACATATGACAGTGCATGCAGAAATGGTATTAAAAATAGCTCCTCATTGTGCTCCTTGGCTGCTCTCCATGCAGTTCCACCCCAGCTCGGCAGTCTGAAAGCTTAGGCTTTGTTGCTGTTCTTTAGGAGATGAGATTGACAATCCCATGGAGTGTCTTAATACAGGTGACAGCCACATTCACCAGACCCTTGAGTGAGAGGATGGAGAGTGAACCACAAAAACGTCTGCAAAGCTCATGGGGCCCCAGGCTGACATCCTGAAGACTAAAACTTTGTATAAACTTCCAGCGTGGCTTCTGGCCTGCAGGAATGACTGCTGACTGTGATCCTGTCACATGTGTCCATCCTGACCTGAAAGGATCTCCCATTCCCATGACCTTTGGTTATTGATTCGTTTGCTGCTGTAGCCAACAAAATAATATTCATTGCTGCCTGTTGCAGCAGTGTCACTGCCAGGTGACATACTGCCAGGGGCTGTTTAAGTCCATGGTGAGGTCACCTTCTTCTGCAGCAGATGACAGGACAGCAGAAGGTTCTTGGATCTCTGGTGTCCATGAGTTTTGTAAAAGTTCTCAGATACTGCAGTAGTGAACACAGTCTAAAGCACAGACCAACTACAGACATGCGTACCCTCAGGACATGGGATGATCATTTCAGACAGGTCACAGCCAGTCCTCTGGGGATCTCTTTTTGCTCAGCAGATGCCTGGGCTAGACTGAGGTCCATAGCACAGGACACTGCCTGGGCTGTCAGGATATTCACCTTACAGAGCACCTGAGTTCAGTTCACAGTGAGCCTGGAAATGTGAATCCCTTTGCACTGATACACAGCAGAAAGAAATCTGAAAAACAACCTGAATCATTTACAACCAAAGCAATAATATCCCACGGCTCCACTGATAATACTTGAGATAAAAACCAATAGCAACAAAACTGCTAGCCAGAAGTTCCAGAGGGTAATTTAAAACCACCTTATTGATCTTAAGAGCACATATTCAACACAGAGAAAAGCACACCAAAGCAACTGTAATGTATAAAATAGTTTATTACTATAATAAATAAAATTAAACTTCTTTTTTTACAAATATTATTTGTGCTTGTTTAAAAATGTTGACTAGGGATATCATTAATGGAGGTGGCTGCATTTGTATCTGAAACATTCCCAGACAGTGCGTATACATACATACATACATACACACACTGTCTATCTACTGGCAGCTGCTTTGCTGACCACAAAAATAGTATCTACTCATTCTCTGTTTCTAGCCATGCTTCATTGAACAAAGTGACAAATGCAAAGAAAAAGAACTGAGAGTATTTGGTGGATTTCTGAAAGGATAAAAACAAGTGAAGGACATTGAAAAGCGCCAAAGCAACTGCATTAACTGCATATCAATCGACTGTCCATGCAGTGGTGGCTAAATATTGAAACGCAGACAGGTCTCCAACAGATGTACAAATATTGATTGCATGTAGGTACAATAATATAACACATTCATTGGAAAACTTGGTATTCTTTATATAGCAGTTCACCCTGATACAAGATTATTGAACTTCTTTCATCTACAGCTAAAATGATTCTTTTTCTATGTTAGTGGTCACAGATTTAGTGGGAAGAAGAAAAAAACCCATGAGCTTTTCAGAACAGTTAGTGAAAACCCCGAACTGTTTTGTTAGTACTAGGCATTTGGATCCAGTTACAGAGATGTTCTGGGATTACACATCAAATATGTTTACACAACACTCAACAATCAGCTTGAAACAATTTACAGTTGCAGGTAAATTCACATTAGCTTTGTCGATCTGTAAAAAGAAGTCTCTGAAACAAACACTTTCGCAACATGATGGGTTGGCTCCCTGATATACAAAAGTGTTTAGACAATAGCTATGTCTCTTTGTTTTATGAGGGGAGAGGGCAATTGGAGTAATTAATTATCCTAATAAGAAGGCAATAAGTGGAGAAAGAAATGTGATTACCAGCAAGTGATTTCCATTAGATTTAGAAAGCTAATCAAAGTGCTTCATCTTTAGGCAACACTGTAAATACTACAGAACATTAAGAAGGAAGAAGAATGGAATCACAGTTTGAATTATATCACTTATGAAAGGGTCTTAAGGCTAAATGCTGGATATATCTTATTGCAAAAAAAGCTTTATTTTTATTTAATTGAATCAATGCTTCCCACAACAATGTGGTCAAAATGACGTCAGATTGGAGGATACAGTATCCTACTGTGCCTCACTTCATATTTCTGGAGCTTCCCCTGCACGAGACTCTCTCTAAAAGGTTTGTTTTGATGTATCATAAGTGCAGCTAAAACACAGACTTTGTTATTGCCAATACACCCACAGGAGACTATGTGGAAATGAAAAATTCAGTAGAAGATGCTTTTTACCACCTAACACCAAGACAAGAAAGGAGACGTGCAGCAACCATGTGTTACGCTGCCCATGAGAAGAAGGATAGGCTCAGCACCTTTGAGACAGCCCCTGGTACCAGAAAAAAATAAATCCATCCATTCCAGCATCTCTCTTGCAGGAAAAGCCATGAGAAACACTACCAGGGCAGCTTGGCTTCAGAGATACTGTGAGCAACAAACACCAGCTTATGAGCCTTGTCCCTGCCAACTAGGATACAGCATTTTCCAATTTCACATGGATTTCTCTTCCTGACTGTCATGACCCTCACCAGATCTTCTCTCAGTCACACTATTTACCAGACTCACAGTATGAAGCTCCGGCAAGCTAGAAAAATCAAAAATCATGGCCTTAAAAGTTCAACAGTTAACAAACAAGACACTAACAGGACACTCAGTGGATGTCTACTGGGAAGATTTAAGCTCCCTTCTTGGACTGGAATCAATGAGGAATGTGCTTTTACTTAACAGAAATGTAATCCATAGACTTATCTATACATAGATATTATATATATATCTGTGTATGTACACGCATCTGCACAAGCGTAATCATACACATTGTTGTTTATATACTAAAGACAAATTACGTAGTAAATTTTTTCACAGATTGGTTAAGAGTGATTGAAAATATATCACCAGATAGTCACAGTAAGTATCTTGTTCAGTTCATTAAAGGGAAGTACTGTAGAAACAGAACATCACCTTCGAAGCTGTTAAACAGGGTGTTCGCTGGGATTCAGGGCAGAACTGTGGAAGAGATTTAAAGGAAAAATGGTGTTTTGAAAAGTATACTTGTAATACCAGACAGAAGTAAATGTATTCGAACAAGGTAGGGGTGAGGGCTGGGGTTTGCTTTTTTAATCCTTTTTTATGTGCTGCATATTTGTATTCTTTCTAACCACTTAAACACAAACTTTCAGAAGTTCCCATTTGACCAAATCATAATACAGGCTCCTTCTCTCAACTATCTTATTTTGATTGAAATTTAATTACACCATATAGTCAAAATGGAACACATCATCTCTTTTAGAATGATGCAGGTCATTTAGCAGGTTGTTAAATGGCAGAAGCACTATGCCAGAACACAGCTAAAACTGAGGCTTTGGGGGTTTTTTGGGTTTTTTCTTTATACTAGGTCCAAGCATTTGCTTGTGAAGGGGCAGTCTTATTTTCAGAGATCCTTCAGTTCTCTGGAAAACAATTTAAGTGAAAAGGCTTAACCAACATGTAGAGAGGAACAAGAGAAAAAGGAAACCTGACAAATAAAATCAAAGAACAAATAACAATTTTGGTGGGTTCACATGCCATCCAGCCATAGGCATCTGTCTGAGTGTAAGGCTCAGTGGAGAAAGACAGATTTGTAACACAGGAGCTTTCAGCCACTCTAAAGGAAAAGTGCTGTATCAGCAGAGCCTGAGCACCATAGCACAGGTTCAGATTAGTCCAGGGTTCAAAGGAGAGGGCATGGATTTGTTCATTTTTTAACCACTCAGTAGTCCAGGGAATCCAAACACCAAAGCTCATTCTAGATGGTATTTTTTTTCAAATTCTCTTACAACAAATACAGGTTGCTGAGGGATGATGCACTCTCCTACAAGCAGTTTTAGTGCCTGACAGTTCATAAAAATGGGCCTAATCTCAGTTACAGCTGTACAGCTCTGAGTGACACTGACTGCTGTCAGGGCTCATCTGGAGCAGACACCCTGAAGGTGTCATTGTAAGGAGCAAGCAGAGTTTCTCTGCCATTTCATGACCATAACAAAATTAAATTTGGCCATAATCTTCAAAGACATTAAGTTTTAAGTGGAATTCAGGAGTGTGTTACAACCTTTGAAGGCTTTACAAACAATAAATGCCTTTATAGGCCATTGTAAGAGCCTGAAAAAAGCCTCAGAAAAGGACTGGGTGCTTCATCCACCCACTGTTATACAGGATGGGGAGGAGCTTGGTATCATTCTGAGCACTGGGCTACACAAGGAGCATCCCCGGAAAACGGGGTCTTGTCTGCCTTTGTTCACAGGCCTGAGTAATTATTACAATTAGGGGGCTTCTAGGGCTGGTCCTGCTGAAATTTCAAGCTGGGCAATCAGCAACAGCAGAATAACCTTTAACATATCCCTGAGGGCACTCAAAAATATCACTGAGAAACATCAATTCAGTATCAGCAACAAAGGGCCAGGTAACCTGCAACTGCACATTTAATTTTAGGTCTGCACTGCAATTCTGGAGACACTAGGCACATACTTGGGAGGTTGTAAACATTTCCTCCCTTGTCCACCTGGGATAAGCTAATGTCCATGTTTATCTAACTGCAGGTAAATGGGTGACACTTTCACAAAGGACTTGCTAAGATTTTCAGCATTTCAAAAATTTTATGAAGAAAAGAAGTGTCATGAATATCATGCTGGTGAGGAGTTTGCCTGGATCAGGAAACTGACTCCAAGGCAGTCTCTAAAAACTGGAACTTTCGGAAATCAATTACAAATCCTTGTGTATCAGTACACCTGGGGCTTACTTACGTGATAGTTACTGTCTCAGAAGACTAGAAAGAAAAAAAAAATCATGACAGAGTTTCTCACAGAAACTCTGGATGGATGGGTTTCTGTGGCAGCCATGCCATCGCTGTTGCAGGTAACTGCTGCCACTTACAGCGATGAAAGCACCAAACACAAACAGCATGGCTTTGGTCAGAGAGCGCCTTCCTCAGCACTGCAGGTCTGCAGTGAGCAACTGTGAAAGACACCAGGTACCTCTGGAAAAACCTAAACATGGAATCAGAAATAAGTTAAGGAAGAGGCTTCTTGGTTTCAGAGCAACTCATCTCCCTGCTTGCCTTTTCTTGTGGGAGGGAAGAAGGTAAACTACAAATGTGAACCCAAGAGTTGTTTCTTAGTAGTATTTCAATCCTTGGGTATGCATTCACCTCCCTGTGGGCACCTCCACAGCAAACCAAGGAGTAAGACAATGAAAGCCAATCCTAAACCACCTGCCTCTGGACTTAGAAATTGTGGTGCTGCCCTTGGAATAATTGTTATCTTTGAGAGCAAGGGCAGTTACTGCAGGAACAGGTACAAACAAACACACTGACAGCAGGACCTGAGCTGGGAGCTTTGCACAGCACGGCCTCACCACTGTGCCAGTCATCAGTGGACCTCCCACCTCCCCAGGGATGTCTGACACAGTTCTGCATTGCACTGTGCAAGCATCAGGCCAGCAGAAATCATTAAAATTGATCGCGTTCTTTGCCTCTTCTGCACTTAACATGAACAAAAATCTTCCCCAAAAAAGTCCTGTGTTTCTTTGTAAATGACTTATTACCAGGGAAATAGAATGAGACTTAACACACAGAGCGTTAAGACCTATTGCCATTAAAGATGAAAACCCCTTAAAGTGTGACATGGTACCGTACTTCTGAGCTTTAAGCTACTGTTAAGCAGTGAACATACCAGATCAGTGGAGTGAGTATATTGTGAATATACACCTATATCCCAAGGTGAGAACCCATGTCATGATACCGTCTATGCTACCCTATATGAATAATGAAGAGTAGTTTTGGTAAAGTGCTTCAATGTTCCTCTGAAAAAAGTTATGAAAATATAAGTTTTGGAAACATCTCCTTCTTTAAGAAGCAGATCTCTTTGTTTCCTTGCTACAATAGCACTTGCATACAGTAAGCACTGTATTTCTACCTCTACTATCCATTTGCTTTCAAGCTAGATTAGATCAGGAACAATACATCTGGATGTAGAGGAAAATGCCACAATCTAAAATTGCTAAAAATTCCATGAAAGCCTTTGGCTACAATAAACATTATCAAAACAGAAACTTCTGAATAATAATTTAACAAGAATTAAAAGAGCAGATTCATAGCAGAACAGGACATAAATGTCACAGTATATTTTCATCGGGAGGCAAATCTGCAGGACCTGTTAGTGATGCTTCAAATATGTTTTGCCGTGGGCTGCTCTCAGGTACACTGCACACACCCAACCCTCTGGCCTCCAGCAGCTGGAGTTGAAAGCAAAAGTATCAAATGCTGAAAGACATCTGAGACAGAAGATAAATTTTTGAAAAAGCATAAAAAGTTTTGAAAAAACATAACCTTGATTCAGTGAATGACAGTGTGGAAGATCCCATTTATTAATAGATCTGAAATACTGTTGCTATTTTTGAAGATGTTGCTAAATGTAATTGTTTGAGCAATATGCCAGTTTGAAATGAAAAAGTACATTTTTTTTTCATCTTATTAGCCCTTCCTTGACGACCCAAAAGAAACTTCAGCACACAATGAAATACGAGTCTCCTACTGCTCTTTGCATTATTACAGATATATGAAAATATACTGTGACATCCAACATGCTGTAGAGGTGACTGAGACAGTGACAGCAGCAACAAAACAAAAAAACAAACAACCCACCAAACACTGAAAATATAAGCACCCTGGCAAGTGCTTATTCATATAGGCATAACCCGAGCTAAGGACATAAGGCATGCTCCAAAAACCTCAGAGGTCACCTGGGGCTCACAGGGACGGCTGCTGCTGTCAGAATTCTTATTCCAACATCCCAAGGGAGAGAGGGGGGTTGGGGAGGAATGAGGACAAAGGGAGAAAAGAAAAACTTTAGAAACTGTACCCTTGCTGTCAAAAAGGCTTCAAAGTCAGCTGCCATCTTGACATGAGGTTGCAATTCCTGTTACCATACCTTTTTAGACAGAGGGAACATGCTTAGTGAACGGGTCCCTCATTCATTTTCAAGAAAGATTAAATGTAAAGTGTTAGGGGGCTGTTTCTTTGTTTGTTGGTTTGTTTGTTTGTTTTTAAAAAGAAACACCTCAGCTAGCTCCAAAAACGTCTTTTTCTGATTCTGGAGACTGGGGCCTTGATATTTCAAACAACTCCTGTGGCGACTGGGAGCTTCTTCTTGAGGTTAATATCCTAAGTATCTCAGCAAGCTGATTTTCTATATTGGTCATTTTTGTGTTTAAAGCCTTGATGTCCTCTTTCAACTCATGTTTCACTTCTAGCATGGTGGCCTGAAGAGTCTGTTCTGGGATGGGATAAAAGGAATGCTTGACCTCGGTGAGGACCGGGCTGTGGTCCTGCGGGCTTCTCGTCTCCCCAGCATTATCCAAGCGCAAGTCACTTTTTGTAATGCCACTGTCACAAGAGTCTGTCTTCTTCAGGGTAGCTTCTCCCGAAGCTTTAGTTCTCTCAGGTAAAGTCTCCATCGACTCTGCTTTAGAGACCTTGTTCCAGTCTTCACCTTTCCCACAGGCTTCCTTGAACTTGGCCCAGCCTTTCCGCCGGGGGTAGTCCCCCGACGCCTTACACGCCGCGTGGTCCGATGGCGGGGCCTGCAGCTTGGCCTGGTCGGAGGCCCCCGAGGTGGAGGCGGGCTGGTAGGACACGGGGGTCGCCGGGCTCTCCCGAACCGTCACAACGCTGGCCTTGACCACTGCGCGAGCAGAGGATTGCTCCCCGACAGCATTGCCCTTTTCCACATCCAGGTCGTCCGGATCTCGGCCCCTCTCTGCTGCAAGCCGTGCTTCCTTCTGCTGCCTGAACCTCTGGAATAGCCGCCGGACAGGGTGGTCCGGGGGTAGGATCAGAGGTGCTTCGTTCTTCCTCTTCATTCTCTCCTCTTCTTCCCGCTTGACATCACTGATTTTCCGGAACACAATCTACAGGAGGAAAGAGATTTCACTCTGTGATTAACTGCACATTTGTTAAGGGGGAAAAGTTGGAGAAAGAATTATTTGAAAGAATCTATTTTAACTGAGAAGTGCACAACCTCTGCACATATATAGCAACATTTTCAAATGTCTTATATTGTGTGGAACATGGTTTATTTCGTTATTTAAGAGCAGACACCATCTGTCTTATAACACCAGAGAGAAAAAAAAAACTATAAGAAAAATACTTCTCCAGCTCTGACAGGTCAGCAAGGCAGTGCCATTGTAAATATAATGATTCCAGGAAGATACTTGTTCTATTTTGTGTTAGAAGTGACTTCTTGTATTTGTTTTCCTGACTTTATGGTTTAGCACCAAGATTCTAATGTTTCAGAGCCATTCCCCTCAGTCTCATCTCAGAGCTCACTCACTACAAATGATCTGATATTATTTTAGTGCAGCTTGGCCACTCATGGTGCCAATACAGCAGAGACTACTCTGGACTCTTCAACAGTAGTTTGCAAAGTGGTCCTTGCCCTCTCTTCCTCCCACATATTCCTCTAGAAGCAATGTGCAGATTAAGGATGCAAAGCTTGAGTCAGTCCCAAAGCCAGGGGCTCAAGGACAATGGGAGATGGGCTTGGCAAGACATGGGGAAGCTGCTCATGCCTTGATTACCTCAGAAGCTTGTAGAGCTTCATGTCTTGATTTATCTCTATTTCCATGCAAAAGAGAACATTTTTGCACAAACAAACATTAATTTTCCATCTACCCTCCTAATTATATCTTCCTGAGCCTCTAGGCTACGTGATCTCTTTAGGAGCAGCCCAAGGGTCCCACAGTACTGATGAAACCTTCACAGTATCCCAACCTGTAGCCAGGCAATGTTTCTTCCTTGTATGTGATAGAAACACATTGTCTTCAAAAACTCTGTGCATTTTACATTAGTATTGGTATTTTCCAAGCAAACTCAAAAATTCCAGTCTGGCACTAACGAAGAACCAGTAAGTAGTCTTGTTTGAAAATCGGAAGTCCCCAAAGCTGAAGTTTGCAATACAGAGGGTAAAAGACGCAGCCCCCAGCTTCTACTGAATACTGATACCTAATCCCTTTAGCTGCTTTTGGGAAAATCCACTCAAAGATCTTACACTTCAATGCAGAAATAACTTTCAGATTCAAATCATTATTAGGAAATGTGTAAATAAACCCATCCCTCTGTTGCAGACAAATTTAAATTAAACTAAAGTTAATAAGCACTTCTTCACTGGCACACACAAAATTAATGTTTCTCCAGACTCCAATGCTTCTTGACAGTTTTGTCATTGTGGAGCAGGCAAAAAAACATCTTAACAGTGCGTCTTTGGAAGGAAGACGTTGTCAGACTTGGCAGCATTTCCTAAATACAAAAGAATAAAATTAGCAGGAAGGGTATTTTATTTCCAAGCTGCAATTAGGAAACTAAATATGAGATAAGAATAAGAAAACAGGGTACTTGACAGTATTTTTTTTCCTCCCTCCAGGAAACTCACTCTGCAGTAGAAAGTGGACAAAGCAGCGTAATCCTTAGAAGTCACAGAATAGCAGTTACAGGGAAGGGAATTCAATGCAATCCTGCAGGCTAATGGCTTCCCACGCACTGGCACTTTCCCACTTTACCTGAGGGATGAGTGTCAGCCCAGTGTTAGGGCAACTGCCCTGCTCGCTCTGCTGGAGCCCAGTGATGCCAAGCAGGGTCTCAGGGTGTCACTCCAGCAGCATCCTGAGGCTGGTGCTGGGGGCACAAAGCCCCAGCAAACCAAGGCAGCTACCTGACCAAGCCAGGTCCATTTGTCCCTGCAAAATTCTGTGTCCCCAAGCCTTCTCGCCCCTGGAGTTTGCATGTTGGGTGTGGACATCCACATCTGTGCCAGATGCAGCTAACAGGGCTCACTTTGTACATAAGCCTGTTGTCTTGGTCTGACCTATGGATCGGGACTTGCCTTAAATGCTCAGAAGGGACGTATGACTGGCTGGTGCAGTGGTCATCCTCACAGGGGTCATCAAGGAAGGCTTTTCAGACCCAGAGGCCAGGATGCTTTGCAGAGTCAGTGTCTGGGCCAACCCCTGCTCCACACAGCCCAGTCAGCACTTGTCTGGAAAGCACTGGACAACATCTCACTATTTAGTGACTGGTTTTCGAAACATAAATGGGTAAGTTATGTGACAGAAACTGCCTCTGCTACAGCACCAAGAGGAATCACTTATTAACAGCCTGACCCAACCCGTATTAGTCCTTGCCACTGCACCTCAGGCAGCACTCTGTGCTGGGGGACATGATAAAAAAACAAATCTACCAGCAAACGCAGAAAGTTGAGCACTGATGGACAAGCTGTTGGCAGCACTTATCCACCCACAAACCCCACTGCTCTCCATGGCACTGCCTAGGTGAGCCCTCCCTGTGGATGCCAGGCACACTTGGCCATGGAGGAGCTGCTATCAGCCTTCCCACTCTGTGGTGGTCAGCCTGACAGCCCTGAACACACCTTCACTGCTTTGCCTTCGGGAGATCCAACTGCAGCAGGAACAGAATGTATGTGGAGGGAGATGTACAAACACCACCTTTGCCATGGGTACTGCTACCACACTTACGAGACCCCTAATTTCCATTTTCCACAAGGCCTTACACCAGCTATGAGGGAAGTGCACCATGGCAGCAGCCACTGCATGAGCGCAGATAGCCAACGCTTGTGTCTCCCACCGTGCCCAGTATCTTCTACAGATATGCATTTATGTGACAAGCTGTGCTCACGTGGTGCAAGTCAAACCTTTGCACATTTGCCAGGGGACACCGCCTCCAGCTCTTGGGTTGGCTCCTTTTAACTAACTCCTGAGACACTGGAGAAATAGCTGTCAGGGAGCAACTTCTCTTTGGGAAGCTCAGGAAAAGCTGTCACTTGTCTCCTTTTTTGCAAGTTCCCCAATGCTGTATTTTCTCCAGACAACTCCATATTTATGTATTAAGGAAAAATATTATAGCTATGCAAAACTCAGCAGTAACTGAAAATACTTTAAAGAATTCCATTTTGGATTTTTTTCTGCCTTTTTAAAAGATTAAGTGCAAATCCTTATAAATAAAATACACATAACTTTAAAATGGACTCTTTTCTTAAAATGCTAAGGAAAGCAGAGTTTTTAAGTGGTTAAACATCTTCAGCAGCAGCCAAGTTATTCAGAAAATCTGGTTGTTATGCCAATGGATGTACACCTGCTTCCACAAGCAGTAACAATACAAAGGAAAAGAAAATAGATTTCATTTGTTGTAAGGAAGAGAAATCTGGACCTACAAATGAATTTTCATGCGGAATTGGATAGGGCTACAAATATGGACCTTAATCAAAGTTAAAACCCAAAATATTGTCGCAAAGATCCCAAGATAGCTTTTAGAACAGTCCCTCTTTATCTCTTTCTCCAAGCAGTCATCTCTGTCTGGGAAGGGACAGAGCTTTATACCGTCAAAATCTCCTAGTCCATGTATCATACACTGCTCAAACACAGGGGACTTCACAACTTATGCAGTTCCCCATAACACTGCACTCTTCAAGACCTAAGCACACAGAAAAAAAACTAGTGGGAGCATTTTAACAGTATGTCAAGACCAAAAGATGGACAAAGAACCTGAACTGAGACGAAATAACATGAAATTTAAACACCAGGCCTAAAGCTGCATGTTTCACACGTCCAATTTCAAATCTCATTTCATAATTCTGTTTTTATTAAAAAGGTGCTGAATCTTGTACCTCCACAGGGAAGCTGCCCAAACTGACAGAAATTGGAGTATTGTGGAGATATCATCCTAGATTTGCCAAAAACTTGAAAAATAGCCCTGTTAGGGACAGATTCTTGCAGCTGTATAAACATTTAATCAAGGCATGCAGTTATGATGACTCGATAACAATTTTTACTTTTTGGAAAATGCAGAGACAAGTGGAGAAATGCGCTGACATGTCCTGGTGCACTCCTGCTCCCCTATGTCCCCATAGACCTATGACAGAACGCTCATGAGTCCTGTCCAAGAAAGAAAGATGGGGTTACACCAAGCACTTTTCCCTTTCCTCAGTGTTACCTAGTTGTGAAGATGAAGTCCTAAGTGACTTTGGGCAAAAACTCTGCCTCTTTTGAATCATCATAGAATTTTCAGGTTGTATTTCTAGAATCAATGTTTTTACAGATTAAGGTCAAAGTATTAAAAAAATGAGGTGGACGTAATTGAACACTTGGTTGTCGAATGTGGAGTGCCCAGCAAGTGTTACAAGGATTTTACTGTGCTCAGCACTGAAACCCAAGCATCGTTTAAATAACAGAGCATGTACATTATTTGTGAATATGACTTTCATAATTTCTTTATGATAAGACAAGGAGAACAGATGGCAATGTGACCCCCAGCATAAGGCAGGCCATAGGATTGCTCTGAAGGGGCATTCCCTGGGAGGAATCTTGTTACCACTAGATTGCATCTTTTAGAAAAACACCCAGTTTGACGGCAATAAAGAGTCCATCATCACATCTTGATGAAACATTGCTTCAATTTTTGATTCAAGACTAAGTTTCATAGAATAATAGAACCATAGAATCATAGAATGGTTTGGGTTGGAAGGGACCTTGAAGGTCATCTAGCTCCAACCCGTTCTCTGCCATGGGCAGAGACACCTTCCACTACAGCAGGTTGCTCAGAGCTCCATCCAGCGTGGCCTTGAATGCTTCCAGGAATGAGGCATCCACAGCTTATTTGGGCAACCTCTTCCACTGCCTCAGCACCCTCACAGTAAAGTATTTCTTCCTATAATCTAATCTAAACCTACTCTCTTTCAGCTTGAATTCATGCCCCTTGTCCTGTCACTACAGGCTCTTGTAAAAAGTCCCTCTCCATCTTTCTTGTAGACTCCCTTCAGGTACTGAAGGCTGCAATTAGGTTACCCCAAAGCCTTCTCTTCTCCAGGCTGAACAATCCCAATTCTCTCAGCCTTTTCTCACAGGAGATGTGCTCTACTGTGTTGTCCACCGTATGTAGCTTTTCTTGCCATGAACAGTCCACTGTTGGTTGTTCACAAACCCCACCAGAACGGTGCTGCCTGCCAAGTCATGGCAAGTCATGTTCTTTGTCTCTCCTCACAGTGCCAGAAAGGTAATCAACAGAAGGGCAAGACAGAAATGATGTATTAGCAACCAGATTTTGGTCTTGCGTGCCAACACTGCGTGAGATAGACTTAAAGATCAGGGGATGCTACATTTAGACATATTGTGAATATATTGAAAAGCTTACTCTGACAAATGCTGGGAGAGACCTGCCTGCACCTGCAATGAAAGGATCTTTTGATCTTGTGCAAAAACATCCAAGTTTTTTTTCAACTCTTTTTGTAAGGTCTGATCCAAGACCCACAGGAATAGATAGAAGTACAGATTTCATCATGTTTTGAATCAGACTGTCATCATGGAGTTACAATTATGAGGCTTCTAGCCACAAAGCTGCTGCTATTATTAGCTCCACAAGTTTCCCTTCTTTCCACCTCTATAGCATGCACAAATACTGCAAGATTTGGCAGGTCTTCCTCAGCATAACAGCAAGTAGCATGGCATTTTTCTCTGGTGCTTAATAATTCTCTTTCACACATACAGAAACATTCCCAGAGTCTGGAAGTGCCAGATATCATAAACAATTAAAAGCTTAAAATTACTTTATACAGTGCTCACAGAAAATGAACTTAAGCATGAGGAAAACAATCATGAAAAGGCATTCATTATTACACAGTCCATCGAGGATCTGCCAAGAACTGATGAAAATATCTTCAGGCTGATGTTAGTCCGGTGAAAATTGGATCCAATCTTCCTTCCTTTTTTATTTAATTTTTTTTAAGAAGCAAAGCCGGGAGGGGGAATGGAAAGAAACAGAAGGCTTGAAAATAAAAATCCTTTTGACACTGGTGTTAAAGAAACCAGAGCTGCATGAGATCAATGTAGAGTGTGATGATGAAGAATCCCTATAGCGGTATATTAGCAGGTGTCAGGGAAAAATGAGCCTGTGTCTTTTGCAATTATATGGGATGGCTTGTCAGAAAAGAGGGAATTACTTGTCCTACCTTCTCATTAAATATAAGTTCAAGAGAACATGCAATAATGTTGCCAATGTCATTAAGTTCTCTCAAGTTTTACTGTCTATAACAGCAGAATTTCATTTCTGCTTCTGAAGAGGAACAAGTTTCTCCCCATTTAAGGCCACATCCTTTCTGGGCACTCCTAAATATTTCCAGTTTTGATTAATTATCTGAAAATTCAAAGCAAACTAACATTTGGAAGGTCCTGGCAGTGGGGCTGTAAAAGAGTGCTGGTATCAAGAGTGCTGGTGTCAGCAAACCTCATGGATCCCTGGGAGACACAAAGCCCAAGAGCCAACATGTGGACAGACACAGCCGTTTGTGCTGTGGGGAGTCGTCACCCTGCCCTTCAGACAGAGCAGTACCCACTTACTTTCCAAAAACCAGACTTCCGTGCACTTCATTAATAGACAAGTGCTCAGAAGAGACACAACTTCATCATTTCATGAGCATCCAGGCTATCCAGACGAATAGAGGAAACAAGGGCTTCAGTCTCTACAGAAAAACATCTGGGCCAAATGTTACTGTCATGAGCACTGTCAGCTTCAACAGCACTGAAATTCTTCTCTGTGACAGCCTGCTTTGTAGCCTAATTACAAATTCTAGAAATACCAACTCAAATATTAGTGTTTAATCGTGTCACTATTACTTATTTAGAAGTTCTGCACAACTCAAGGCTCTACTCCTCTATGTCAAACTCCTCATTCTAATTCATGTTTACAGGCTATGCTAGTGTTGAGTGAAAAGGGAAAAGCTTTTACAAAAATACTACTGAAAATAAGACAATTATGTCTAAAGCAATTAGTGGAAATAATAACAAAACCCTGCCTGATCTGCAACAGACTCCCTAGCAGGTTTTGAGGCACTAAGAGACGTCTCTTACCCAAAACAGATTCTAAAACACTGTCAACAATAAACTTAGACAACTGCACAACTAAAATCTGAAAACCACACTGGTTTGGATAGACACAATTACAGCACATTATAGCTCATTTAGCAACCTCCTTCAGTAACATAGAACGAATGCAAGAGAAACAGGAAAAAAGAAACCATTGAAATACATATATTGCTAAAGATCTACTATAACTTCATTATTTTGAAATGAAAATTAGCTGTTACAAGCAAATACCTAATGTGCAAACAAGAGCTTTAGGGAAATTATGCCAGATCTGAGTGGTGGAATGTTATATCCCCTGAGAACTACTCTGTCCGTCAAAATGTGAAATGCTCTGTAGGAACTTCTTGTTTCTAGCAAATGAGGAAAAAAAGAATGTTTATGGGTTTTGACAGACAAGTGTCAGCAGTTTCCAGCAGCAACTCCTATAAAATACTATTTTCATGATTGTTTGTGGGTTTTTTTTTCACTTTTAAAAAAATTTTCTTTTTTAGCACATGGGGTGCTTTTCTAGCTGTGGGCAGACATCAGACACACTAACAATTCATGTAGTGTCATCTTTTATTCCAGATCAACACACTACCCGCATTCTTGGGCAGACAACACTGCCTCGAAAACTGCCTTAAGGAGAGTCCAAGGTACAGCAGGAACTTACCTCTCTGTCACCTAAATTACAACTATACAAAACGTCATATAATCTGTACAACGTGCCTTCTCAGGACTCAGAGTCTGTTTCTCCAAGCTCCCTGTGGCTTGCTGCCATTTACTAAGTGTTTCCTGGAAGAAACCAGGCAATTTTTGAGACTCAAAGACTTGGGATTTCTTTTCCCCACCTCTAACTCAGACACAATTTCACTTGAGATCTGAAATGAATGCAGAGGTTGTAGAGCTAAGAAAGGCAATGATGTATTGAGGGAATAGTTAAATTGTATAGTTTGCTTTCTGTGATTACATTTTGCATACTAGCTTGCCATTAAGATAATTTCCTCTTAGCTAGTGTCTTCATTCACTTGTTTTCCCTTCTGCTTTCACTTATCTGCCTTCTGTCATTAGGCTTACAGTGATTGACAGGTATTTTACTTTCCAAGAGAGGAATCAAATGTATTTTCAAATGTATTCAAATTAATCAGAGCTTACCAAGAGCTTACGAGTCATTCAGCTACCTTCGAATGCCCACTCACAAACCAATCCACGCAAATACAATGCTCAGTGTTCCCAATGCACAGGGTTTGTGCAGCTCTTGAAATCATAAATTGAGAATTACATTCAGATGAAAGTTCCCTGCATAAATTGCCTAAGATAACATGAACTCTCCTTTATGTGCCTCCCTCTGAGTTAACAGGCTTAAAGTTCAGGCTTAACCTTAACAGGCTTAAAAATATTGAAGAAAAGCAAACTCACTTGCAGCCCTGCATAGAAAGAGAATAAATCTTCTACCCAAGTAGGTGGCCCAGTATGGCTGCACAGCCATGCACAGTCAAGCACCCAGTGCCACCCAACTGATCTCTCCTTTCCCTGTTCAAGAGCTTGGATAACATTTTGTGAAAAGGAAGCAAACTATTAATACCTGAATGAGAATCAGCAACAGAAAAAGTACATTGCTTACCATTTCCCAAAGCAGCTGTCAAACCCTTTCAGCCCTAACTAACAGCCAGGAGCTTAAAACCTTGCAGGGAAGACAAGAGTTGACTGCAGTGAGGTATTTCAGACCTTTTAATTACAAGAGCTTCTCTAGACTCACAGTTCCTAGAAACAATCTCCGCCAGTTTCCCACAGTCCAGTTGCAGCTGGTGATGGTAAGTGATGGCCCCGTCTTCCTTATCAGTTGTCAAAACTGATAGCTGTCTCCCATCCGCTAAATCCACAGGTGAGCTAATTAAAATAGCCAAGGACTGACTGATCCCTCCAAGTAACTTCACAGAGAATCCTTTAGAGCTGAATTTCTTGATTTTGTTTCAGGTATTTTAGTTCTGTGAAAGCAGACACTTAAGTCCCATGCTGAATGTAGATTCCAGTACTGGCAGAGGTAGGTGATTTCTATCTTATCAGTAAATTTCATTCACACATCTCCAAGAGTTTTACAGCAATTTCTCAATCCTCCCAATATGACGAATGCCATTATTTTTATTACTTACATAGCAGCAATGCTTAGGGTTGTATTGGGCTTTCAGTTTATACACACAGAGAGCAAAATGTCATAAGTCAATGAGGTAAAATGGCCTATTTCATGGGAAGACATCACAGGCTCAGCACATATTGCAGTGTTTCATGTCAGCCACACAAGTATTTATCAGCAGTTTGAACAGTTACTTGTGCAAGACATCCCTTTGTGATACAATTGGTGAGAGTTCACCCTTACAAGTTTCAGATAAGAGATCTTCAATACAATTTGTCGAGTGATTTCAGACATGCTAAACTTAAACATTCATGAATTTCTCCCGAAGAAAACACCTGCTCTAGAAGAGGAAAACCAGGATAATTCAACAGGAGAGCATTGTTTCTTCACAAGCAGACAGAAACCCTCATTTTTAAAGTATTTGCCATCATCTGTATTCAAAGAATGACAAAGTTAGATTTGAATATTGAAAACCTCTACGCACCTCTTACCAGGAGCAGTAGGAACCGCAAGCTCCAAACTCCCTGAGACCATCAGAGCGAGTCTAAAAGCTGGCTTTGACCCAGCCTTTGTTTGTATCACACCTCTCCCCCTTACACAGATATGGGCAGATACACATTCACAGTGGTTCATTCATTCATCCCCAAATGCTTTTTCAATCATAATTCCGGCTGCATTTGCAAGCGGTTTTGTTAAAAGATTTTGTTTAGAAAAAATGCGTGCTTGCATCTGACTCTTGGACACCACAGTCATGGTTTTGTCTACCTTTTTTTTCCCTTAGTAGTTGACAATACCCATAGACAGCAGAAAGCAAATTCCCTTTTCCCCTCTGCCAAAAGGATTTGAACACCCCTTTAAGGAGCATGGCTGTTGTGACCACATTATGGGGACAAAAACTCAGTTCAAACTCCAACGTGCACAGAGACGCCGTGAGGGAAGCTCTCCCTTCCTTCCCTCCCTTGCCAGAGCTTTGCCCTGTGACAAGGTGACTGTAGTGAGATGCCCACCCACTGCAAGCGAGATACAGGTCAGGATGGCTGAGGTTACCTCAGGGAAAGCTGTTCCAAGTCTTCTCTGCGCTTCCACTTCAGAAACACACACAACAGGGCATCCTGCCTTCCACCCTACAGAGACACGCAGAGCCAGTGTTTCCAACAAGACAGGCTGAAGGAAGTTCTTCTTTTAAAAGCATGAATTGGAACTGAGGTTTCCCAGCTCTCCTCAGGAAGGTGACAGGTCTGGTGCTCCAGCCTGGAGACACAGGTCCTCACCAGGAGGTGGGATTCCCACATTCTGGCTCCTGCTTCAGCAAACACCTTCACCACGGATTCAAAACAGAAAATCTCAGCTGGGGAGACAATGACACCTAATCCCAGAACCCCTCCCAGACAGCAGTTTTACCATTCTCTTCATCTTCGCAAATCAGTGAGAAAAATTAACTTCTTGAACCTGAAAACTATCCCAATTTTATTGAATAGTGCCCTCCTTCTGCTCTGCAACTCTAACGCTTCATTTCCCCAAACGAAAATGTTTCATTTCATCTTATAGACAGCTTTTCATTTAAGCTTTCTCCTCTTCTTCTGTTTTTCCACTTCACTGAGACAATGCAAAACATTTAATTTTCATTTGAGAGGCAGGCAGGTTTGAAGAGTTCAGCTTCAGTAGCTGAAGTGAGGCAGAGCACAGAGTGTACGCTGACGTGGTTACATGCTTTTACGTGATCAATAAAATATTGATTGTTTAACTATCGTGCTTGGCCATCTCTACCTCTTCCATGTTCTAATGTCACATTGGGCTAAACTTAAATACTTAAGGTGACATCTCCTTGCTTCCTCCTAAGGACCATTGTAAAAACAGTTTTCTCCTTGATACCCTGTTCTAAGAGACAGACGTGACACAGAGCACACTCTTGAGCAAACTGCTTCTCTTCCACTGGTAGTACTGGGACGTTAAGCCTTAACCTCTAAGCATCACTGAATTTCAGAGTTGTACTAGTATCCAGGAGAAGCCACCACCAAAGCCATATCTCAGATTAGGAGTGCAGTGAAGCTTTGTAATCTCAGTTTAACTTCTCCTCACACTGCATCACAGGCTCTTTAGTTCCCCATTTGCATTTATGGTTTATATTTACATAGCATAATCTTCTTACTTTTAAAAGAAGAGAGGCATCTTTTAAGGAGCTTGTCATATTATGTTTTGTTACCCATTTTCTAGTCTCATCTTTCACATAAACTGATTCTTATCCCAAAATGTAGGAATGTAAAACACCACCATCCTGATCAGAAATAAAGTCTGTGAGCAGCACGCTATACTCTCACTCTCCTGAAAACGGGAAGAATGGCAGCCATGAAGAGGTTGGAGAAGCTGCTGGAACTCAGGTGGGTTTCATGTTTCCACAGACCCACAGCAGGTGCTGCAACATTCTGCTTTGTCACCATCACATTGCAAAGTTGTGCTTGAGGAGAGGCAGTAAAGGTTTGCCATGTCCCTCATACAACTTGGGGAACACAACCAGGGCCTCAGGAGCTTGAGATCCAGTTGGGAACAGTACCCAATGCAAAGCATAACCTAAGAGTAGACATTTCAATGATGCTGTAAAGTTTTTCTGTTATGACAATGATTGTACTTGACTACAGGGTACAAATTTGTTTAATTACTCAGAATTAAGCAAACAAAGGCAAAAATCCCTCTCCCTGTCTCCATGAGAGCTCTGCTCTCCTTTCTGCTCTTTCTTATGCCTTTGTAAGACATCTAGTCTGCAAGAATTATTAGTCCCAAAATTCACTTAAATTTGTCCAGGTGAAAGGATGGATCATCCTATATCACAGGCACAGGCTGAGACATTAAAAATATATATCAGGGAAAGGAAACTATTTCCTTAGCAACTGAAGAGTGCAGCAGACACTTCAGCAGTTAAGTACATGTAGAAATAATACCAGACTCCACAAAGAGAGTATTTCAGTATAGCGGAAACAGTCATTTAATGGAAAATGCTATTTTGAGATCCAAAAAAAGATAGTGTTATCCAAAATAATGTTAGTTGTGGATCTAAACTCAAGCAAAGACAACAGCAGATATGGCCAAGTGCATCCCTCTGAATGTGAGTAAACAACGAGGTCAATCTGTTATGTGTGCATACCTGACAGAGACACAGCTGGACAATCTAACAGGGAGCTCAGAGAAAATAAAAGTGTTTGCACAAACAGCAAACCATGCCGAAGAATCTCTTCCTGACATTGTTTTCAACTAAGAGGTTACAATCCTTGGAAACACAAAGCAGTCATCATTATATAACCAGCACCAGCAACCGAAAGCTGGATTTTGGCAATAGCTTCATCATCCCACAGAAATGAAAACTACTCTTAATTTTTCACATAATGACATCCTAATCAAATGAACTGCTTTTAAGACCGTCTCCCTTACTGCATAATAACCCCATTTCTCATGGGAGCTCATTCACCAGTTTGAATTTGCCACCTAACTTCTGTGCACCCGCTTCCCTGTTGCAATCACAACTCAAGAGCCGGTGGACCCAAGCCATTGTCGTGTTGTTCTAATCACAGACTACCCGGGGGCTGGGAAGGACTAACAGATTTTAGAGGACTCAGAAGCTTGTCAAAAATAAATCTCATCCTCCACCCCTGCCATCCTCTCAAATGCCCCTGAACTCTCCCAACATGCATCTTTATCACCACTCTGCCCACAGCATAGATTTATATCAGGCTTTATCTGGCTCTGTGCTACTGATGACACGGGGGCCTTGCTGTAGAGGTTTTAGCACCAGATTCATAAAAAGAAGCTACAGAAGCTTTCAGACTTCCAGCACGTTTTTCAAAAGTCCACAGGACAAAACATTTTATCTTGAGATGAAGCAGCACAACTCCTACAACTCCTGGCATGGGGACTCCACGTTGACCCTGCTGAAGCAAGCCTATGGCACATGCATGTACCTGGGCTACTCTGCACAAAGCAGGTTTGCATGCTTTTAATTTATCCATTTTCCAACACTTGGAGCTACTATTATATACCAAGCAAAATCTGGAGAAACTTTAAAGATGTGACTTCCAACCTTCCCTTCATGATTTTTATCTAATGCTGCACTTTCTAGCAAATACTTGAGTGCAAAGGCACAGAAGGGGCAAAGAGATGGTGCATTCATTACACCAGCACACTGGCAAATTTGCTTCATATTCAGATGGAAACCATTTGGCTCAGAAGCATCATTGCATAGTAAATCAGCTGTAATTTCCATTATTCTCATTGTGCTATAGGAGCATCCAGCCCAAAACGCCTGTTTGGCTGAAGTGGACGGAACCACCAGGCAACTGCTGGATCCAGCTTTTGTTCTTCAGTGACAGAAGGCTCTAGAAAATGCTGTCAAGGAGGGCATGGCAATGCTGGCAGAGATAATTTAATCTCCCTGAACTCCGAAACCTGCTCACTTATAACTTGGATCTGATGCCAGCTCTCAGGACAAGAGTCCTCCTGGCAGGATGCCAGTACTGGAGCATCTCTTGATCTGCTGCATGCTTTCATTACGTGGAAAAGCTGTCCTCCAGCTCAGTGGTGGGTAATGAGCTGCCCCAGTGTGCTCCTCGCCTGGGTGCCTGTCCCCATCCTCAGAGCAGAGTCCTCACGACCACCAGCCCCACAAGCAGAGGGTGACACATCAACATGCAGGGTAACTGTGGTGTCCTCGCTGCAGGACAACGTGGAGAGGGCAAGGCAACATGCTCGAGGGCTCTCACTGCCTCCAAAAAGTGTCTGAGAACAGTAAATACACTGCCTGTCTTTGCCCTCTCAAAGCCAGGTCTTGCACCAAAGGAGGTCAAGAATTGAAATACTTGCCAACAGCCCTCTTCTCTCTCTCTCTCTGCTCCCCAAAGCTCAGAAGCACAACAGGCAGGGCACAAAAATATTTTTCCAGCACACATATTTGAACCCACAAGGCCCCTCTCTCATGCACAGACAGTGGGGAATGCTAGAGATCACCAATTTCACCTGCAGCCCATTTATCTCTAACACAGTGCCAGGCCTGAAACTTCTTAGAAGAGTTTTGGGGAAAAAAAAAATAGAGTTTTGAAAAATAAAATATTTAAAATAAATATATTTGACCTCTCAGATCCTAGAAGGTCCTTGGGAAGATTTGTCAGAAATGTCCTGTGCTGTTGAACACGGGCACTGGGAGGAGCGGGAGCTGTCTGCATGGGCGTGATGAGCAGGGTGGTGGGAGGTCTGCAGGCATATGTGCAGACCTTGGCAGCACATGAGCTCAGCTGCTAACAGGCATTCCCATGCACACAGATGCAATAACTTGCCCAGCAGCCCCAAGCTATAAAGTATGGTTCAGTCGTGATGTCGGACTAAATGAAAACACCCTTTGAACAAGTTGTGCTCAGGAATCTTTTCAATTTTATTTGCAAATTCACTTTTCCCCCTCCTCAAACAATCTGTTTTACCCAGTTAGAAAAAGCCCAATCCAGCTGCTCTTAGATATTTTTCTAACAGAAGAGTTTGCCAGATCTGGCATTTCAAACAGATTTTGTCTTTAATATTCCTTTTACTTAGCATTTGCTGTTTCATACATGACTTCTTAGGAAATGTGGTTTATTAATAAAGAGGATTATTTCTAGAACATTAGTTTGCATTAAACGAGCTAAAATTCAAACTGCTGCTCCTCAAAATCACCATCCTCAGAATACTATAAATTGAAAAGCTGTTGCTTCAGTAAGTCATGCAATGTTTTAGCATTTATCTTAAATATGACTATGTATCATCACCTGTTCTGCAACCCAGATGCTCCCAGCACACTGTCTGGAACTCAGTTTGCTAAAAATAAGAGTCTCAACAGCATCTTCTGGTTTTTCTTGCTTTGCTTTTTTTAAAAAAATTGCATTTATAGCATCTGCATTCAACCTTCCAATGTTGTTCAGGTTCAAGGGTGATTAAAAAAAGATCCTTTTAACTTTGTTATTAGAATTTCTCCCCTGTGAGAGGCCTAGGTTTGCTGCTGAAGGGTGCAGAGCTGCTCCTGAACAGCTGGCTGCCTGCTGCTGCTCTAATGTGCACACCCAGAAGGACTCAGCAGAAGCACAGGATGCTGCCATCACTCCCTGTTAGCAGAGTCAAATTGCTTCACAGGGTATATTGTAACTCATCAGCACACAAACCTCATCTTTGCCCAACTCAAGAGAAGAGGATTCCCCGGAGGGAAGGCAGAAGTTTTTCTGTCTTAATAGATGTTTGGCATATCATATTGCATTTGATTATCTTCTTAAATACATCATTTGCTGGATATATCTACCATATCAGAGCTTTGAAGGAGCAGTCATCAGGCAGACGAGATGATTTAGATAAAGAGGAGAATACTTTTGGCATGTACCTTGGGGGCAGGGAGAATCTAGGCTCATTTCTGCATCATATCCAGCTCTGAAAACACTTGGTCCTTGTGCCTGCATTGGTTATTGAAACTGCATCTTGCCAAATGATCTCCAGCACTGGTGCTAAAGCAGTGAGTCACTCTCAATTGCCCGAGATTTTCCAAGGCATTTACACGCTTCAATACAACATTCTGCTCTTGTTCTCAAAGAGGCTTCTTCACATTCAAACCTGCTCAAGGACAAACCTACAGCAAGCAACTACTGACAGCAAAGCAATGCTGAGACACCCCAAAATTTGTTGTTGCTGTTGGCTTTGTAGTTGGTTCTATTTTTCACAGTGTCAAAGGCTGAGCACTACCCCATTAGTGCCGCATCCAGGACTTCAACCCTGAACGGGAGGCAGGGCGAGGAAGCAGTGCAGGGGCTCTGCTGCCAGGTTCATGCAGCAATTCACTCACCAATCACCACAGCTCAGATGTGAACCTCTACTCAACCCCAATGAAGTGGGAGTATGATGGCAATGGTACCTCAGGAGACACAAAGAAGCCTCCTGAACTGCATGAAAACATTTTGATGGCAGTGGTGACACCTGCCAAAGAGATGAAATCAAAGTCCAAACAGACCACATTATCCTTTCTCTACACACAGACCATTAATTCTCCTAGCTGCAGTCTGGCATGATGACGCCATATCTATTTTATGGAAAGGGAACAAAAGACAGAAGAAAATAAATTATTTCTTAAAGGCTGCCAGAGATGTCTTTTTGCAGATCAGAGATGTGGATTAGTACCTCCCAAGTCTCATATTAATACACTACACAAAGGTTGCTCTTCCTCTTGTAGGCTTGGACTAAGTGATCAGAAGCTTTCTATGATAGCAGGCACTTACTGATAGCAGGCACTGCAGAGGTCCTGCGGGACCAAAGTGCTGCGTAGTATCTACAGACTGAGGCACTGATAGGGCGATCCAGCTACGCCTCTCTGGGTTTGTAGACAGCCACACACACAGGAGTTAAACTCAGAAGGCTTCTGGATAACTAGAATGCCTCTAAACACAGCCACAATTCACAGACCAAACACCCAAGCAGAATACTGACTGGCTTATGTCCTCACTTTGGCTGCAGGAACAAATCAGGCAACAAATTTGCAAATGCATCATAGACTGCATTGAGATGTGTTTTGCATGTAAGGCAACCAGGACTGGGATACTTCAGACTCCCTGTGGCTGATGGCAGCATCTTGTCTATTTTTGGTTCTTGCTAATTTGCCCTGACCAAAGGCATGAGGATCAGGAGTCAGGACAGAGCTGTGCTTACTACTGGGAAGGTCAAGCACTCCTGGGCAGTGCAGGACGCAATGGGAAAATTCATCACCTCTGATGAGGCCATTGCTCCAATGAGGTCTTTTAAAATCAGATGGTTATAAAAGGAGACCTAAATGCCTGAACAGGTGAGGGTGACAGTTCTGCTTTCTCCTTTATGTTCTCAAAGCTGAGATAGGGTCTGCACTCTGCTGCGTGTCTTCCCACACTTCACTGCCAGATTGAGCCCTAAATTTTGTGTCTAACTATAGCTGATGGCACCCTCTTAGCACTGGCAGTTTTAGGCAACAAGCAGATGTCACCGTGCCTCTAACGCATTGGTGGACACAGCTTTAAAGCATCATGATTTTGCTGAAAACATGTTCAGTTTGTATTAGTATTACAAAACCAAGCAGTAGAATAGAGACAAAGTTCGAAGTGTTTAACAGATTAACAAATTCTGCTTCACAACACCCAGGAAACTTGTCACAAACAAAAGGCTCAGAAAACCAAAGCCTGGCCTCAGCTGAGGAACCATCCATACTATTTCACTTTCTGGCCACTTTCTATCAATTCTGTAAATATCTGGCAGTCGAAATGTCTCCTGCACTCTGTCATATATAGGAAATGGTCTCAGAATCAACACAAAAATAACTGTCAGAAGGAAAAAAAAAAAACAAAAACCCACAAATAATTCAACTAAAGTAAGTGTCAAATTTTTACAGGAGTATTGATACTGAGATGAATCACCATACTTAAGCCCCTCCACAGGACAATTACAGCATACGTCTTAACTTTTTAAGTCTTCTCTCCCTAGTTAAAAACATCATTTTTTAAGATTAGATCTGGATTTAAGTCCAGCTATAGTGTCTAGGTCACTAAAGATGTTTGGGTATGCTCCTGGAGCTCCAGCAGTCACTGTCCTCCTTACAGAATACTCCAAGGCAAGAGCATTCAAAAGTTCCCACTGATGTAATGACAGTGAGGAGGAAGACAGAAGGTGTACATGAAGCCCTTCATTCCAACTGGAAAACTAAGCACTGTCAAAAAAGTAATCTTCCTGTGCACATAAGAATCAGTAAAATATCCCAGTAAAATACATACTTTAGGATTTGATCTAAAATTTATAAGCAACAGCAGTGAATTTCACCTTTTTTTGTAGGTTTTTTTTGTTTATTTGGGTTTGGGGAGGGTTTTTGTTAGGTTTTTTTGTTTTGTTGCTGTTGTTGTTGTTTTTGTTTCTGTTTTTTACTACTGATCTAGGCTTTGGAATAAGCCTTAGTCTCTCAAACACCTTTTACCTAGGAATCTCAAGTAGATTCAACTTTGTAACAACTTCTGAGGCAAGGAAAGCACTGCTTTTGCTGCCTGCCTGGAGAGTAAAGAGAGTGAATAATCAGCCTAGCCTTTAAACTAGATACCTGCAGTAGAAAGAAAAGCAATCCTTGTTTTCCCAGCAATACAGGATGTTCACTGGAAGAGTAAATGTTCAAAGGAGTCATATATGCTTGCAGAACAGTTACAGATAGTGCATTGAATTACCAGTGCAGTAAATAAATTACTTTGACCTGTTTAACACAACAGGAATAAGAGGTCCCTACTTGTAGTTCACTGTGATGGGCTGCTTCCAGGCAAAAAGAAAGATATGGTGATAAAGCATCAAACTGCTACCATCATAATGGAAAAGTTAGTTTATCCAAGGGCATTTATTTAACCATGCACTACTAGACCTATCTACAGATAAAATAATTCACTTTAAGTAAACGCAAATGGATTTCAATCCCGTTATGGTGTGCAGGTCCCATGAATTTCCATTACTGTAAAGAAGCTCATATTACAAGGTTAAATTTCTCAAGTAGAAAATACTGCATCTATAAAGTATGTCATTTCAGAGATCATAGAATGGTTTGGTTTGGAAGGGGCCTTTAAGGGTCATCTAGTTCCAAAGCCCTTACTATGGGCAAGAACACCTTCCACTAGACCAGGTTACTCAGAGTCCCATCCAACCTGACCTTGAAAATTCTGGGGATGGGGCATCTACAACTTCTCTGGTCAACTTGTTCCAATGCCTCACCACCCTCATAGTGAAGAATTTCTTCCTAATGACTAATCTAAACCTATCACCTTTCAGTTTGAAGCCATTGCCCATTGTCCTGTAACTACCTGCCCTTTTTAAAAGTCCCTTTCCAGCTACTGGAAGGTGCTCAAAGGTCTCTCCAGAACCTTCTCTTCTCCAGGCTGAATGATCCCATGTCTCTCCACCCATCTGCACAGGAGAGGTGCTCCAGCACCCTGATTATCTTTGTGGCCCCTCTGGACTCATTCCAACAGGTTTAAGTCCTTCCCCTGTTGGAGGTCCCAGAGCTGCAAGCATTATCTTTCAATCACCAGAAGATGATACTTCAGCTTCTGAGTGCTGGGGCATCCTGGCAATTTCAAAATCAAAACCAGTTTGATTTAAAAACTTAAACAGCTAGATTCTCAATGGAGCTGAACAGTCTCAACCTCTCCATTGCTCAGTGGCTACACAAAGTGCTCATCACTGATCTTAAGCAGCTTCTCAGCCTCTGAAACCCCCCCAGGCATCCCTCCCTCACACACACGTGGAGGCAGGCTCAGAAACTGCATTGGGGCGAAGCTCAGGCAGACCTGCAGCATTAAGAAACCTCAAGCTCTGGTTGCCTCTGACAACCCTCCTGTCTGCCATGTTTCTTATGAGAGCCGTGCCCTCTAGCCCAGGGCTCCTGTGTTGATGAGCAGTGCTGAGTTCACCCGGTGCTATTTTTCACAGGGCTTTGCATGACCTGTCTATCGGCCAGCAGCATCCAAACCCTGCACAGCCAACAGAGCCGTTTCCTCATGGACTTTCCATGTCGCAGTAGCTTTATCCTTTCCAAAGATTAATGAATTCCCCTTTGCAGTGCCCTGTGACATTTTACTACCCATTTACCCACAGAAGAAGGATTGCACGTCTGCTCCTACTACGTACT
Organism: Callaeas wilsoni; assembly: GCA_013398955.1. Classification (NCBI taxonomy): domain Eukaryota; kingdom Metazoa; phylum Chordata; class Aves; order Passeriformes; family Callaeidae; genus Callaeas; species Callaeas wilsoni. Next base: position 141,297 of record VWPU01012104.1, read on the forward strand.
CATGGTTTATAATTAAGCCAGATTGTTTCTGTAATATCAATACATGCAGTTCATCCTTTAAGTTAAATCAATACAGATCAAAATAGGTTATGACTTCTATCTAAAAAAAAAAAAAATGTTTGAGACAGTCTGCAAACAGCTGTATGGATTTTGTTGAGCATGAAGGATGACTTTGTCGAAAGCATGGAAAGTTGCACACTTTCAAGTAGTCAGAAAAGGATGGAAATGTCATCAGCTACTGTCAGTGCAAGTGCACCTCTCAGGAATGCCAGAAACTAAGTAGAACTGGGGAAATGATTAAAGCATACTGCAATGCAACACTCACACAGGCACCTCAACCCATACTCCATTATATGTATATGTAAGTAAGAATGTAGGAAGAAATCATTGAACTGTGCGGTGATCTGTCTTCTTGTAAGAGAGGTGTTTGTCTTTTTTCTAGGCAGCTCTTTAAGAAGAGACAGGTATGAGGAAGAAACAGCAGTTGGAAGCAAGGGATTTCCTGAGAATAATAATTCTATTTTCAAGAAATCTTAAAAACATCCAAAAGAAATAAAACTGTAAGTGTACTGACCTTTTTTTTTTTTTGTAATGAGAACCAGCCCTTGAAAATAAAATAATTTTATAAACATTCTCCAAAAAACCTTTGCATGCTAGGCCAGTAGAAATTTTCCTTAAGTCTAAGGAAAACTGAGACAGAGCATAGCTATTACTCAAGAAAATGTGGCTTCCGAAATGTCTGGTTTACCAGTTTGATACATTTACATTGAAGAATGTTAAAAGCCCTATGCAACGGAACAGAAACATAAGAGGCATGAGTCAGCAATAGGACAGGATCATCTTTCTTTTGATTTAAAAGAGCTTGAAGAAACTCTGAAACATAGCAGCATTCAGATGTAAGCAATTTGAGGAGGATTATAATTTTTTCAATCTATACAGTGGGGACTGACTGGACAGAATTAATGGGCGTTTTGCAAAAGCCCTGCAGTCATAGTAAGATGATTCATGCTACATTGTTCTTATACAGCATATCTGTATGGAAATCTGTATATCATATTTAACGGCTAAAATATATTCACATTGTATGCAAGACTTCATGGGATCAGAGCAAGAAAGCTCTCCTACACTGAAAAAACATAATTTGCATTTTATTTTAATACAATTGATACCAAGAAAAGAACAGTCTGACATACCCATACTGTGTAAAGCCACTCCCACCCTGAAAAGAAGGAATTGTCAGCTTTGCAACAGGTACCTGCTGTAACTCTGCCCTATGGAGAAGAGACATCTAATGGGGATTTCATTCAGTGAGATGGCTAAAGGGGATTTCATTCAAAACAGGCAGCAAGACACCACTGAGCTTCAGTAAGGAGCTACTTCTACTGCTGATGACAGGATAATGGAAGAATATCCTGGACAGATAATTTTTTGAGAAAAAACTCACAGTTAATTTTTTTTTTTCTTTTAAAATCACATAATGTGGAAAAACTGTACTCAGCTCATTTCAGATGGTACAAAAAGGCCAGACTTCTGAGACTGGCCACACAGAACCACAGGTTTCCTCAGTCTCCAGACATTTTCTGCCACCAGTGGCATTCATAGAATCATACAATTGTAGGGTAGTTTGGGTTGGAATTAAGGTCATTAAAGGTCATCTAGTCTGATCTTCCTGCACTGAGCAGGGAAATCTTCAACTAGATCAGGGTCCTTAGAGACTTATCCAATCTGACCTTGAATTTTTCCAGGGATGGGGTGTCTGCCATCTCTCTGGAAAACTTGTACTAGTGTCTCATCACTCTCATTGTGAAAAATTTCTTCCTTATAGCTACTTTGAATCTACCTTCTTTTAGTTTAAAACTATTAACACATGTCCTGTTGCTACAGGCCCCACTAAAAAATCTGTCCCCATCTTATAAACCCCTATTCATATTTTCCTATTCTTATTTTTAGGAAAACATAGTAGGAACATCTCTGTGAAGCATCACGACATGATTGTGATGCTCCTAAAAGAAAATTGTACTGCGGGCATGGAACAGAAGCCAAGTTTCTTAAACCAGAGTGAAATTAAATGGCTGAAGCAAGGTACATAATCCTCGACGTATCAAGATGGCAACTTGATTGTTTGGTGCATTAGAATTATATTTTTTAAAGTCTATTTAATCCCTTACAGATGTCATTGCTTTGTTTTCATTTTCCTGCTAGACTGAAATCAGTTATCTCATACATTTTTAATCATTTTGTCCAAAACAGAACTTATTCTCCATTGGTTCAATCACCTTTTACAATGAAAATTTTAGAGGAGATCATTTTGCCCTGGCTTCACCTCTTTTATTCTGTGGGAAGGATGAGGATGCTGAAAAGGGGCCTATAAACCTGCTGTCAGCAGAGCAGGGTCTCCTCCAGTGACACAGCAAGTGCTGTGGGCCACTTGCATTAAGAAAACTACTCTGGACACAAAACTGTGAAGGACACAATGCTGCTACAAGTGGTACAAGGCCTGCGAGGTTGCCATGACACAGACAGGGCAATAGGTTTGCTAAATTTCACTATGGGCCTTTCCTGCCCTTGAAATAGCCAATTTAGGAGGGGCCAAGCCCCCAGTCACATCTTTCAGAGGTGGAAGTTCAGCATAGCTTCACTGACGTTGCTGGAATTGTCTAAAGAGGAAAGCAGCTACCCAATAACTGAAACCCCTGCTTTCAGTAGTAAGAATAAAACTATACAAAAATCTATCAATGAAAAAAAAAACTTGAGTAATTTTGGAAGATTTTCAACCCTTATCTCACTTCCGAGCTTAGCATCATCATACTTCTCTTACCAGTTTCTCTAAAGAAGTTTCACAACATTTTCTGTGATCACAAATATAAATGTTACAAAATATCTTTAAAGCTTTATCTGAAGTAATTTCCACAGCCAGCTGAAATTGGGAGGCCAAGTGCTGCAAGCAGCTGTAGTTAGAGCCACGCTGGAGCTCTTAGGACACCAGAGACACAGCATTTACAGGATTAAGTTCCCTACAAGTCACCAGCACGTCTGTTGAAGTGCTACATACCTTTATAGCTTTTAAAGGGAAAAAAAAAGGGGTTGTGACAAATTAAAAGATTAAAAATTTCAAGGATCCAACAGCCCCTTACAGTGATGTTCAAAAGTTGCCTCCATGCAGTTATTATTCTGCCTTTATTCACTGACCCACATCCCTTCCTTACTGTGCTGGATTTTAAAGCCAACGAGAGCATAGCCTTTTCACATTCACATTTTGCTCATCCTGAATCTTTAAATATCCCTATTTTACCATTCAAGATAAGTAAAAAAGTGCTACTGAATAGCAGTGCGCAAATGAGTAATTCTGCTGCCTATTGGATTAATCTTTAATTTATCTTCCCCAACTGAGGGATGCTTTAAAGCATCAGTCCAGGCTCAGACCTGCAGTGCCAACCTGCTACAAATTCAATACACTACGGTTCAGTGCAAGTATGCAGCCCAAGCATGCATTTTTGAGAGATGTAACTCTAGGGAGTGAGAAGTAGTCAGGAACCCACCTAACTCATTACCATTCTGTCCTGCATTTAAAATCCTATCAAAGCTGGTGAGGAAGGCAAGTGTGTGCAGACGAGTGCTGTTCTGGGCCTCTCTTCTCATTCTAGAAAGGAGCTCTTCTGAGGTTTGCTGGTCTGAAGTGTAGATGTAGATGTTCAAAATTTGGATAAGGGTTTCCTTGAAGTTTTTAAAAGTGCAGACATGGAGGGGTTTTATTTGGTTTTGGGGGTTTTTTTTGTTGGGGTTTAGTATCTCTGGAAATCAGGTCCAAAACCAAAATACAGCACTAGAGAGGCATATGGATTTATTATGGGCTTGTGGCTTCAGAATCCAAAAGATCATATTAAAACATTTCTCACAGATACACATTGGATTTCCTATGAAGTAGATAAAGTCTTATTCCACTACTGTTCTGGTGACTCACAAAAGTACAATGCCAATTTTCTTCATTTCAATGCTTTGGCATTAAAGCAAGTAAAAGATACTGCTCAGGCTCAATAAACTGGGCAATACAGGCCTTATTGCTCATCCTTATGAGAGGAGCAGAAAGGGTACAACTTTCCAGCTTTTTTTGTAACACTGCATTTGTTCAATTGCTGCTGGAAAAATCCCTTGTGCTTAAACTAGGAGATGTTTTTTGCATGATTTTTCCTCAGTTCACACATAAGACACGATCAATGCCATTGCAAAAAAACCCCATGCCTAGGACAGAGCAAAGTGAGGGGACATCACAATTGAAACAACAAGATTATGCCTTGCGTGCATGACCCTTGTGTAAAAATACCTCATTCGCTTCTGCACAATGCTACCCTATAAAAAGGTCAGATCTACTGTATTACCAACCTATAAATAATTCAGGGTTATAAAGCTTCTTATCTAATGTTGAAAATGCAGAGGGCACACAAGAGTGCTTTTTGAATAAAGTCTTCATAAACCTTGCAGATCAGAGAATATTAAACTGGGCTGCCTTTAGCACAACTCCAAAGAGAGATGCACTATTCCCTTAGCCTACAACAGGGCAGGTCTCTGGCATCACTTGAACAAGGTCCCAGTGAAGATCCATGCAGAGCAGCTCAGCCACCCCAGCTCCCGAGTCACAGGCTGCGTGCACAGCCTAGGCTGGCCTCAAGAGCCAGGGAGAAGCCTTGGATTTGCACGGGGGCTCTTTCACACCAAATTTTGTGCCAGCACAAAAGAAGAGCCAATGTTTTCCACAGAGTTCTGGTCTAAATGCTCGGCAGAGGAAGATACACTTTCTATCATCACGGTGCAGATGCAGATATTTATCAGAAATCAGGCTAATACAAACTCCATATGTCCATACTCTAAACCTATACACTGCAGCACCTGAAATTGAAATGTGAATATTCTGCTGCCAGCTCTGATGCCACTATCCATACATTGCAATTTTCATGTAATGTTGCAACTTGCTTTCACTTGCTCCCTTAGTAGAGAAATTTTAAAGAGTAGCATCAGAATTTTTGTTTTCACAACTATTCCAAATATTTTAGCGAATTGCTTTTCAATTTGTTGAAGTAGACCTGATGTTAAACATCAAAAGGCTAGCCATTTTAGAGTATTTGTCATCTTCTGAAAATTGCTAACAAGAATTAAATCATCTTTCTTTTTTTTCTTACTTGTGACTTAAAAAATTCATTGTGATTCTGTATAAAACAAAGAATGAAGGAGACGGCTTTGAAAACGACTGGACTTTATTAGCTAAATCAAAGCTAATTGCTTTTCTTTCTCCATCATGCTTTAAAATATTTGCAATAAAGCAAAAATATACTTTTAATCTGTTTGAACCATTTTTCCTCTTTATATATTTTCCCACTGTTTTTATGGATTAAAAGAATGCTTCAAGATGAAACATCTGTTTGACCTTAAAGCATACAATCTGTCCATTGTCTCCTATGGAAAACAGAAATTATATTGATTTTCCAGGTTTTTTTCCTTCTCTGCAATGGAAAATTGAAAATTACTTCAGCATGCTTAGACCTTAGCCTAGACTTGTAGGGCCCAGCTGGCAATTCTGTAGGCCATATTGATTCTTTGGGATTTTTTCTATCTGTGCAAGTATCTTTTCCCCAGAAGAGATTGGGAACAGCTGCAGGGGATGACTGCTCAGCACTGACAGGTGACTGTGTCTGTTCCTACACCCCAAACTACAGCCACACATCCACTTTGGTGGCTGGAGTGGGGTTATGATGCATCTGAGATGCAGCCCAGCACCAAAGAACACATCAGTGGGGATATGGGGGGAGATGGAGGGGGAGCACGATCCATCTCTAGCAACTCATAGGGATGGATCAGCAATACTTTTATCTGAATATGCCACTGTCATGACTGACTGTTTAAATACCTGCTGTGTGCTCTACAGGCAGGCAAAGAGAAAAATCCTTGGTTTAACAGAAGGCATTCTGTCTTGTGCTATACAGCTACCACACAGAGCTTGGAATTGCCTCCTCACATCTCTGAGCATATGTGTAGAGAAATGAACTACCTGTCTGCCCGACCAGGGGCAAAACACGAGGGAGCCAGTCTCTGCCCCCTACTCTGATGAACCAGCCACCCAACATAACGGGGAAAAACTACACTAGTCAGGTCAAGTAACAAATGCAATGCTTCTCCTGGAGCCTGCAAATTACAATTTTCTCGGAACAAAGCGGAGAAGTGATAATTTTTTTCGGACGGCAAATCCTTTCCAAGGTGCTGTGAGGAGCAGCACAACTACATACTGCAATTTATAGAAAGATGATGAACTGTGACCAAAGCCCATACTCCCCAGGTTAAATCACTGCTTCTACAGGACTGAATTCTACCAGAGACCTACTGCAATCACATTCTCATAGAATTAGAACCCCGGAACATACAGCGGCAGAGCAGCATCTCAAATGGGAAGAGGAAAAGGAAGAAAGCCTACAAGCAGCAATTGTCATGATTTTCATTTTCTCAGTATTATTCGTCCTTTTCACTTGTTCATCTTGTTCCAAAATTCTTATTTCTCATACAAAACAGGAAAGTGGGTCCCAAATGCATTATATAAGTGCCTCAATAACACAGTCTTAAAAATTTTAAATGAGTGCTTACAGTGTTGTTTTCATTTTATTTTGGTGAGAGAAATAATTAATATTAATGCAGAGCACACAGTATCACTTTACATTCATTTTGTTAGCTGTTAAATTGCTGTACATTCCCCACTCACTCTTATTACTCATCGCTATTTTCCTGCTCCCGTGGTAGCTGTAGGAGTGAACTCTTGGCTGCTGTCTGTCCACAGCACGTAGCTGTCTCTCAGTCAGCTTTGAAGCGTTAGCAGTCATGCTCTGATAAATCTGCCACGGTAGGAACAGGATTTGGTCTTATGTTACTTTAGGAGGATCAGAACTAAGCCTGGAATCCTCGCATATGTTACACACACACACACATACACGCGCGCACACAGACAGACGTGCCTGAAAGCAAAATACCTTCAGTGCTTCCAGAGCCCTGCAGCACCTCAGCTTTGCACCATTTGTTACAAAGACTATTCGGCAATTCCATGGACAGGAGCCCTGTGTCGTGTGAGTCACGGAGCAGGGATGGACACGAAGTTCAAATGAGTGGGACCAAAGGGGTCCCACCGCGGTGCCGCGGCAGAGCCAGGGACAGCGCGTCTGCCCAGGGAAGGCACGGCAAGGGATGCTGAGCACAAGGCATCCTGCCAACAGCCTGACCCGTCTCCTCAGGTGCCACACTCCAGAGACTGGCTAAGTAAAGGTGATTGCAGTGCCCAGCAAGCAGCTAAAAAGCACCGACAATCCCCGTGAAGAGTTCTGCGAGTGGCAGCTGGGGCAACAGCACAGACTGGGTCCTGGGCTGCATGAAGGCCTGAGGTTTCCAGGAGGTTTTCTCCTCACAGTCCCTGTGCTGAATGGCTGCTCTGGCAGCCCTGGCCAAGCCTCCTTCCAGGTGCATGGGAGAGGAGCACAAAGGGACAAATCCTGCATCAAACCCCTTGTGTGTATATGCCCTTAACACATTATTTGGGGAACAGGAAAGCTTCCTATGCTCACCACAGCACACGTGTTAATTAGTTTTGCCTTAGAGAGCCAAAAATCTCACTTATCCAGCTGCAAAGACACGGCCCCTTCCACACGCTATAGGAATGGTGTGAGAGCAAACAGTATGTTCTTGAGATCGCACAGCACAGGAAAAAATCTGCCTTGACGACTTCCATTGAAGTTTCCTGTCATCATTCTCCAAAGACAACTGTGGCTTCATGTAAGCACAGACAAGCATGATTCCCAGGTGGGGCAGAACTGCAGTTACAACATGAAATAACAACTAGCCATAGTTACAGGTATCTCTTACTCCACAAAAGACAGACATAAATTATCACAGCAATATATAAAATGGAAAAGCCTATTTTGTGCAAAACATACAGCAACAGAAGGATGTAATGGGCACATCTACTGCTTTGTTTTCAAAGGAAATCTAATTTTTTGACATATTAAAGCACTTCAGAAGACAAAGGTAAATCCTCTGTCACCTCTAATCAATGCAGATACAACTAGAGAATGAGCAATGACACCAATGAATATAAAATCTAGAGCAGTTAATTGCTTAGCTGAGTGGACAGTCCACTTGAATATTTGGGAATCAAGCTCTTTTTTCAAAGAGACTGTTACTAGCTGGTAACAGGCGCATAGGCACACAGCAAGATACTGGAGAGAGACTTCTCTTGGCCTTAAATGTCTGGCTAAGCTACTCAGTTAATAATAATTCTGCAGTGATTGTTGAAACTTAAGATATCCAAACAGTTAAACTTTGCAGCAACATCATGGAATTGGGAATTTACTGTTTCTTCATTATAAGGAAAACTATTAATAATGTATTTTCTAGACAAAAAAGGAATAAATAGATGGAAGTAGTCATTGCAACCACTATTTAACATTTTGCCTTAATTTGTCTTGGTCTTAAACCCCTCATTTATAAGAAAAGAGGAAATGCTCTTAGATGGCACACTCCAGGCACACAGCTGTCTTGGAGGCACATGATCTCCCACGGGCAGTACCTGACCTCTGTTTTCTCTATTAAGACTGAAACTGCCATGCAGCTAAACCAGATATAAGCAGCAAATGCCTGATGATCCACCTGCAGTTACACTTTGCATATTAAAGGAATTATTAAAGAAAAATAAAAAGTCAGAAAGGGGCAGTTTTAGAGTAGGGCAAATTAAACTTTTTAGGCTTCCCTTCCCCCCAAAAAAGCTATTTCTAGCTTTGCTTTAAAACTGTCTGAAAGATGTCAGACATGCAAATTCCTTCCCCCAGCATCAGCTCCAAGAGGAGCAGAGCTGCAGCAAAGAGAGGAGCAGAGACCGAAGCTGAGCATCTGCTGTGTTAAGTGGGAGCTGTGCAGCCTCCACAGCTCTCCTCGCTCCTTCCAACCCCCTCTGCCCTGCACCACCCGCCTCTCCTGTGAGCCACTGCTGTTAAGACATGGGCCCTCATCCTTTATTTCTCCTTCCAGTCCTGCAGCAGCTTTCTTGGAGCAGTCGACTCCTCTGCTGGAAGGTGCAGTGCTCTTCTGAATTAGGAACATCCATCTCCCACATGGTTGTCAGACGAAGCCTGAAATATTCCAGGTACTCTTCTCAGTAAGAAAACACTGAGCTGTTGGCTATCACTGCTACAACAGAAGCTGCTACTGAATTGGGGAACCATTTTGGGAAATCTCAAAGGGTCAGCAGAAAAAGGGCAAGCAGAAAAGAGAAGCTCAGCTCAATCTCATTTGTAAAGCCCTGGGCTGAGTATTGCTGTATTTGCTGTGTTCTTTTGGGACCTATGTGTGTGAAAGGATAAGTCTATGACATATATGTACTTTTCTCCAGAAGGCACCTTTGCAGGGAAAATGCTCGCTGAGCTCCAAGTTAAGAAACTGTGACTTTAGTTACCATCACTGATCCAAACAACATTCATTAAAATGTTTATGCAGTTCATCACATCAGCCACGCGCTGAACATCCCCTCCCACCTCTTCAGAACGCAGGAAAGCCTCATTCTGTTTCTGAGGAAAGCAGCATCAATGTTTGAATTCAACAACAGCAAACAATACTCATGCCTGTAGAAGAGCAGAGGCAAATCTCACATGTCACCTGTGTAAGCATGCACCATCTATCTAACCATGAGACAACACACTTCCTTCAGTATGTCCCCTCAAAAAACCTGAAACATGTCCCTTCTTTCTGGCAAGCCATTCTGCAGACTCTGGTGAGATGCTCTGCAGCCTTCTCACAGAACATGCAAGCTTTTTTTTTCAGCTCAGTGGCAGGGTTTTAGAGCTTGAAAAGGCTTTAGACACTGCTTTTGTACAACAGAAAGGACCATCAGTGTCCTTCTCCACATGCTGGCTTCACAAATACATGCTACAGAGATGTTCTCAACAACTAAGAACTGAAGTATTTTACTTCAAAAAAGGAATGAAAGATTCTCATGAAAATTTGTTTCTGCTTCTCACAGGAGGCATCAGAACACACACACTAGTATGGCAACGCTGCCCACAGTGAGCTTGCAATAGAAGGGTAAAACAACAGGAAAGAGAATGTTAGTGGAAAAAACCCACAGTAGATAACCTTCCACAATGGACAATATCCATTTGTATGAGAAATTGTAGCTATTCCTTTAGTGCAGACCTCAAGGAAGACAAGAATTAGCCTGGCTGGAGAAAATTGAGTACCCCTATCTGAAAGGTCTAGAGGAAACATCCACTGACACATACCTCAGCACAGAGTCAGTACCTGCCACTAAGATTTCATTCAAATAATTTGATAAATAACTGTATATACGTCACTTCTGTTGCATTAGTCAAGCTGACAGCTCTTGCTTATAAAATATAAATAGGATAGATAACAACAGGATTAGTTCAGTTTCATCTAACTCAGCACTGTTAATATCTTTTCATAAAAATGCACTCAGGAGTCTGCCTTGCAATCATCCAGGCATAACTTTGTTATCATGAACTAATTATTATAGACAGTTTGCAATGGCTACACATTTCTGTCTCTAGTAAACAGATTAAATCACTGAAAGATGTCTACAGCAATAATCATGCAAGACTGTTATGGTGAAAACTCCATTTGCTAATCTTTTTCCTTAATGCTCTGAATATCACTGATTCACTGGTGCGGCTGCCTGTAGGACTACCAGTGAACATTCTAAGAATGTCATAGGGGAAAATGCTGACATCTTTCATGGAAGAATGGGAAAAATATAGCCTCAGTTTTGCAATTTTTACCTCACCATGATAAAACAGTATCTCAGTGCTACAAGACACACCAAGTTAAAGAAAGTTCATTGTCTACCACTACACACATGATCAAAAACAACAAATATGAACTGACAGACAGGACAAAAGAGAGTGGACAGCCCACAGTAACGCAGCAACAGCATTGCCAGTGACATATCTACCAATGTGCCGTGATGTAAATGAAAAACCCCATTTCACTGATGCTTAATTTGCTACCTGGGCCTCACCGCTCTCCTATAAATTCTTTCCTGGAATTTACTGGAGTTGATAACCGCCAAAGAGGCAGAAAGCGGCACACCACCCATACAAACCTTTTCCAATGCAATTCTTTGCTTCTGGTGTTTTGGCAGCTACAATTGAGTGACAATAAATCACAGCTGTTGGCTGAGTCAAGTGTTGCTTTAAATGCCATTGTCTGTAAAAACTCATACCAATTTACTGGTGCTATGCTCTGATGAATGGAAGACAGCAGTGTTGAAATCCATTTTAGAGCGACACCTTAACTGTCAGTATTTTGTAAACAATGTAGAGGCTGATCTGGGTATCAAAGAGGAGCATGTAAATATTTTGTTAGATTTGTTGATGGCATTTTATAGATAAGTAAGTAAATTATATGAATGCATATACACAGAAATTGCAATTAAAGGTCTTGGTTGATTTTGTTCAATCCTTTTGTTCTTTAAAGTAAAATTCAGTCTTGTAGAAACTTCACAGTACTGTGAGCATTTAATTGAAAATGGTTATTTTCCACCATTTGCTCTGATTATCTGCCACATAAGCTTTATTTTTCTCCTAGTGACAAAATAAACTTGGTGCAAAGTTCCAAAAATTAGTGATACATATCTGCAGAGCCTGAATTATAGATTTTTCCAATATTCAAAAAGAAAAAAGCAGAAGTGGATTATATACACAATGAACAGCTTTTCACCTTGGTATTAACCTGAGGGTTGAAACCAGACTGGGTCAATAATCCAAGAGTTTCCTAGAGCCCGTTTTATGAAGAGGACAAAAAAAATTAATGCAACCGATTATAATGGAACTTGGTTTTATCTCTCAGTTGTCTAGAAATTACCAGGTACATTCACCGTTATCATTAACAACCATATTGATTCCCACTTACAAAGAAGTCTCCGAAAAAGATAATTGCTCAGTCTGACCAGACAATTCCCTTTTAACGACATGCAGAAATACATGGCGTTGCAACCCCCTACACAAGAGCGCGTTCTCTGCCTTTGCTGTGAGCGAAGATGCAGTAAAGAAGTACTCTGTCCCTTTGTGATCTGTGGTATAATTCATGTGGTGGCACTGCTTCCTCCTTTACTGCCCTCTCAGTGGGACTTAACACGGACTTAGAAGAACGGCATGTGGTATTTCTGCCTGCTCAAGCTTTGTGTCAACAAACTGCATCCATCGAGTGTCTCTATCTTAAACTGACAACCAACTAATGGCTTTTGTTTTGGGATGCACACTTGCCCTAAAAAGGGGGCTGTTGGTATTGTTCTGTTGGTCCTTTAAAAGAGGGGACTGTGATTGCTGAGGTGCTTTGCTGAAGGGAAATCTTCGTGTCACTTAGGAGTCCTGCTCAGATTTCATCAAAAGCTTGGAACAAATGGCACGGTTCTGCCAAGAGTCTGGTGGAGCAGACATCCAGAGAGGAGCGTAGCTGGTCAGGGGTGCTGAGCACACACACGAGAAAGCAGAATCTGTTGCTAATTTTGATCTTGTTGCTGGTCTTGTGCCTACTGCCTAGTCCTCAGATCAGTCTGTTCTGAACCGCTCGAGGGAGGAAGAACAGCTATCAGGCCAACAATTGACCCCACCTACACGAAATCAGCAGACAGTAAATGTTCTTCCAAAAGCAAGTTTTAAAGAAATTACAGATCTCCCTGTGACTATCTCTTTCCTGGAAGTAAAACTTCTGAGCTATAAATGTGAAAGCATAGACCAGTAACAGTGTCACCATCTTCAACAAGGATAATTTGCCAGCAACTCCTAGACTCTAATTTAAGAAGGAAATAACATATTTAAATTACGCTGCAGGTTCAACAGTTCATAACAGATTTCTCTCAATTGCTATGAGAAAAAGCTTTTCTCTTAGTTCTTTTATAATGTTTATTTGCCTTTTAACTAGTTTTCCTGCAGGCATGTACTATAAAGTCATAAAAGTGGATTTTTATACTGCCATATCTTAAAAGTTGTGTGTCTGCAGCTACCTTAATGCTATTCTTTATTGAAGTCAGCACCATCAAATTTATCCTTTCATCATTCGTAACCCTCATATAGCTGATACAACTGCATGAAGATCCAAACACATTTATTTCCAATGCATCTACATTTGAGCCATTTATTTTGCTTGACTGCTGACAGTCCTACACAGTAATAGAAAACATTTTTGATTAGCTGAAATAAAGCACCCTTCTAGCAAATGAAGTCTTGATGAGGGTGTCATTTTCTATCATTGACTGAATTTGTTGAAGTTCTCAATATTTAAAGTTGTTTAGACTGATTGTTCATTTGGGCTGAAATTTTATTCTTTTTACCTATTTGTACTACAGTTTATAAATTACTTTGATCCTGAATGGAACATCGAGAATGAGGTAGCAGAAATATTTCAGTTGTTGTAGACTCAAAGGTTTACAGTGTCTGCGTCTCTGTGCAGTATCAAGCCAGAAAGACCCTTTAGAGTTTCTAGGATTACATTTTTTACTATTTTAAACCAAGATCTTGACTTCTACTCTTCCTCTGTATAACATTTCTTACTCATGCTCCTATCCATTAGAGCCACTCAAAACTTAGAGTTACTGCCCACACCATCACCTGCGTTGATCCTCTCTGGTGATGTGACACAAACCAAACGTTCTTCCCTTCTTCTTTTCTCCAGGCTAAACATCCCCCAGCTCCCTCAGGTGCTCCTCATAGGACTTACTCTCCAGACCCTTCCCCAGCTTTCTTAAACATTACACAGAGAATTAATAAAAATCTAAAAAACAGATTTCCTAAATAATTCTGTAAAGGTTCCTTTTCTGTTAAAAAAAGCAATTTTAGCTAAATACGCCCTTACATATGTTGGGCCTCACCCTCTCACAAGAACTCAGCACTGAGATCTGCATTGTCATCGGCCTGTGCTGCATCCTTTACACTACTTCCTTACTGTGCACTGGAACAGACTGTCCAGAGAGGTTGTGGAGTCTCCCTCACCAGGGATATTCAGGAATCTTCTGGATGCATTTCCATATAATGTGCTCTAGGATGACCCTGCCTGGGACCATGCAGGTCAGTTGGAACAGGAATGCACTTTTCCCCTTCCCTCAGAGGAAAAGGAACATTTCAAACGCAAAGCAGCAGAGAACTTCCAAAATCCCCTGGCAAACTCATGTCCTCTCCTTAGTTCTGTTAATCTTTTATGCTCTCCCTGGCAAATACCATCAGTGAGCCCAAAGAAGAAGGATCACATGCTTGGGGGGCTGATGGTGCATGGTCCTCAACTGAGGCTCCTTGACAGTGGCCCACCTTAGGGAAAAATGGAAGGAGAGATGACATTTATGATTAAAGAATATTTCGGTTTCCCTTGACATTTAATTACCCACAGTCATCTTTTCTTGATCCTGAATGCTATTCTAAACATCAGCTCCTTGTTGCATGAAATGCCTCTGCATTCCCAGCACCAGCAAGCTCCTGCACTGAGAGCACAGGTTCTATAGACTGAATGGAAACAAAGAGCAGATTTGGTGTGCAGGGATGGAGGAGGGAACAGGGAGAGGTGTTCCCTAACAAACAGTTCTGTGCTTTTCTATCTATAACATGACAGCCATGCTTTAGGGAACACTAACAAGATCACTGCTAAAAATGGATTAGGAACAGTATCACTCTTATTTGCTGGGTCGTGCTTTAAATATGCTAAATAAAAGTCAATTCATTTTGCAATCAATGGACAGTTAAATCACAAAATATCTTTTTATCATCTCTTCATTGGAAATACTTCTGCATTGACAAAATATTAAAGCAGACACTCAAAGTTAGCAAACAAAACCTGCCACTTTTAATGAATGTTTAAATGTTTAAAGATTGATTTTTAGCAGGGCATAATCACCATGATAAAGACACTGTTACCGGAAGCCACAGTATAAAGCTGAAATTCCTTTAACATTGACTTTTTCAGTCATGGATAAGTGACAAAGAATCATTTAGACTTTTAAATGTCAGCTTTCTTAAAATCTGAACTGTGGTAATTTTGTTCTCTGGGACATGTTTGAATCCCAATGCAATAAAGCCACATTTAAAATTAGCTAGCAACACAACTTTTCCATAGAATCATAAAATCATGGAATGGTTTGGGTTGGAAGGGACCTTTAAGATCATCTACTTCCAGCCTCCCTGCAATGGGCAGGGACACCTTCCACTATATCAGGTTGCTCCAAGCACCATCCAACCTGGCCTTGAACACTTCCAGGGATGGGGCATCCAAAGCTTTTCTGGGCAACCTGTTCCAGTGCCTCACCACCCTGACAGCAAAGAATTTTTTCCTAATATCTAATCCAAACCTACTAATTCTACCTTCTCAAGAGAAGACAGAAAAAATTCCTGCTTTGCAATGCTACAGCCTTAACGACAAAGCTAATTTTTACTAAGCTGTTATTTTTACTGTTTGAAATCCATTAATACCACCATTTTAAAACAACATACCGTATTTTTTGCATTTTAATATGCTGCTTTAAAGACTTTATTAGGTTATTGTCAAAAAAGAATCTAGCCCACGCTACAGTATAGATTTGAACAGCAAAATGCCACAGACTCAAAACATAGTAATCTACTTTTTCATTCTGTAAGAGAAAGGTTTCACTTATTTAACTGTCTTAAATGAAAAGAAAACACACAAAAAATCCCTTATCTTATTCTCTTGTGGTAAGGAATCACATTAGCAGTAGATACAAATCAGAGTTCCCCTCTCACTCTGTTTTCAATGTCCAGGCCAGACAGTCCATTGGCAAGCAGCAGATTTAGCACAGGGGGCGATTTCAGTGACTCACAGACACCCCACTATTGTATAATCATGCAGAAGAAGACGCAGAAGCTTGAGCACAAATTGCTTATTTGTGGAAGCAATTTTAACTAAGAGCAGAATAAGAAAGTTGGTAGATACATTTATGCAATAATTCAAGGGTGATGGATGCAAAAACACAGGGAGGACATTTGCTGCATAAGTCACTTGACTTGGTGTCTTGAGACTGACAAAAACAAGGAATGAGACATAAACAGAAGAAAGCAATTCTGGAATAAACACTAAAAGTGGAGGCACTACAGACATCTCAAGCCAAAGACTTGCCAAAGTGTGTGTGTAAACATTTGTACACTCAGATCTCTCCGTGTAATAACAGCACGATTTGAGAGAGCAAAGGAGAGGGGAGTGAAGAAGGGAAATGCCAGACATAGTTTTTGGTCCCTTCTGGCTCTGTCAGCACCTCTGGCTGGGAAACATGGAACTGACTCAGCAGGTTTCAGACTTTGTATCTCAAGCATAAATACCGTCATGCAGGCACGGTCCTAAGTGCCCATGTGATTCCTCCAATAACACGGAATAAACAGAGCAATAAAACAATTCCTGCCAGCAGGACAGCGGAAGGCAATGATACCTCCTCTAAGTCCAATCCTATGCTATCACAGAAAACTGCAACTTCTTCAGTGGCTTAGCAAGTTCTATCTTTGACCCAATTTGACTTTTACTCATATTTAAAAGCCAGTTTCAACATCTCATCCTTTCCATAATAAGAAACCTGATTCTGAATTCCATCTAAATTTATCCATGATCAATGTAGATCTATTTGGCATAAGTCTCACTCTTTTTTTAGTAAGTAATGGTCATTAAGTCCCATTTTATTTCCTCTTGGAATTCACCACTATAATATTTTGTATCAAAAGTAAGACTATGCCGTTCTCTGCTTTCAAATTAAAGAAAACATATTGTCAGAAAACTATTTGACCACCAACTCTAAAAGAGTTGGAAGAAGAGCATGTTTTAAAAGTCCAGGACATGAAAAACAATGATTAATGATGGATGCCATATCGACCTTGTTGCGGCCCAAGGAGCATTCTTTGTGGCCAGGAAAATGTTTTCAAAAAGCCAAATTTGGCAGCAAAGGCAGCCTTCCAGCTGGCTGGGAGGTTGCTCTGTACCTGATAAGAAACAGTACCCTGTTTCTTATTATTTGGAAATTGTTGGGAATTCTCCACAGTTTCTCCAGGTAGCTTTTGGTGTGTTTTTTTTTTTTTTTCTTTCGCACTATTCTTACTTATTTATTATAAAAGAAGGATCATATTCCTCAAACCAGCTTGTCACAGTATGTTTGTTTGTTATTCGAGTAAATACAGTAGGTGGAATTAAAAAAAAAAGGTTTAGAGCCTTTCACTGAATATTAATATATCAGAAAGTGGAATTTCTACTTAGTGCTGTAATCAGACGCCTACAAATGTTAACTGCACATGCATAAATATATATATTTACATACATAAAATATATAAAACATACTTCTTCTATATGAGTGTATGCCTACATCTCTAGAACACAACAACAAAATACATTTCTGTGAAAACCTTCTCATATCCAAAATCTTTAATGAAAGTTCTGTGTTTTGTGACTTCATTCTTTTTCCTGCTCTTTATTTTATAATGAAGTAGCTATTTTAAAAATGTTATAGCAAACAAATATAATTTTTTCACTGTTATTTTAGTGCTTTTCAAATTACAAGCTAATTTAAATAAAAATAAAATTGATTATTTAAAACACATTGGTTATATACAAAACAGAGGATCAATATGAGACCCTGAAAAGTAAGGCTAAGATGGGTATAAAATAACCTTGCTCCTTTTTTCCTCTTCAGAACAGGGAGGAGACCATGCTATCAACACTAGTATTGCTTATCATGCAAATGGGTTTGGAACTCGCAAGATTAAGAACCAAAAATACCCTGCTTTTTAGGTTTTGTATTACACATTTCAAAGTATTTATAACTGTGGGATTCCTAAATGTATGAGTTGTGTTCCTTGCATAGATGCTTGTATCCAGGAATTGTGCCATCAGGGGAAAAAACACCAAATGGAGTCTTTTCATGAAATTACAGGATCTGGCAAGCTCTGCGACTCTTGCTATTTTATTGTGCATCTTAAAATATAAAGTGGGGGGTTTTGTAATAGCCTAGTTCTCAGAACCAAACAGTATCTGCAAATGAAAATACTTTCAATAAGCTAAAAGAATGAACTTGCTGTTGGTCTGTAACAGGAGGTTGGCTGGCACTCAGAAGTGTTAGTTTAAATAAGTGGTAAAAAAATTCTTCACCATTGTGTGAAATGAGATTTCTGGCACATCCTGACCCCTTCGTCTTATACCATCTGCTCTACCTCTCCTCTCTCCTGAAGGCAGCTCTAGCCCCACCTTCATCCTCAGTGAGGCAGAAGAGGTTTGTGTAGCTGAACATTGGGCCAGTGCACTTTTTTCTTCTCCAACTCTTCCATCATCAATATGTCTCGTTTTCCTAACACTGTAGTAAAGGAAGCAAACCAGTCAAATACAAGCCATTCCTCATCTGGACAAGAAAGAGTGCTGGAAAGTTAAGAGGGGGGAAGAAAAAAAAGAATACATGTTTTTTTTAACAGAGGCAAAAAATAAAAGTCCATCAGAAAACAGGAAAACCATTGAGAATTTTCACAGCTTCAGAATCCGAAAAATTCAAAGCAACCAAAGGGCTAAAAGGAAATAGTTTGGGGAGTGTCTGCAGATTCATTACACCTCATTTAAGCTACTAACGCAGTCTCAAGTGAGCTTAGGAAAGGGAAGTGCACCTCGTAGTTAAAGGCTGTTCCGAGCAAAATGCAGCTCTGCATTAGGATTAGATTCCATGCAGCATTCCCATCTCAGCAGAACCCAAAGGCAAAACGGTGATGGGCAACAGAAACAAATGGAGAAGGAAGAACAATAAATGAAGAAGAGCTTCATGCCATGTTGTTGGAGTGCTGCTGTCAGTCTCTGTCTGCCTCATCATTTATTTGGCAGATCTCAACTAGGAACAGACTTTTCTAGAATTACAATTATGTTTTACCTTTCCTTCAAATTAAAATTTTATAGTCCATGCCAAAAAGCACACCATTTATATTGAAGTATTTTCATTTTATTCTCTCTACTTTGGGACGTTCTCAGTACTGAGGCTTTTAAACCAATATCAGAGACAATTACAACGATATAAGGAAAATCATGGGCTTTACTGTAGAAAAATGAAGTTGATTAAGCACCTGAGAAATGGCCTGAATGCTGAGATACTGAACTGCACAATGAATGCAACAGAGTAAAAAGGCAGGTTACTTTCAAATACCATGACGAGGTACATTTGGAAAATCAACAAATTAAAGCCATTTCTATTAACATCAATGACTTACTTTCAGAGGAATTACTCAGACCAGTTGCTTATCCCCACTCCCCAAGACTAATCAGTATCTAACTCTTCTAGAGGGCACCTCTAGAATCTTATTTAGAAGAAAGACATGCGAAAAGGGAAGAGGGGCTGGGAATGGAGGAGCCAGTACGGGAACTGCTGTCATTGTGAGAGAAGGAGGCAGAGCAGGGTCAGGCCACAGTGAGCAATGGACCTGAAACCTGGAGCATCTGAATAAAGAGTGTATTCCAATGATGCTATGGGGGAAACAGTAAAGCACTTCTCAGCCTAAGTCTTACAATCAGCTTCCCTGTCACTTTGGATTGTACAGCAAAGTGTTAACAAGCCTGTACTCCACACAGCTCTCTGTGGCCTGGGACCTGACCATTTTCCATCACAGAAACTAATTTACTCAGACTATTCTCCAAAAAGGCTTGAAGCAGCTTGTTCCCTTCATCTCACTCCCTTCCCTGTGTTCAGCAGCTCCCCAAAGCTGCTGGTTTAACAACAGCAAGAAACAGTCCAGGTCACTGTTCATTTTGTACCATTTCTTTCAGTATTGTTGGCAAAATAACTCTGATGATAATATTACTGATTGCAACCAAATGCAATGAATTCATTACAGACTTCATTTCATAAATAACTATTTTGCTCTTGCATTCTTAGATGCTTTCAGAAGTAATAAATCAATTAATAAACACAGAGTCTTCTTTTTCAGTGCTGACAAGGTACAAATTTTGTTAATTGTAGATGTCAAAGTCTGTCATTAAACTAGTAGGCATACTCTGCATAATAAATACCAATCACCCTTAATTCTAATTTAATTTCTGCACTACAACACTGCATTTACATTTGGAAAAATAAAAACAAGTTGAAAATTGTGCCTGCTGCAACTAGTTATCCTGGAAGAAAGGAGAAGGAAAAAAGCAACTTGTTATCAGATTGTTTAAATTTCATTAACTATGTTTTAATGATTCTACTTTTTCTGAATGAAACTTTGTTTCTCTCTGGAATGTTCTGATTGGAAATCAAAGAACATATAAATTGGTCACAAAATTGTAAGCAAATGAGAAAAAATTGGTAAGAATAGCAATAAATAGGTGATTTAATTAGAATGCCTGCATAACTATGAAACAACTGTGTGCTTTATTCTGTCTGGAAATCTTGATTTGCAAACACTGGGGAAGTAATATGGTTCTAGAAGGACATTTGTGTCTCATAGCAAATGGATATTGACTTTGTAGCAACATAAAATACTTTTTCTTTGGTATCAGAGATAGAAAAAATGTAACCTAAGCACTAGAAACTGGAGGGAAAATAAGCAGACTTTGCCTTTTTAAATGTAAGTCCAGACGACTTGAAAAAGCCCATGCTGGGAGGAAAGTGCAAAATGGCACCATTGTATTATACTGAAATACTCACATTTGAGCCCCTTGTTCCATGCATCAGTTTCCAGATACGTTTCAGAAAGTATTTTCATATTCTCAGAGAGCTGAGGTTGAATTTGGCTTTTAAACTTATTCCTCTATACTGAAGAAAATGTATCTTTATTAAAGACTTCTAAAAGTCACCTCAAAAAATATGACACTCATCTGCAGCCTGTTTACCTTCCCAGCACAAAGTAATATAGGCAGAAATCTGATCTGATGCTTTTGTTTCTGAAACACTCAATGGCATAACTCAATTGCAACCAAGAGAAACATGGGAAATGAATTTGTCCATCACGAATATTTTATGATCATCTGAATTTCGTGCCACTTTACAAGCCATGTGTTTTCAGAACTGAACAAATTAAATGTGTCAGATATGTTCAAAAACATTGTTAAAAATTTAATTAGCTCAGAATTAATTTGGGGAAGCAAGGAAATAATTTTTTTCATTTAGAAGTCATAATAAGGAGTATGTTTGGGGAAAAAACCCTGTAACTTCAAATGTTTTTGTAGTTTTGGAAGTTGTTCCCTGTCAGTAACTTCCTTCAAAATTTCTGCCATGCTTCTCGTAAGATTTACAAAAGGAGTCTGGATTGGTGGAGTTTTAGGACAAAAGGAAGACTAATGTACAAAGCACTGTCTTGCACTTCTAAATGCTAACTTTAGTAGCAAGATTTATTTTTAAGTTACTTTTCCAAACTGGCTCGTTCCCTAATTTTACTGGCTGAAAAACTATGGAAAGCAGGGGAAGGACACTTCTTTTTCCTCCTTCCAAGTTATTTTTATTTCAGCGTTTCTTTCGTTTGTTTTCTATAACAAGATAATTCTCCAAAGGAAACTTCTAAGAAGATAGCAACCTTTTTGGTCATTTGCAGTATTGAAACTCAAGGAAATTCTAGGTTACAGCTACAACTTCTCTCACAGCTCAGACCAAGTCTGACTTCCAATGTCTGCTGATAAAGCACTGACTTCCCAGAAGAGACCACTGCTTACCACTACACTGTTGGTCATCTCACAGATTCTCAAAGTGCTGATTGAGCTTTCAATTTAATTAATGGTTACATTAAAGAGATAAATTAATGGAGGCAGAGCATCTATACACCTAAGTTCTTCAGTGTATGCTCTTCAACATAATTTCTTCAAAAAGGATAATGCTGCCCAAAGCAAAATGAAGCAGAATCACAAAGGTCACTGCAATGGCAGCTGAGCCCCCTTGTCTCTTCATCCAGGAACAGTGCAGATCCACTGCAAGGAGGAGAGGTGGTTGAGTCAGGATCTGCCAGTAGGAAGCACATGGAATGATCTGGGAGAATCATTTTCCGTTGCTACCACCGTGCATGAGCTGCCTCAAGGACACACAGCTCCTATACGGGCAGGACGCAGAGTCAAATGGCTGCTAAACATGACCACTTTTGGCTGTACATTTGTGCCAAAAGCACACGAGTGCCAACCTTTAAACACAGGTAACTGTATTCACCAAGAATAAGATTAACAGCAGCAAGGAAACAAAGATTTTATGTACATTGACCATCTCACGTGTTTCGTCACCATGCTATGGAAACTGAGGTTCACATCTTCAGTATAATTTCAATTCTCTGCAAATACAACTCTGGTATACAGCTGTGGTATTCCCACTTCAGCCTTCATATACACAAAATGAGTTATATTGGCTGCCACTTTGATGTTAAAAATGGAAAAGAGAGAGAACTGCCCAACCACCTATTCCATTTCTGAGCCAAGGAAACATATTTGTTTGCTTAGTTTGGGGTTGTTCTTTTTACAGTATATACTTCAATGGTCTGCCAAGAATAGATGGGCAATGTGATTTACATTTCTTTTGTCATACTTTTTAATAAACTAATTAATTCTAGCAGTAATGACCTAGATAGTGCTTGAAATTCTTCTTGCTACAGGAAATAATTTGCATAAAATAATAAAACAAGAGAATTTTTTTTCTTTTCGGACTTGTGCTGAAATATGGCCCACAGAAAATCTTATCATCTAGCATCTTGCAGAGGAACATCTATTCATCTAGGAAATAATTCAGACCCCACAAAGTAACAAGCAAAAGTGCTTGTCCCTTGCCACTATTGCTATTTGTGAAAAAGCAAACTGGGAGAGACCCAATAGTTGCAATCTGCTGGCTTTGAACTACCCACTCATTGCTATTCACACAATTACCAGCCAATATGTGCATTTCTATTTCTCATTTCTTCTTGGAACTAATCTCTGGGCTGAATCATAACCACATGAAAGATGACTTTTCCAAGGCAGCAGCATTTTAAAATTTAGTGTGTGCATCAAATGTGGCTTGCTTATTTTGATCTCATGGCTTTTACTGAACACTCTCTGAATTACTGCAAAAAACACCCCACCCTCTCTGCTGTTCCTATAGTCAGTGGACTCTCTGAAAACCACCTCATAATGAAAAAAAGTAGAAAAGGTTTGGTTAAAAGGCACTTTTTGGGAAGTCTGTCAGCCTTCCTCAGCCATAACAAAACAGATCTGATTCCCTACATTCACTTCACAGGCAAAATGAGCCACTTAGTCTCAACCATGTGATGAAGAAGATACTGGTTATGAAGGTTTCAGGCAATAGCAAAAATGCTTTTTAACTGTAAAATCAATCCCAACATCTTAGAAGAAACTAAATCTAAATGTTCCAGAAAGATAGAAGAACTGTAAGAAGTCCTTATGAAATAAAAAGCAAGGTCTCCTCTTTGACATACCTAAACACACCTCTCACCCAGACACTTAATCTCCTATTGAGAGATAGGAAATCTGACTGAAGGTCAGTCAGGCATAATCCAAAACCAGATTACAATATCCCTCTGTGTTCCCACTCTTTTAAAGATGCCCGGCACTACTCTAGAGTATTATTAGGCCTACAGTTGTACTACCCATGTTTTGGGTTTAAAAACAAGAAGTAAATTAATAAAAACATAAATCTGAAAACAACAGTGGGTTCCAAAATCATTCACTGTTATCCCGCTGGCACACAGATTATTTGTTTTTAATTTCCACCCAGTGAGCTGAAAGCACTATGCTCGTCCAGAATTTCTTACACTCACATCCAGATTCAGCAGCTCACTCCTCTGAGTGACTTTGCATTGCCATCTCTTGTTTTTCAAAATGCCTCTGCTGTGTGAAAAATAAATAGCTTCCCTCCTCCACAGCACTATTCACTTAACATTGTGGTGTTAAATAAATATTAATATAAGACTAGACTCACACTGTTTTATTACAAGTAAGTGGTACCTTACTCTGCAAATATTTCCATTCTCTTTAACAGAGCAAGGTACTCCTCTGCAGAAGTAAAGGAGGCAGAGCCTGGCTCAGCCCAGCAGCACCATTTACTCCTCTTCCCCTAGCTCAGTCTGGCCCACTGCTGCAAACACAGAACACTGCTGCCCGTGGGGAGGGCAGCAGGGAAACACAGC
Source organism: Callaeas wilsoni (assembly GCA_013398955.1). Classification (NCBI taxonomy): domain Eukaryota; kingdom Metazoa; phylum Chordata; class Aves; order Passeriformes; family Callaeidae; genus Callaeas; species Callaeas wilsoni. The sequence continues at coordinate 165,413 of VWPU01012104.1, forward strand.
CCTGCAGGACATCATACTCGGCTCACAGCACCGTGACACCCGAGCATATCAACCCCTTACCAACACCACAACACCGTGCAGAACCCTTCTGTGCCTTCCTCTCAGAGAAGGGCATGTGAGCAAGGCTAGGGGACAGCAGGCTGGGCCAGAGATTCCCAAATTCAGCTGGCATCTAAGCTGGACCCACTTAACACAGGCACAGAATATGCACATTTATGCACTTGTACCTTTTTTCTCTCTTGGGTTACAAGAAAAGAAATCTACCTCTCCTGCTTTTTGAGAAGGGGACAAAATGCAATGTGGAGTCATCCAGGTTCATAGGCACTTACTCACCTAGCCAATTCACCTCGCTGAATATTGTCAGTTTGTAAAATATTCCCTTTGCTTCAAAGTCTCATCTACTCTCTCCAGTTTTACTCTGTGGTACTTAGAATAAAACACCAAACATTATACTACTCTGTGACATTTCTCCACAGTAAAAAACTTCAAAGCTGCAGCTTCTATTGCTCCCAATTTCTGCTGCTTGATTTTTCTGTTCTTTCTTAACTCCTTTTTGACTACTTGTATTTTAATGCATACTGTATTGACAGACCATATTTTTTAAAAGAAACTCCATTTTGACTACTTGTATTTTAATGCATACTGTATTGACAGACCATATTTTTTAAAAGAAACTCCATTTTGACTACTTGTATTTTAATGCATACTGTATTGACAGACCATATTTTTTAAAAGAAACTGTTTGAAGGTATTTAATAATTTGCCACATTCTGAGCTTCCTTCAGTTTGTCTTCCTACATTGTTCTAGTAACAACAACATGCTAGCAACTAAAGGTAATACTCAGATTCATGCTATACACAAGTTACATTTAAAAAAGCACATAATTAAGAGTAAGTTTCAAAAGCCAATAATTTTCATACCTCTATCCCCCATTTAGTGCTGTTTTCAGATTTCCTTCCCAGTTTTATTACACTAACTTCTCTAGAAGCTGCTGACCATACCTTTTTCATCTTTTAACAGGGGTGTCTGACTTGCCACTTTAGGCTCTTTTATATGCCTGTGCTGCTGTGGGCTGGCATAGAGTTAATTTTCTTCCCAGTAGGTAGTGTGGGGCTGTGTTTTGGATTTGTGCCTAACACAGGGTTGATAACACAACATTTCCACAGTGATGTCTGCTTCAACCATTTTAGACTTCTGATTGGAGACAGGCATAGATATGTTCCAGTTTCTCTGAAAACAAGGTCCAAAATATTCCAATCAGACAATCAAAGATTTGGCCATCCAAAAATCAGAAGTATCAGGCCATGAGTGTTCAAGCTATCTTTAGGAAGACCTCTGCTTTAGTAGCTAGCAGTCAAATAATGTATTCAACTGCATGGTGTTTCAGATTTATTGAGAAAAGTCGGCTATCACAGTTAATTAATTCTGCAGAGTAATAGAGAAGGTTTTATCATTCTGCAGGTTAGCTATAAACGCAGATTAAAGCTAAGCAAACCTACTTGGAGCTTCTGAAGTTGACAGTTTGGATCTAAGAAGACTAAAATTGCCTTGTGTCCATATTTGTCTCGAGTTTTGTAGTATTAACAAAAAAATAAAAACTGAAAAAAAAAGAGAAAATATTTAAGCTGAGGGCTCTTTATTTTTAGCTTTCTAGTAAGCAGTCAGACTGAAACTCGCAGAATTAAACTGATGGTTAGATCACAGTTAGATGCTAAAGCAGTCAGAAGAGGTATGGCTACAAACCAGAAACAGCAAACCCAAAAACTCGTGTACCAAGACCTGCATAAAGGCTGCAGGGAGGCCAACCCCTTCAAAGCGATACCTGGTTCTGTGTAGACCCTGTGCATCCTGGATTTTGGCTAGTAGATGGTGCCCCACAGCTGGGGTGGAGCCAGCCAGTGCTGCCAGTTTGACCTGGCTCCCACCGTGGAAGAGGTGGAGACTTGATAGCTGAAAGGCTGCAAGGCAGCACAACGACTGAGAGAATTCAGTTCTTCAAAAGAGAAAAGAAAATCCCTGTTATCTGCTATGTACACTCAAAACATGCTATTTTATCATGGAAGTAAGCCCCTGAAAACATCCTCAAAAATGTACTTTGAGTCAAGAAAAATGCTTCATTTTCTTCTCAAGGTTTTTTCCACTAATTACAGTGTTTTGTGTTTTAATGTGTTTTGTGGTTTAATTTAACCATTATGAAATTAACACCTGACTTTGAAAATGTGAAAACAATTTTACATCATAATTTTTTCTCATCACGCTTTATTAGTCAAATTTGGCATGAAGCTGTGAATGACAAGTAGTTTCACACCCACCTTGGGGGCGGGGGAGAAGAAGAGAAGAGGGGGAAGAAGAAGAAGGAAAGCATGAAGGTGTCTACAGAGAGCTATAAAATCATTCGTTTCGCATTAGAGGATGGGGAAATGTTGCTGACCCTCTCTTCTGATGAAGAATTCAGTGGTATTGAATGGTATTAGCAGGTTCAAAACATCAAATGCAGCTTTTCTCACACAGCTCACTACTAACCTTTAGATCTCCTCGCCAAAGACCTTATGAATTTTTAAGTCTTTGTTTTAAGAGGACTCAAAAGATACCAGGACAAAGTCACAGAAGAAAAACACACAAAGGATTACTAAATACATGCAGACTGCTTCTGATCCTCTCCACTAATTGCTTGGTTGCCAGGAGATTATTCCAAACAGCATAGTGACATTTTCCTCCTGTTCTTGTGCTGTCCCCTAGGCAGTAGCACTGGACACTCTCTCACACCAGAAACAGAGATGGACCTCTAAGAGAAGCAGTCTCTCTGTGCTTGCACCTATGCTCCTAAGCAGGTTGAGTAAATACTTGTTGTAAGACACCAACACAGCCTGAGCCCCACAACTGTGTGTGCTACTATCCCGGACCATGCTTGTTTTACCTCATTTTACATAACTGAGAGAAAAGCAGAAATTCCACTGGCTTTGCAAAACTGCATTCCCCCTAGATGAAGGTTTAGAAACCACAGCATGCAAATACATTCTCAAAAGATGTGCTGGTAAAAATGCAAGCACAAGCACTTTCATTTATCAGGACAAACTGAACAACCGCATGCACAGTTCTGGAGCAGGAATGCACCAAAGCCATGCATGGTAGTGCCTGAAGACAGAAAGGACTGCGGAGTAACCCTGGAGCTACCTCCACCACCAAGTGTGGATTACAACATTGTACATCAGCTTTTCACCAGGCCCAAGTTTGTTTATCTTTAGATGTTTTAGGGCAAACAGTTATTTGCACTTACTGTGTTCGGGCACCATTACTCTGCATAAATGTCAACTGACAATATATTTTGGGCTTAGTAACAAAGAGTGCATATTTCCTAAGAACATGATGCAAGCTTTTACTAAGGTAAAACCCACAGACAACAGTTTCAACAACAGTGACAATTAAAAATTCCAAATAGTCACAAAAAGGAAAGAAAGAATTATAAGTAGGGGATTTATATTTAACAGACTTTATCTTGACATGCAAAATGGCTTCTATTATGTTGCTTTGTAATCTTGAAATTCTAATACAACAGCACAAATCTTAGACAAGAGTTGGAAGCGGACAGCATATGTCCCTGCAAGATCTTTGGACTTTACTCCAAACCTATTCTTTCTGTGCAGAAGCAGAAGCCAGAAAGAGATGTGATTTATTTCTAACAGTTTACAGATCTATTAATTCTTACTAAGCAAACATATTACTGAAAAGCTAGGTGCAGCCTGCTAACCTTTATCAAAATCCTTCCTTACTTCAGTGCTTACAGGCAAGGCACTGCCATCATACAAAGATCTAAGAGAAAAGCAGAAAGATGCTCGCAAGAGGCACGAGATTTATATCAGCGATTGTTATTTGCACTACAAAAAAAGAGGCTCAACATAACAATGACAGATTACAGGAGCATCCCATTGTGATTTTTGATAGAATAAGAAATACTTGGGGTTCAATCAGATGTCTTTACTGTAATGCGATAGAAGAATGTAACAAAGGCGCAGAATCCTCCACTATTCAGGCTGATGCGCAAGGCTAGAAAGAAAATCACATTTCTATTTTTGGTGTCTGTGACGTTGAGTACATGAGGTGCATGTAAGCCTAACAACTACCATTTACTGACTGAAAACATTTAGCAGGTATGCTGGCAAACACTGTAGCTCTGCAGAGACAATGCCATGAAGGAGATTTAGTGTGAGAAGGAAATCTGGAACCGAGAGAAGAATCACCAAGGTACAAGGGCTGTTAGCACATTCCCATATGCTGTATCTGAGCCTGCTATCACAGACACAGCTGAAGGCACTTTCACACCCCAGAGAAGGGTGGTGAGTGGAAGCTCAACATGGGGAAAACCCATCCAGCCCTTATTCTGCTCCTGAGGGGCCCCGTGGGAAACAGCTGGGTACAGCACCAACCAGACTGTCCTTAGAGGTTCACAGGTTGGACACTCCTCCTCTAGGCAGTCGACATTCAATCTCACAGCAAGATTCTTTTTTTTAAAAAAGTATTTTAATTTAGTAGCTGCACTGGAGACAGCAAAACTGTGTTGCTTGGAGCTCTTTTAGGGTGACAGAGCTCTGCCTCACTGTCTGAGCTGTACCCAAAAGTTGGCAGGAGATTCTAGTTCCAGCCAGCTCACAGAGAAACCTCTAAAGGACACGGTGCCCCGCTACATCTTGAGGCCAAAGCCAAATTGCCACAACATCACAAGGCACAAGTGAAATTAAATTGCAGTCCCTCACTCTCTGAAACTTTACCGTCAGATAAATTACATCACCACAAATTAGTCACTGTGAATGTATATAATTAAGTCAAGGTCAATTGCCTCTACATTGAGTTGTCTAGCTAAGCATAGGATTGTGATTAAAGTAAGACTCAGAGATTTCTATAATCTAATATTTCAAATGGCAGTTTTCAGTCACGTGTCATTAAAAGATGCACGTACTGTGCAAAAATGGCTACAAATGCAGATCTACTTTGTAGGTTTCTAGTTGAAGAGGCATTATGACTTTCCAGAATTGCCACTAGACCTAAAGTCTCTTTTTCAGGATCTAGCTTACAGAAGAGCCACCCCAGAAAGTGCCTAAGGACCTGGAATGGGAATCTGTCCATCTGGGTTTAACATCTGTGTCTGTCAGAGATTCCCTGTGTGAACCTCAGCCGGACATTTAATGACAAGGGACGAACAATAAGAAATATGTAGAGCAAAACTATTAATAAGGTTAAGTGACTTTTATGGGCAACTGGAGTCTGACAGGCTTAGGAAATCCCACAAGGTACTGAACTCTTTTGTCACTTCCAACTCTTCAGAGAGAGAGGTTAATTCCCCATCACTGCAACAAGAATCGGGCATCCTCTGCCTTAACCACTTTTGCTTCAGAGCGGTATCTTTGACATGCTGACTGCAACAGGCAAGTCTGAGGGTCTCAATTTGCTAAGGACATTTTTCTGTTACTGACCTGAAATCATTAAATACCACCATCACAACCACTGTCCTTAGCCCTCAGTGAGGGCACGGGTCAGCAGGAACTTCTCAGCACCTTGCAGTAACATGCATCACTGCCCAAACTCAACTTTTTAAAAATGAAATCTGGAGTCGGAATAGTGTCAGACAAGTAAATAGCCATCACTGGCATATTTTGTGTTCTAGGGCAGATCTCTTCAAGTTGAAAAACAAAGTAAGTCTGTGGTGGTTGGCATAGCAAAGTCAATTCATCTGCTCAAGATTAGTCTGTGAGCAACACTACTTTGATCATCTCACCCGTCTGACAGATATTCTATCCTTTCCTCTCTGATGCTGAGCTTGTTTACTCATCTCAGTTCACTCTTAATTAGACTATCGACTGACACAATTTCTAATTATTGTGTACCACAAATTTAAATCCTCAGTACCACGATCTTTTGTGATAAAACTTCTCACTGAATTCTCAAAGAATGTAAAACCTTGCTCAGCTTCCTATTTTCTCCTCAGCTTCATAACTTCCATAACTTTAATGTACGTTAAAAGTATTTCAGTTCTAGGGGAAAATGTTCATAAAGTCTTGTGTTCGTTAGTATGGAATCACTTTGTACTGTAAAGGCAAACTCAACTCTCCTCCAAGGGAGAAGAGAGAGAGGAGGCATGTCGGGTATGTTGCCAGATGGCCTAGACAGGAGGCAGACCCTGCACTAAAAACATAATGCAAGAAGCTGCCCAGAACCTGAGGAGAGAGAGAGGAACGGCAGCATGACCCACAGCTCACCGCAGGACTCCACAGAGCTGGCAGACCAGACAGGGGAAAAAGGCAGCAAGAGACAACAAATCCTTTTTTTCCATAGGGAAAATCACTGCAACAGTTGAATCCATCAGGTTGTTCCTGCCAGAAAGGGGGGAACCTCACTAACTTTCTTTCCACTCCAGCAGCTCCCTCACCCCTGCTTCCCAGGCACCTCTTGTCCCTTGCTGATACCCAATGGTGCTCAGACTGGAATTCCCATGACCCATCCTCTCTCTTTCTGCCTTGTCAGTGAACTGAATGTGGCTGCAGACAGGCTATGAAGAGTGTTGGAGTTGCTGGACACAAAAGAAGTGACAGAAGTATGCACCAGAAACAGGGAGGAGGAGACAGCAGGGATTCTTTGCTCAGCCACTGAGATCTACCAGATTCAATCAAGTCACCTCATGCAATTTTAAATTATTGGAACTAGTCAAGCTTTTAGACTATAAACTGTCTTTCAAAGAAAGAACAACCCGAGAAGGCATCTGTGTAACTTCTTGCATTGGTGGTATGTTCCAGAATCACACAGAAGAGAATGCATTTTCAGAACATTACAGCACTACTGGAGTGCAGAAAAAATATCCCTCTGAAAAAGAATACAGAAAATCCCCCTACAGTCATCAAGTGTAATCCATTCATCACTGTTTAGTGGAGATGCAAAGCTGTTTTTATTGTGAATTACTAAGATCTTTATTTCTATATATACAGAAAAACTCCATTTTTCTCAATACTCACAAAAGCTCCTCAGGTATGAGATTTCATAGAAGGAATTGCATGAATGGTTCCCTACCTTTCCCAGAAAAGTGAAATGCCTAACAGGGCAATAAGAATGATAATAGGTCTCAAGCACTGAAGAAATGATCACAGCTAATGAAGAAGAACTATTCTAGGAGAGAAAGGCAATTCAGGGTAGGCTTCAAAGTGACTTCCTGCAGTTCCCAATACTATTAAGGGATGATAAAAAAAGAAACTTGAGTAAAGATAAGACAGATGAAACAAGGAGGGTGAAGATTAAAGAGCTATAGGAATGGAATGGACAGGAGCGATAAGCAAAAAGAAAAGTGATTTTCTAGCTTTCTTCATGCACAAAGTAGCGGGACATGTATTAAAGGAGATGACGTTTAAAAGAAGTCGTTCCAAGAGACACCACCACCGCTGTGCTTGCGCAAGAACCAAACTCATTAGGAGATGGAATTAGCATTAGGAAGAGGATGGAGGAAGCGCCCTGAGGCTTTTCCCTGCTCGGCTCGGCCAGTAGGTGTCACAGCAGTCAATGCTATCGGTACACAGCGACTCCAGGCCACAGGGGTGTCTCTTTTGGAGAACGCTAAATTGCTGTACCTAAAATAAATCGGCTTTAATTAAAATTAAAGGGGGGAAAAAAAAAGAAGTCATTAGTCACTTCTATGACTTTCTATCAGCTATATCAAGTATCCGTAAAGAGTGCGGAAAGAACGCAAACAGATTGCCAAACATGTCAGCAAATACCACAGCTCTTACACCTGCACTTAGGGCTTTAGTGAGGCATTAAACACTCCGTGCTGGCACAGGTTAAAAGAACTGAGATGCTTGCTGCCCCCTCCCCAGTTGTATTAGCCAGCCTAACCAGCACACACGGCTGACGTTTGTTTGCATACATGCCTGGTCTGAGAATTACAGCTAGAAAACATTAGGCTGTCACAACAAAAACAAAGTCAGAGCAGCACAAGTTGCAGAAGCAAGAGAATTTTAAATAATTTTTTGAAATTTTCTACTTCAAAGGAAATTGAAAACAAACACATCTAGGAGAGCTCCTAGGGTTTAGCTTCTTTTGTCCTGGTGCGAATGCTCCAGCAGCAAAACTTCAGGCTGAGTGTATTCCTAGCCTTTCCCAGCAGCAAGGGAAGCAGATGGGCTCTAATCATGCTCGGATATAGCACAGAGAAGAAAAGCATATGATGGCACTCCCCATCATGAGTCTGCCTTTATGCTTGCCAGTCAGCTGTGCACATATAAAGCAATCATGACTTTGTTTGGCATTTCCTCTGGAACATATGGTGATTTACTATGCAGTTTCCAGCATGTATTGACATTGTTTTGGATCACACTTAAATCCTTCCCTACTACACACAAAAACATAAATACACGTGGTTTATGTTTAGGGTCATGCCTACCTGACAGCAGAAGGGTGTTACCAACAGCTATAGAGCTGCTGCTGACAGCCCAGTGACAACCCTGTCCCCACTGACCAGAGATTTCAGTGGGAGCAAATGGCTTTGTGTTTGGGGGGAGACCATGACAACTTGCTACAAAGCAAGACAGCTTTTAACAGACCACCTGTGCCCAGAGGACCCTCGCTGCCTGGCTGAGCACACCAAGCAGTGTTTGGATGCTGTTTATCAGCAGACAATCCTGCTCTATCCTTTCTGTCTAGTCCCACTGAGTGGTGGGTTGCATAATGATCCAAAAATAGATCCCTAAAATATGAAAATTATTAGACATACTTAATAATAATCCCTGCAGCTAAATTTTTCATAGCAGGCAATTGGCTGGCAGGTTACACAATACAGCATCCAAGATGTGAGTCAGAGCAAAAAAGAGAGAAGCTATAAGAACATCAGTTAAAAAAGCCCCACAGGTTTAGGCAGTGCTCTCAGTTCATTACCAAAATACACCAACTGTGGCAACCGGATCTTCAAACCCTGCAAGTAACAGTTTTCTTTCCTCACCAGTAGTTGAAGAGACCATCCAAGAATTAATGTTCTCATGTGAGGCAACACACTTTTTTCTTCAGTAGCACTGATATGAACAACATAAATTGAATTCAACAGAGTCACTCAAATTTTGTAAAATCAAGAGCAATACCAAATAAAATGCCCTATGAAACATCAAGACTGAAATATTTTTTTAATTGTATATTTTTCTTAAAACAAAAAAAAGGAAATCCATTGGATTGCCACAGTGTCTGCTGATCTTTACACAGTCATATTCGTAACACTCTTGAAACCCTTAAGAGAGGAAACATAGTTATTCTTTTAAAAGACAAAAGTAATTCCAGTGAAAAAGTCTTTAGCCCATCGCTCCAAGGGAAAATAACCATACTGCCCACGAGATGCATCTCATCAAGAAAATGTATTTAGGTATAATTACTTCACCTTGCTTTTAAGAAGCTATTACCATTTGCTGTTCTTGGTGCATAGGCTCTACCTTCTTTAACATACATGTACTAAAAAACCTGACCAAAGTAAACCAGGATACTGAATATTCATTTACTTCTCCAAGGAAAAGAGATGAGAAAGAATAAACTACATAAGGCAGATGTTCAGATGCTAGTGGGTTTGCTTTGTGCTTCACCAAAAGACAGTGGGATAACACAGTGACAAAGGCAGTGAGAGCCTTCATAAACCTGGACAGAACTTGAAAAAGAAAAAAAAAGGCAAATATTTTAGTGGTACAAGAACTGTTATTTATAGCACTTTTAGAGCCTGAAAAGGTGTCATGTAAGCAAGAAACCTGCCTTTAAACGTTTAATCTTCGATTGCATTAAGCAAGCCAGGTAAGAAGCACTCATGATTGCTCAAGGCCCTTGGGTGAGTGGTTTGCTCACCCGAAGCTCCCACCCTTCTGCAAAAAGCTGCTGAGTGCTGGCTTCCAGCTCTGAGAAGACTAAGGCCCACGAATGACCTGAACAAGAGTGCTTCACAGTATCACACTCAGCCATCAAAACTTTGGTTTCAACAATGGCCTTATCAAAACAGGTTTATCAGTTAAAATTAGGCTATTGCTGTTTTCCAAAGCCCCTGCTCCAGTCTCACCTAATGCTTCAGGCATGCAGATCCTCACCTAAAGGGGTAAGAAAAGGCTTTGGTGTTCTGCACTCAGTTACAAGCTTTAAACTACAAGCTTTGTAGAGCCCTGTAACTCAGTCCCTCACAATGTAACTCAGCCAGGTTGTAGAGGGGAGATGTTCTCTGGGAAGCATAGGTTTCAAGGGAAAACAAATGGGAGCTCCTGCCTGGGTGGCAGCACCAGAATCATAATCAAGGAAATAAGAGGAGCTTGATGGCACCCTAACAAGCATGAGTCAACGTATTTCATGCTTGTCTGCCATCAGGAAAGGCAGAGATGCTTTACCAGTGCCCAATAAAAAGAGCAGTTTAATTTCCAATGTCTAGCAAGCAGCTTGTTCCAAATCTGTTGTTTGCTTCATTGAAGTATAAAACAAAATCAAAATTAAATCATTCGTCTGTTTCTCTAAATCACTTAGGATGTCTAAAGGCAATTGAAGCTTTTTAATAGGAAACATCGCAAAACAATCTTAAACAATTAATATTATGTTATTAAAGTGTTACTCTTTTTCTGCATTTAATGCAAGTTGCCATATCAATACCCTAAACAAAAAATAAAATGGGAAGCTTCCTAATGCAATCATGATTAGTATGCCCTAAGATAAGCATGTGGGAACTAAAGAGTCAGGAACCCAGGAATAGCCAAATAATAACTAACATTAGCTTGCTTTACGTTACAAAGGTAATTTGTTTACCTTATCATCATTATTATTATTATCATTATTACTGTTGCATCTTCACACCCTACTCCTATCTGCTCAGTCTTGCCTTACTGCCCATGCAGAACTCATATTCAGCATTTACAAAATGAAGAGACTAGAAATCTCTGGTTAAAGAAGGATCAGGAATTTCTTCAGCAGAAGTGTTCACCACTGGTGTCAGATCCATTTTAGGAGGCTCCCAGACATAAGAACTACTCCTATTTGTTTGGTTGTTGCATAGCACCATGAACCATGAAATACCCTGCACTGAACTGTGCTAGATTTCAAAGCAAGAGTTTTTGCTTTGAAAAGCTTGTTCTAGAAACCTCCAAATAGCTCAGAAGAACAGTAATCCTTTGTAAAAATCTTATTTTCTTCCAGATCAACTAGCTTTGATGCTTCTATGGTAAAATTACGAATATTCACTGTCAAGCTGCCCTTTCAGAACATTCCTGGGCACAGCATACACCAGATGGCCTCAGGCTGGAGCAGGAATGTTGTCGTTTTTGCTGCTGCCCAGCCTGGTGTCTCCAGCAGGCTCTACCTGGTCTTCATTGCATCCCTGAGAGGGGATCTACTGCCGCAGACCACATCATCCCTTGGCAGCTAAGGCAATCCAGTCTTTAGGAACACAGTGGTTGTCCACACTACTCCCACAATACAAAACAACGCTATGGAAGGAATCCTGCCTAGCTCTGCTACCTGCCAGCATCTCTTCAGGCAAGGTGAGGGAAATGGAGAAAGAAATCAGAAGCAGGAGTGATCCAGATCTCTGAGAGGTCAGCCTTCCTTACCTGACTCCCTAGGCTCATCAAGGACTCTACATGAAAAGCCAACCACCACTGATCTCTAGCTGCTTGTTCACGTGGAGCAGAACCACCCTTCTCCGTGCTTCCTCAGGCTTTTTGCTCCAGCACTGTGTCCTGAGAAGGTGCTCTCACAACTCAGAATATGACACGGCTCACGGAGCGTGAGATGTCCCACCTGTCTGAAGGGACACGGCTGGCCCAGGTCACCTTCGGAGGCTGCTCAGAAGGTGTGGGGCTCCAGCTGCTGGTGGGCAGAACACGGCAAATCACATCTGCAGAGTAAATCTCAAAGGCAAACACGACCTGGCGTTGTGCTCAGGCAGGGGTAGGCAGCGTGCATGGTGTGCTGAGCCAGTCTCACATCCCAAGCACACACAGTTGCTAAGTGAGACCAGGGAGCCTGAGCAACCCACAGTCGGCACTCACCCAGCAACCATGGAGCAGCAGCTTGATCACATGTTGTTTTTCTAAGGTGGGAGGGCTGCAGGATGCAAGTGTTATATCTATTCTGGTCCTTAAGCAGCTTTGTCACTCATGTTCACACAGGAGGAGCAGGAGCATCAGGATCAATCATGCACCATTTGGGTACCACGTGGAAATACCAATTAAGATTGCTTCTGATGACCACCATGGCAGAGGCCCAGTAGCACAACCTGTCCAGTGGGAGACATGGGCTTCATATCCATGCCACACAGCTTTTGAAACAGCATTTTTTACAACAAGTGTGGTGAATCACTGGACCAGGTTGCCCAGTGAGGTGGTAAATGCCCCATTGCTGGAAATATTCAAGGTTAATCGAATGGGACTCTGAACAACCTGATCTAGTTGAAGAGATCCCTGCTCACTGTAGTGCAGTCAGACTAGATGACCTTTAAGGGTCCCTCTCAGCACTCACTATTCTGTGATTCCATACTGGGTCCCTGGCTTAAGGATGTGTTATGGTAGCCATAAGACATGATGCAGCGGGTACCAGAGTGGTCTCACGTCAGACTTTCTAGAAGGCACTGTGTTGGTAGGTTAAGCCTTGGCTACTAGAGCAACTTGGGATACAGACAGCTGAAAAAGGACCTCAAGTGCAGTAATGTCACCAGAAGATGCTCCTGACTTCTTCATCCTCTGCTGGCTGCTTTAGTAATATTCCTTGGGGATCATGGGAGTGTAGATGTTGCTGTATTGCAACTTCTGTTGTCAGGAAGGAGTGGCAGACAGGCTGTCAAATAGAGCAGTCTGAAGGGTTTCTTTGGGGGCCAGCTAGGGGAAAAGTTGGTGAGGCAATTTGAGGTTGCCCTTTATTGTTTTTATTGTGTCCACCTGGTCTAGTAAAACTCTGAAACACTGAGCTTTCTATATCCCCAGTCACCAACTGCTGTCCTATAGCTTCGTGGATCACAGAGCGTCAGCTGCTCCATTCATCCAGATTTTTTTCACCCACCTCCACGGAGAGATACCAGATGCTCCACTCATCTCCTGCCTCTTTCTCTGTTCAACTTGCTTCTCTACTGAGAGGCTCTCTTGGTACTCGCAGCATTCAACAAGGGGAAGAAGGACAGGCCTGTGTTTCAAGTACCATTTTTCTGGCCTCTCCTGACAACCTTGTCCTTGTTTTTGCTCACTCGGTTGCTTCCTTTAGCACACTTGTATGTTCTATTGAATACAGGCTGGGTTTTGTTTCAAACCAGACACAAGGCCCTTTGCAAGACCGCAGCACAAAACTAGAGTCTGCTCTTCCACTACACAAAGCATAATTGAACATACTATGCCACGTGCTGCAGACCTTCAAAGGTCTTCTGCACAGAGTAGAACATATGAATCAAAAATCCTGGTTCCATTCCTCATTGTCACTGAGGATCAGTGTACAAGACAGCAAGTCTTTTAATCCTCTACATTTCAGTTTCTCTTCATGTAAGAACAATAAATCATTCAGTATCTTATAAAAAAGAAATAAAGAAATATAGCCCCATATGAGCCCTTTGGATGAAGTATTCCATTTGTATACCTTAAAGTGTCCAGTAAAGAAATTCCAACATGTAATAAAATGAGAATATTATTAAAGCTAATTTAGGAGAGGCCTTATAATTCTACAAAGCGTGCTTTTCTGAACAGCTCTCCGAAGAGCCTGATGGGGTCTGGAAAACCTTACTGATGGGAAAATGTGGTGAAACAAGCAATATGCAGTATTTAATGAGAAGATTCCAAGAAACACTCCCTCAGTATTTTTGAAGTTATGCCTTCACATCACTAACAAATACACTAGATATAAAAATAACAGAGCAATTGCAAATTTAGACGAACTTTATAAATTTTGGAAATATATTACAAACCAGAAGCCAAAAGTTTTCTAGCCTCCCTTCATGGCTGCATCTCTGTTACAGAATGGTTTGGGTATGAACGCTAAAGGTCATTTATGAACTATTTTGATTGTCAAACACAAATGACCGTTTCCAAGGTTGCTGAAAAAGACCACTGTAATGCTTTTATATGACAGGATATATCCGATCCCAAATGACATCCCAAATAAAATCTTTTCATTATTACTTCTTCCATTCACTCCCACGAATTTGTCATTGGACTAAATGTGAATCTCCTCTTTCAGAAAGGGTACAGTATAATCACTGAGGGGATGTAAGCCACTGAAACTTTTACCCCTACAAGAACTGCTGCTTGAGCAATTTGAAACATGCAGGCAAGGAAAACCAAAGGTTCATATTTCTAGACTATACCAAATTTCTAATGGCAAAGCCAATATCCATTTGTTAGAGCTAACACTATTTTCTTCTTCTGTTATTGCTTTGCATCTTAGCACAACCAAAGGTTACAGCATCCTCATATTTCCACTCTAGCCAACCATCTGATCAAGTATGTGAAGGAAGTCAACAGCAATTTTGTTTTCATTAATCAAGATAATAACTGGCCATAAATAACATCTTTGCAGCTACTGTGAAGTAACAGCGAAACCTTGAAAAACAGCAAATTGCACATCCCCCTACTTAGAGGAAGACTGCAACGTGCCTCACTCCTGCAGCACTACAAAGAATGCTGGAATTTACATGACATTTAAATTTTATACTAAATCCAGGCACCAACCTTGAAGATGGAAGACACAGATGTATCTATTCCAGTCAACCTGGGTATACCATAATCTCTTTTTAAAGTATTTTGTCTGGGTTTGGGTTTGATTTTTGGTGGGTATTTTTTTAAGAAATGAGGTAAAAAAGAAGGTTCCAAAAGGAGAACATAATTCTCTATTTTCACACAAAGACAATGCTTACAAAAGTAAATCATCCAATTACAAAATTATTGTGGCAGAAATTTTCTTAGATTCTCTGATGTCAGCTGTGTAAATGAATACTGAAAAAATTTTGTTGCAAAGTATATTTATTACAGAGCATAGGGGAGAAATGACCAGCCATGAAGTACATCAGAATGGTGGAAACACATCCTCTGAAATTTTAAGATGGAGGCACAGTACCTTAGGCGAATTGCAAGGCAAAGCCAGGTTGGGGAATACTGTGGAAACAGTGTAGATGTGGTTTGCCAAAGTCACAAAGACTTGGAACAGTGCATGTGTGGAGTGTTTTCTTTCTGTGTTTGGAAAAGACCCCAGGAGATGGTGACAAGAAGAAGAACCACAAAGGTCTATGGTAGTAAAAGCACAAAGTATTAGAGTTCAAACACTTCTTCAATTGGGTATTGGGTTTTCACATTCATAATGTTGTATTAATTAGAAATTGATTTGGCAGACTTAGCTCCTGATAAAAATCTGGTGAAAACATTATGGATTCTCACAGGTGCATAGAGAGACAATGGATTTGGACCTGTGGTAAATTAAGATCCCTTAATGTCCAGCTGCATGGTTGTTTGTGGATAATAAAATTCCCACTCCAAGTCCTATAAGGACAGCATTTTGGGACACTGAGTATACTCAGAGCAGCCTACCACTGTATGCTCCTGCTTCAGTTGAGGGAGGTATTACTGAACACACTGTATATGTATATATATATATCTGTGCGTCTTTATATTTTTATATATACACATATATAAACACACAAGATGCTGAAGTTCATGCCCCATTTTGTAATGTAAAAAACAAAAGAGAAAATTAATAGGAACAACAACAAAAAGCCATTAAAAGAGGGAGAATATTAATATTTTCAAGTGGCACTAAGACCCCTCTGCAGTCTATTAATTTAGAAAAATTACTCTAAAAACACTTAGTACATTCATTTGTATAGGGATTTTACATTCTACATCAGTGTCAGGTATCACACCTCCATCTGAAAAATCTGAATCCAAACAGATGTTTGACATAACAGTGCACTTCCTTTTGAGCAAGGAATCATACACAGCTTGAACAAAACCACAGTTGCTGGCTGCAAAATTAATACCAAATGAGAGGGGATGATTTGCGATCCTACTCTCAATGTATTTCTCAAAGTAAGTTCTTACACTGAGCCACAGCCCAACACACTCCTTAACACTTGACTTTAGCTGAAGGAATAGCTGGTAGCTAGTTACAGCAGATGACTGGCAAGGTGCCCTATCAAGTTTTGTTTGCAATTGGTTCATTCCCATGATGGCAAAGCGTACTGAATTTCAAATTCAGAAGCTCTCACAAGGCCACACCTCATCGTTACTCCACTTCAGGTCCAGCAATCAAACACTCCAATGTCACACTGGAATGGGCAGCAGCCTGTAGAGCAGGTTGACATCAGACACCCTATTACCTGCGTGACTTCTTGCAGCAGGCTTGAGACTAAGGAATGTGGCACGCTCCTGGCTGCTCTCCCCCAGCAAGATGCTCGTTCAGAAGCAAATAGACCGCTGATTCTCAAGGATGGATGCAGGAAAAACATCCGTTGTCTACACACATAGGTTAGTTTGACCTCTCAGTGTTTACTGTTTATCTTTTCCCAGATCAAGCTGGGAAACTGCTTTGGTTCATACAAAATCTTAACAGGATTTCTTGCATTTAAGGTGAGCTACTTCTTTTATGCCCATCGTGAGGCATAGCAAATAGAGCCCTCGGAGGAACTACGGAGACCTGGCTGAGGCGTACAAAGAGGGAAAGGTGCCTCCTTTGTCTTGCTGTTCAAGAGCTCATAGTTACAATAGAAGTCTCAACATTTAAGCAAGAAAACAGCAAACCTGTAGGTAGGGTTTGGTCTGGAGCCAGGATCACAAAGTCTCTACACAACACTAGCTGCAACCTCCAGAACTCAGTTTCCTCTACTTTATTTTTTTGGTTTGTTTTCCCATAAGGGGCAGCTATTTCAGCTTAGATTATAACATTTGATTGCTCAAGGATGTAGGTTGGCCAACGTAACTCAGCTTTCATATGGCACAGTTATCTACATTCTGTCTCCTTCATGGAGTACCTTGAACAGGTTGTGTTTGGATCTGCAGTCATATGAGTTCGGCTCTTAGTGACCCTAGAGAAGACCAGAAGATCAAAGCTGTTATGCCAGGAAATCATTCCCTTTTAATAAGCTTTTCCTGGGCCCAGCTGCTTCCCAGACCAGAAAGATCATTTTTAGAAAAAAATAATGCAGGAGGGTATTAAGTCTCTGTTCTGTCTTTTGCTTGGTCAGTAGTGCTCCACAGTGAAGCACCAGGTTATACCAAAACATAAAACCACCAGGCCACAGAGGTTACCATGGCATTGACATAATTATTGCAATTATAATACAAGATAGAATGTGGCATACACATGCAAAAAAGGCTGGGTAACAGCATGAATATATTAGAAAGAGTGTGTGACATTGGGATTATTGAGACTTCAGCAATAAGCCAGTAAAACACACACACACACACACGTGTATATATATATACACACATACACACACACACACACAGATGGCAGGCTCAAAAAAAACCCCGTATTTTTTAAATTAGAAATACAGAAAAATTTTCCAACTCTGGCCACTCAGTCATGGTGAGCAGAAGACTGCTTTGGAGAAAGGGTAGGAATTCTTTAAATTCCCCTGGAATGTCCTTTCTTTGCAAGCCTGGTGCAGAACTGGACTAAGGCACCTCATTAGACTTGACTGTGAGCAGGTGGTGGAGTGCCACGCACATACTGAACACACCATGCAGACAGACTACACATACTACACTTCTGTTTCTCTAAATCCACACACTGGTAAGAAAAAGCATGAGTTTAAATTTGGGATTAATCCTTTC
The DNA here is from genome assembly GCA_013398955.1 of Callaeas wilsoni. NCBI lineage: Eukaryota > Metazoa > Chordata > Aves > Passeriformes > Callaeidae > Callaeas > Callaeas wilsoni. Next base: position 183,197 of record VWPU01012104.1, read on the forward strand.
TGCTGTAAAAACGCTAGCAAGAATTTCACTGTTTTCACAAGGAAGATTAGATTCCCAGACTGTGTAAGAGCAGCTATGCTGTCTTTTGGATTATCGTCTTCTGTCCCTGGTGGTGGGCCAACATTTAGAACTTCCTCAGTTCCTAGGAAATGCATTTTCTATTTTAAAAAGGCTTGGGGGAGCTATTCTGGGGAATCCTCATTCACTCTGAGTAACCTTTCTCTGTATTAAAATTATTTCTATGCTTTAGTCTACATGGGTGGAGGAGGGTAGAAATCAAAGTAATGCATTTTCTTCTGTTGGGATAAACAATTTGGTGTGGGTGGTTGTGCATGTTAAAATGAGACAAAACCTTTTTTTAATGTCAACTTTCTATTACTAATCTGGAAATAGTTTCACAAAAGCCTAATGTGTCTTTTTTTAAGGATTAAAAGAGTATGAAAACAAATTTTATTTTAATCCATCAGCAACCTTGTTAAGGGCATTTTTCATCTACTCGGAACAGCTTTCCCATATATGTTAAGACTTTATGAACACTACAGATTTCAAAATAGTCAGGATTTTTTATTTTATTTTTAAGGCTGAGTATTTTACGGGTCACTGAGGCAAAAAAAAACCCTTTCAAAAACAATTCACGCAGGTGTCCTCAAAATGTGTTAAAACAAAGCATCAATTCAGTTTCTGGATTAATGAATGAAGTGCGTAACCTCAATTTCTGGTTGACCAGAACTCGTTCTGTTTACTGCATTTTTCTTCCACGTACTGACATATAATTGGAACGTCTTTATTGACATAACATTGACATAGTTTTCCATACTTAGAAAACACATTGTGAAATAGCCAAAATTCTGGGTTTACAGATTTAGTCTGCACAACTTTAATTCCTAATTCAGTGATTAGAATGCAAATGATAGTTAAGAATTTAGTGACCAGCATGGGAAAAACTATAAATCTACAATAGCACAGAATAGGAAATATTCTCTTACTGAAGATACTTCAAGGCAGTTACGGTTTTAGTATCAGCTTCATAAAAGAATCATATTCTTCCATTTTAAGGTGAATTGGAATTTGAATTTCACCCATACCAGCTCTTCCATCAATTTTATTGATGATTGTTAATACCTATTGATGACTGAGTTATTTTAATGGGATTTGCTAGTGAATGGTCTATCAGAATTTCAACAACTTAATATTTCTATGAAGAAATACACAGCTTGCTGTGTATACACAGCTGCATGGCATACTAAGTTACTTCTTCATGACAACTGTACAGACATTATACTACAGCACCTAAATGTATGAAAATTACTCATTATTCATAGTAGCAGAAGGCATCTCAAACATGTGATGAATTCATTAAATCAGTTTAGAAGGGATTAGTCATTTTAGAAGCATTTTGCTACTTACCCACAGAGCTTTATCTAAGCCACAGCTAAAATTTACATGACAATGTATCATGTAGTGAGTAAGAGAAACAGAACAGTTTTGTTGTCTGTTTTGGGTTTATCTGGCAAGGGTTTGATAGCAGACAGGCTGCAGAGGTGGCTTCTGTGAGAGGGCACCAGAACCTGTCCCCATGTAGGAGAGAGCAAGTTGTGGTTTGCCCCGAGACAGACCCAGCGCAGGCGAGAGCTGAGCCCATCGGCGATGTCAGTAGCACCTCCGTGGTAATAAATTTAGGAAAGAGTAAAACACACTGCGCTGCAGCAGCTGAGAGTGAGAAGTGAGAATATGCGAAAGAAACAACACCGCAGACACCAAGGTCAGAGAAGAAGGAGGGGGAGGAGGTACTCCAGGGGCTGGAGCAGAGATTTTCCTGCAACCCATGGCGATAATCATGCTGGAGACTGTGGAGCTGCAGGTTGTGCCCCTCCAGCTCAGGAAAACCCATGGGGGAGTAGATATCCACCTGCAGACCACTGAGGAGGGCCTAGGAAGGAGCAGGTCTTCTGGCCAGGATCTGTGGCTCCCCAGGAGACCGGCCCTGGAGCAGTCTGCTCCTGAAGGACTGTCCCTCGTGGAAGGGACCTGCACTGGAGCAGTTCCTGAAGAACTGCTGCCTGTGGGAAGGACATATACTGGACAAGTTTGTAAGGGACTGTCTCCCATGAGAGGCATCTCACACTGGAGCAGGAGAAGAGTTTCAAGAGAAAGGAATGGCAGAGAACAAGCATTATGAACTGACCACAACCCCCATTCCCCACCTCCCTGCACTGCTCAGGGGAAGGAGATAGAAGACTTGGGAGCGAATTTGTGCCTGGGAAGAAGGGCAGGGATGGGCAGAAAGTGTTTTTTAGATTTTTTTCCTTATCTGTCCTTATCCTACTCTGATTAATTGGTAATAAATTAAATTAATTTCCTTCAATTAAGTTTGTTTTGCCCATGATGGGGATTCGTAAGTGATCTGCTTGTCGTTATCGCAACCCACATGCTTTTCATCTTATTTTTCTCTCCCTGTCCTGTCAAGAAGGAGGAAGTGATAGAGAGGTTTGGTGGGCACCTCTTAACCAGCTAAGGTCAACCCACAACAGTGTTTTAGAACTTCTTAGTTAATTATGTTTTCTATTGTACATACACATCCCCACTATGTAAACTACTTGTCTGTAGCCAGATCTTCCTCTCTATAAGCATAGGAGCCTATGGCTCCAGGCCATATGCACTAAATAGAACAGAAACAAGTTTAGAATCTGGAACTTTCAGAAAATAGATAATGGAGTTACTTTGGCTTGAACACCATCACATATTTCAACAATCACTGTAGGTGTATGAATGTTAAATGCTTGCAGTTCATCAAATCCTTTCCAAGTCCGGACGTTAAGGCTTTACCTGGAGGGCTCCAACAGAGGAGGAGAAGGAAGAAATCCAGGGGAACATCCTCCTGAGAGCATGAGGTTTCAACTCATTGAGAGACATAGTACTAAAATCATCCACAGAAGATGTGCAAACCTTACAACACACAGCACGCCTCAGAGCACTTTCAGTACAGAGCGTAAAGCCTTTTTGCCCAAAATCTGTGGGCTAGCTAAACAGCTCTCTATCAGAGACAGATAGAAGATGTCCAAGGCCAGAGAAAAGATGCAAAAATGCAATATGGAATCTACCAATGAAGAAACAGAATAAAATACCTTTTGTTTAGATTGACATGGAAAAACTGGGAATACAAGAACATCCAACTCCCTGAACAGTTTTTAAAAAGCAGCATGGGAAAAAACACAGTGCTTAACTGTTTATTTACATTTGGACAGGTTTTTTCTAAATTGACAACTTTCCCTCCTGGACAGCTAATTTGGCACAATTCCCAAGCCACAAGCCCTTCCAGACATCTCAGTCACGTCCAATGTCCTCCATTTTCAGTGCTGTAAGATGCATGCCAGTCAAACATCAAAATCCTCTTCCCACAGGACTTGTGGGATTGTTTTGGTGACTACAAACACAGGAGAAAGAAGCAGGCTGTCAGTTTGACCATTATGAAATCCATCATCAAATGGGACAATATTCTAAAATTAAAATCTTTCTCTTCTCAGTGTAAGAAAGCTTTGTTGAAACCTTCCAGCAATTCAGGCTTTTGTGTATCAGAAGGAATTCTGGGACACCATTTTGAACCTCTATGATGAAAAAGAATTTGAAAACTTGTCATGTGGAAAGGCAGAATATAAGGCCATGGACTGCCTTTCTGAAAACAAACTGCTGCCAACACCCCCTGAGATTTAAAATCAGGGCTTGAGGCACTCCTAGATGAAATGTATGATTTGAGAGAGGTTCTCTCTCTAGTTAGAGCTTACACTATCAAAAGAAGAAAGATTAAGCTAATGCTGAAGAGGAAAGCAAAATCACATTCTAAAATTGCTTTTTGAAAGAGATGTTGGGAGTCCCGTCCACTGGCACAGTTGGAATACCATAGAATAAACACACCACTATACGTACAAAAGCAAGTAATCTTACACTGCCAAGGAGAGACTATTCTGCTACAATCACTGCTCTCTCAAGTATTTTCTGCCTAGGAGCTTTAGCTCTAACTCACTAAATTGTGTTTGATTTGTAAAAACGCAGAACCTTCTTTACCACTTCTTTCACTTTAACAAAATCATGGTAAAATATCTAGATCCTACTGCACTCCCTCTTTTATATCGGGTTACAAATTTCAGCTTCTGGGAAAGCTGCTTGTGCTTTCTATCATCACACTCCAAAGTATTCAGAATTAGTAATTTAATCTCTATCCAGGGTAAAACGGCTTACTAGAGAAATCTCATCTTAATAAATTATGTATAAGAATTCTCCCTTTTATGTAGTGTGAGCAGACATTTGAGTTATAACATCATTTATGGCTGCAGCAGAATGAAATGAGCAAATATAGGGTGATACAACCCAGTGGAAGTTAATATTGGTCACAAAGCTCATACACATGGAAAGAAGCAACTGCCTAAGCCAGAACATTTGCCAAAGGCCTTTCCCATTCGTAAAGAAGGTGCCAGCAAACTTGCACCCCATCACAAGCCAAAGACAACAACAGGTAGCTACGAAGCAAGCTTTTCTCTTCTTATGCTGCTACCAGCCCGGAGCTAGGATGTCCAATTTGGAAACCCAGAAGTGTTTAAATATTTGGTGGGAGAAACCAGACCTCCATCCAGCCTGTGAATCCTGCTGCCCTCCTAACCTGCAGTATTTCTTTTGTCACACCCTTTGTGACAGTGAGTTTTTCACTTGACTATCCCACAATATTCCCAGTGTCTACACTCTGGTTCCTCTCCAAGATTGCAAAAATGGAGAGAAACATCAACTCAACCTGGTTTAATTTCAGAGCATTGTTACAGCAATTATTGCTCTGAAAAACCTCTATCAGCTTCCTTTCAGCTGCAAAGTCTTCAAGTCTAACATATAGCCACCTGCAGGCACAGACTGCAGTTTCAGTTTCCTAGGATGGTGGAAAGAGATCAGCAGATGATTCTCCCCCTGTTCCCAGTTAGATGAAAATTTCAATGACTGGCAGCAGAAGGAGTTAACTAAAGGTCTGCTTTCTCTTCTCCTTTAGGAAAAATAAAAAGTTTTCTAAGTCTGAACTCCAGTCTGAGGTAACTAGACAGCTAATAACTTCAGGAGGGATTTTAGTCACTTGAGGAAACAGCTCAGGGAGTCACCTGACAGCAAGCTGACACTTTTAGAAAAGAGGATATTTCACTGGCATTTGTTGAGAAATGTACCGAAAGGAAACTGCTTTCACAGCACAGACAGGGACAACAATGACATGCCAGGTACAGAGCACTGGAAACTCTTCCCTTGGCCACAAATCTTCAAGCATCATACGCAGTAACATTTTATACTTGCAGGCCTGTTCTACAGAAGGCATAAAGGGGATACACGGACCAGAAGTGTCCTGCCCTCCCAGCTCAGCTCAAACCACGTTCAGGACAAGTAGGAAGAACAGCACAAGGAAAGCTGCTTTTTACTTTGCCTAAATCCAGCTCTAGGTTTAGCTAAGGTCAAGACCAATTGCCCAGTTTGGGTACCTTCCAATGTACCTGCGTATTTCTGTCACAGTCATCAGCACGCGGATCCAGACCCAGCAGAGGGGGGAACGCCTCTTTCACTGGCACCAAAGGGCCTGGGACAGGGGCTCCCAACCCCAGCACGGATCACCAGAGGACACCCAGCAGCCAAGGAATATGTGAATATGGTGAAAAAATGGACCAGTGCTAGAGCTCACTTAAGCTGGGTGAAGCCTGGCTACAAAAGCACCTTGCACTGTGTAGTGGGACTCAGTCCCACGGCCAAGTGAAGGCACATGTACCCTCAAGATGGGGACACCTCAGAGGAACAACCAAGTCTGAATATATGAGATCCTTCTGAAAAAAAAATCGCCAAAATTGCTTTTTCATGTATCTGGAATTGGTATGAATATATTTGGGAGGAATATACAGTATCTACATTTCAACTAGTTGAACACTTTTGGAGCCAGGGATGGAACTGTTTATTGAAACGAAAAGTGTAATTCTGGTATTTATACTCCAAAGGATATGCAATACATCACAAATGTAACTAACAGAAGGTACCAGTTCATCTTAATTCTACAAAATTCCATTTGCAGAAATAGACCAGAGAAGTGTTAGAAGCGACAGGCTGGGGAGCTATTTCTATAAAAAAAATCACGGATATTTAAAACAGATTAAATTCTAAATTCTAAAAAGTTGCCTTTTAATGTGCATTACCTCAAATCTCTAAAGTATCACACCTTCCATGCATTTCCAAGTGCATATATTATTAACATTATTTAATATTTGCATTCTGATTGCATTCAGCCTTCTTTAAATAAAATAATGTTACAGTGTTAACCTAGAACCATCAAACTCTCACTTCCATTATCAATCAATGTCACTTTTCTGCTGAATGCAACTCAATTAAAATCCAATTATTTGAATAACTGGATGGAAATTGCTATCATAAGATGCACGTTTTTATTAGGAACATTTTGTGTAGAAAATTGACAGCACAGGAGTTGTGACACTACAGTTAAAAAACGTTTTGTAACCTGGGCTGAGAAAAGCAATGCCAATAAACATGGAGGGGCAGTGTCCCTTCTGGAGTAGGTATTTGATTCTAAAGTCAGGCCTTTTGGCTCAGAGCAGGTCCAAAACAATGTGGTTCTGCTAGCATTACTATGAGCTTTGAGAAAATTGGTCCTTCTAAGCCTCAAAGCTTGCTATTTCTACAGATATTAAAAAAGAAAAAAAGTAGTTATATATTCTGAGAGCATCTTACCACATTACCCATGGAGTTAATAATAAAATATGTCAGTCAGTGACACTGATTCTTGAGGTGATATCAATGTCAAATTCTTTATTTTATTTCTTACACTAACTAAGACCAGGTAAGGAGATGTTTATTAACAGGACATCTCTCTTAATATGCTTGCTGCTCTGTATCTTCATCTGAAAAAAATGTCTGATGGGGAAATTCCCAAGTATAAATTTGCTTCTTAAGTTTTTAATCACATCAATTTTCTACCAGAGCTCTGATTTATTTCACCAAAGTGAAGTTAACACATTCTTCTTCATCCAACACTAAAAAGCTGAATTCTTTTATACTGATAACATATGCAGATAGAAAATATCATCACACTACTTTACTTTCAGTGTGCCAACTCTCTATATAAAAAATAAAATAACTTTTAAAATGTCTAGTTGTAAAGTCTAATTTTATAAAACAGATTTAAAAGATTAAAATATTTCTATTTTTTCAGGTCTAATTATCTAGGACTTATTTGGCACCTAGAAATTATTATGGAGAATCATTTTTAGCAACAAAAAAATCTCCTATCAAACATATTTCTTTAGCTGATCTCAAATACCCTTATAAAGCAAGTAAAGGTCCTCTAATGTATTTCTTTTCAATGAAATATTATTGTCTTCCACCTTACATCATAAAATCATATCATCTGAATTATACCTACTACAGTTTTAATAAATTTCTGCAAAGGTTGTTCACTGAAGATTACACAGAGGATTTAAACTGGGCTATTAGATTATGATTATTTGCATTTGACAAAATAACTTGGACTGGCACACAGCAAGGAATGAAAAGAGCCAAAAAATCAAGGATAAGAAAATGGAAATATTATAGATAAGCAAAGTAATTCCAAAATGTGATTTATAATAAAAGAAACAACTCTTGATAGAATGTTATGTTCATATTACTTTTCCATTGTGATTACTGTACTTGACTTTTGTTCCATATATTAGATTTCATCTCTTTCCTGTCATTTTCCTTGTGATTTCAGGCAACATCCCTAAAATATTTTTAGCTGCTTTACAAACTGAAGTTGCATTAAGTAGTGAACACAGTTTATCACAAGTGCATGACAGTTTTCATATATGCTGGAACCTGTCTACTTCCTAGAAACATATAAAATTTTCACATACACACAGTCTAGCTCCCTCTGAAGCCTCCTTCTGAAGCTGGAATAAATACTCATAGCCTTTTGACTCTGCATGCTTGCAGGGTCTCTTAGGCAAGCTCTGAAATGTCATCTTATAAAAGGTGTCCATGAAAAATTCCAGAATTTAAGCCATTCAGTTTTTTCACGCAGACAGTCCTTATAAGTGAGATAACTTACATAATGTATGTTAAAATCACAGGTACTTACCCTTTTTCTCAAGTTGTAGGTCAAAATGAGATTTCTGGAGAAGGAGTGTGAAAAGGCCGTGTAGAACTCCAGCACTTTCTGCAAGGCATCCCTTTTAATCACATGAAGATCACAGTAAGTCAAAGCCCTTACATTAGCACAGGACTGGGCGAGAGTCGACTCCTTCCAGAACACATCACCAAAAACGTCTCCTTTGCCTACAGAAAATCAACAGCATTGCTTTCAATAACAGCACTGTTTCCATCAGTAATACAGAAGAACAGACATCTCATTCATGCAGTCAAGTGTCTTCTATTTTTGCACTCAGAAAAATAGTCTGAGAAAAAAAATTTTGAAATATTTCATTGATAACTTTTTCCATTACCTTTTCCTTAATTACAACAGTCTAGCAAAACTTCATAAGAATAAATCATAATTAAAAAGTGTTCTATGTGACAAGTCCCTTTTAAATATCAATAAAGGTTTTTCTTTAAAAATCAAGAAAGGTGGTTCATTCTTGGTTCCTATTCTCTTTTGATCCCTTTCAAAGAAATTAATTAAGAGAAAATGTTTTTTCCCTTTCTCCTTTCAACTGTCATGCAAAGGACCTTACACAGATGTTTCTTACATCTGTGTTGTTGAGTTTTCTTAATCTGGCTAACATTTACCCACAGTCATGTCAATAAAACCATCCTGTATAACACATCAGTGCAGTTACAGGCTGCCACTAAAGAGTCCAAACCAAGCAGAGAACAGATTAGTTATCCCCAGCACAACAATGCTGAGGCATGAATGTTTAGGTGTCTCACATTGGAAGGAAGAAAGCAGCCAGTTCCTCCCACCCCTCCCATGTGCATGTCTCTATGAGCTCGGGGCAGCCGGTGAAACCCCTGCTGTGAAATACTGCAGTGAGGGCATTTGCACCAGTCCGGGCACTACAATGCAGGGCATGGACACCAAAATCTAGCTGAAGAGCGGTCTCCAGTCAGGATTTCACTGGTTACACCCCAGGTCGGGCTGGGCACAAAGGGAGTGCGTAGGAGAAAGTTACAAGTTCATTTTCAAGAGTAATCATCTTTTTTTCTCCTGTTTTCCAATACATAATGCTAACAAAAAAGGAATATTCAGTTGTTACTTTGATAATGAAAAGCTATACCGTTCTTGTTTTGAAATGTGTTTTCCTCCCAAACTTCTGCTGTGCTATATCATCACTGCCCATCTCTCTTAAGACCAATGATATGGAAGTACATTAATATCTATCAAGTTGTGGTAGGAATGGTCCCTTGTCTTATAAGTAATACCTTACCCGTAGCAATTCTTAAATCCAAAGCTTCAAAATATGTATTAGTTTACTGACTTCACCCAGGTACTTTTATATTTCCTTCCCTAAACAGTCATTTTTGAAATCCTATATGAAAGTCGAGAACTATCATGAATAAAGAGCTCAAGAAAACTTCTAATTCAAACTCAGAATTCCCATCTCAGCCCTTCAGCTGTACTTCCACCCTTATCTAATCTCTTCCATTAGATGATAAGCATTTTTTCTTTGAGAAAAACCTATCGGCAAACTACCCTGAAGTGCAATAAATTGTCGCTAACTCTGATGTGCTCCCAGTCTTCCACAGAAGCTCTATGCCATCCACCTGCCATGGACCAGTTTAGATCCTGATCACTTTGGACTTTATTTTAATTTTAAATGTGTATATACACTGAAACCACTTGCTTTATTAGCACATTTTTCACGAAATTAGATAAAGACACCATAAAGATAACTTTTCTTCCGCCTCTAGTCTCTTTACATAGGACAATGACAACACCTGGAAATAATACAAAAGCTTCATATCAACAAGCATGGTGGTAGTCCCATAGCCCAGTATGGTAAACAACTTCTCTTTTTAACAGCAATGACTTTTCACATTTTCAATTATTTGTTTGGGTTTTGTTAGTAGATACATTAAAAATGGCTAAAGAAAAAAAGCTTCCATGCACTTTAAACAGATCATCATCTACAAGGCTTTTAGACAGACAAATACACAATATATTCAAAACTGAAATGAAACAATTTTTATGCACCATAAAAACTGATATGCTTCACTGGGTAAAAATGGATTGTTTGCCTTTGGAATAAATACGCTTTTACTCACAATCTTCCAGGCAATTAGCTAAACAACTGTTTTAATTAACGCTCTGGAATATATCAGGCATTGAAATGTGCCATCACTGATGAGCAACAGTTAGAGCTGCTAGTCCAAGCACAAGGGAGAGGAATTCTAGCTCATTTCTAAGTGTATTGCTTAACATCTCCAGACAAGTTTTCCTACCTTAAAATGACAATCATTATGTTACTGTCCCACAGTAACACGATGAATAATTAGCACAATCCAAGCACAAACAGCACGGTGCTGCTGTGCCTGCCTCAAAAGTGATGTACAAGAGAAGTTAGTCATGTCTTCCTCTTTCTGAAATTCAATTCTGCTTTTCACATAAAACAGAAAGACACAACTTTGTCCTTCACTTGTGGCAGCAACCATCCTTTCCTTTCACTATTTGTAACTCTTCCCTCTGAGAAAATCTCCCTCCTGCAGTGTCCTGCCACCCCAGGGAGCCACCTCCCATTAGTGGCAAGAACAGCACAGGAAGGAGCTGCGTCTGCTGGGTGCCCGCTGAGCCAAACCAGGGGAAAGCAACACATGAGCCACAAACTGAGTCAGATCACAGAAGCCTCTGTTTTTAAGAAACAAACTAAAAATCCCAAAGAACTTGTACACTTTTCTTTCATTAAAAAACTTCCTTGAAGTTAACAGCCAGTGATCTAGCTGAAAATGAATCCTACACTGTATTTCAGTTTCCAAAGCAAGGCACATGCAAGCACCTCATTGCTTTATTTCTGTCGAGTCCATTTTCTAAATTATGCGTACCAAAAGTATTAAATTTGATTGTCAGATTCTAAAAGCACATGTTTGACATTTATAGAAAAATGAGGGGGGCAAGGAGCAGTAGAAATCTATATAGCAAGAAGGAATTAAAATTCCACCCAGGATTACCTGCACTGCATTAGAACAATTGGCCTCTCATGCAAAATAAGGAATTGCATACCATCTCCCTTTGTCTATATGTTCTTCACAAAGTACGATCAATCACTGTGAAAAAAGGAATCAAAAAAAAAAGGGGGCAGACTAAGGAGGTGTTTTATCAAAACCATCTGTAATTGCGAAGCAAGAAGGGTTTGGTGATACTTCTGAGTCAGAAGGTGGTTGGCAAAGTCCAATGGCTGCATTAAAGAACCTGAGCCAAAAATCTCTTTTTATATATAACTCTAGGCTTTATATATTTCACCTTACCTCTGAAGAAAGATTAAAAAGCTAGAGAAATGCAGATGGCCGTTTGTTTGTCAGTACTTTGCATTTCTCATTCCCAGCTTGCTGAATTCCAGATGTTTGCCAGGAACATTATCTGTCAATCACACTTAAAGTGGATGATCTAAGCTTTCACCATCAATCATTTATATTCCCTGCTGGATTTGTGAGCTGAGGACCTTTTCCACCATCAGCTCAGCATGCGTTGGAAAGCCAAATAGTGTTCTGCCTTTTATGTTTCCTTGTTTGTTTTAATTACAGTAACAAGTCCCCAAACCCTGATGCATTTAAACTGTGAAGAAATATTTTATAAAATCTTCTGGTTTGATATTTGTTCCTTCCCAATTTTTTCTCCACATCAGATTTGCTGTTTATGTCATAAGCGACAAGATGATTTCTTTGTTACCACTACCAATTCAGCCTGAATCAGGCATAAGGTCAAGCCATATATCCACTCTGTCTCCTGAAAGCAGCACCAGTGATGAAGATCTGATTACTGCAGCTCAGTCAGGTGTTCTGCTGATTCTGAGAAAAGAACCACACTCTCACTTTACAACTGTCGTGCCTTGATACCACAACAACCCTTGGCTTTTTCACTCTTATAAGAGAAAAGATTGAAGAGCTCCTCTCTCAGACAGAAGATATTCCACTCTGCTCCAAAAAAATATGACTTATGTGGAATATGTGTTTGGCTGATAACCTACGCAGTCCACTTTTGGGTTCTGGGTGTCTAGAAGTCCTGGTGCAGTTTTGGTGTGATAGCTGGGGGAGAAGATGAGGCTATGGATTCATGTGTTGCAGGTCTTCCAAGTCAGCATGGATTTTGTAGGCATACACATGAATCCTTGGATTTTCAGTATATCAGACAAAATATTCATGTTAGAATCATTCTCAAAGCAATAGTAATGATTGTTACAGCAGCCAACAGCAGAAGCTAGGTCAGGTCTCCTCCTAGTTTGCCTTCATCTACATGTTTGAAAAATAGAATTAGGATATGACACAGTCTCAGCAGATCCAAAGATCAGGCAGAATGACCAAACATTGCTCATGGCACCTCAGTGGCAGTGCAGCACCAAGAATATTTTGGCAATCAGGCATTCGCAAACACAGTTATCGGTGATGCTGATCCACAGTGGCTGCCACAATGACTTTCCCAGCACAGCTCCCTGGAGCACCCACACTGGCCTGCACCCTCAGGATCTGTTCTCCACCTCCAAGCAGTGGGAGACACCAACTGCTATAAAAGCAAACACACAGATTTTCCAGGGTCAAACTCCCTCTGTGATCACCACATGATTATTTGGCTTCAACTGAAAATCCTTCCCTTCTCCTCTCTTCCCTCATTTCCTCCAAATCTAAGTAAGGCATGCAATTTAAATTTTCCCATTTTATGGAGAGGAGAAAGATTCAAGGAAAGCAAAAATAATTTTTCCTCTTGGTGCACTGTTTTAAGGCAACAAAATCTGTCAGCCAGAAGAAAATGGAGCTACCTTTTGGCATTGAGGTAGAGTATTCAGTATCTGTCCTACAGATAAACTGCACAACTTGTCAGCCACTGAATAGCCTGTAGTTTGGTCCTCCAACACAGTACAGCTGGCAGGAGATGATGCATGGAAGTGATTTGCTGCTTTGGATTTTCTTAAGATTTCTCAAGTGCAAACTGAGACACGTAAAGAGAAGTGAATGACCAACTGCACTGCAGAGAATACACTATTTTTCATCAGCCAGAGGTTTTAATTACTCTTTTCTCTTTAATTACTCTTAGACCTCCAAAAAGCCTGAGTATCTTTGCCACAGAAACCAAAGTGTTACAGAGATAACAAACTGAAGTTGCGCTTTCAGTGACTTGCCTGGTGCACAAATAGAAACACAGTATATCTGTTCATGCTGTAAACCACAGCCTGGCAACATTTTGCAGACCGTTTACTACACAACTGCATCAATTTTCACTACTGAATTACATTACTGCACAGACAAAACAAAAACATTTGTTTTAGAGATGAGTAGCAACAACATGATTTAGTTACAGCTAAAATTTCTATTATCGTTACTATAATTAAGGTGTTTATTTGGTTCTCAGAATACAGCATGGATTATATTTCACTCCTTGAAGTACTGTGATGAAGAGTTTTAAATGTCAACTGGGCCCTACCAAGTTTATTCACAAAAAAAGCAAGGAGGCTACACCAGAATCTGCATCATTTATCTTTATTTGCATTTTAATGGTTACTATAAAAACGCTATAAATATGTGGCCAGTTTGTACAAACTCAGAGGATATGGAGTAGCTCAGGTAACTGGAGTCACAATTGTATTTGAATGTATTTGCACTGGTTAAATAATAGGAAAAACACAGCTCCATCTGTGTGGTCATTGCATGGGCAGTGCTAATTCTCTGACCAAAAAAAAAAAACCTATGTAAGAGGCTCAAATTGCATTATCCTCTGAGTTACTTCCCTGATTACTTAGGGATAGGCTTTATGTTCTAGCTATTGCTTGAAACATACATTAAAGCCCCAAAATTTTATTATTTTATTTCAGACAAAAAGGATTCACATGAGTCAAAACTGTAAGTTTCGTGTTCTGAAATATATAAAGTAAATATTTTGAAAACCTCACAAAGTTTGCATCTATCTTGTATTTCATTTTATTTAGTATTTCTAGTAGCTCCTTCAGTATAAATTTAGCAATGTTACAGAAACATGTCTCTGAAAAAAAGTATTAATTTGAAATTTGGAGAAAACAAATAAAAACTAGTGTTTCATGAAAATTTTTTCAATTATTTTTTAACGTGTCTCTTCAGTGAAAAAAATTATTGTTCCTCCTCCAGTTTTCTGAAACAGAAACAAAATCCTACCCAAAAAAAAAAAAAAAAATGAAAATTAGTTCAGTGGTTCACCTGCCAGAAATCAGGGTCTTTATAGAAAGGTGACTTCCTTGCTAAATTTTAACTTCTACCTCTTCGCACCTCTGGTTGGAGCATGGCACACAAACGTGATGTGCAAGCCTTCCTAACACAGATAACCGGAGGGATATGCTGGAACAGAGAGCCTCTGCCCCACCACATCTCAATTTCAGCTGCCAGTGTCGTGGATAGTTGTTGCCAGTGTCCTGCCAGACACTGCCATCTTCCAAGGGGGACTTATTCCACATGTGATGCTGTTGGACTATTTAAGAGCACATTAGGCAAAGGTGTATAAATTGGCAGCAGTAAAACATGAAATGTGCCCGAAAGTTCCCTGCTGAGGCCTCTGTTCACAGAGAATTTCCTCCTCCTCAATTACTACAGCAAGTCATCAAATGTTTTAAAAATCTGTTTCTCCAATACCTGGCGCAATCTTAGACCATCTACAAACAGCAGTGGACAGGAGCTTTGGCAATTCGTGCTTTTAATGTCTGTCAGAAATTAGACATAGAACAAACAATGTCTGGCTAAAGTCTCAAAAACAGAAAGCCCTGACATCAACCCATCCCAGATATCTAGAGGACAGGAACAAGGAATACTCTCTGTCTGAAACCACCAATAAACCTGTTTCTCAATAAGATTTTTAGTGCAGCTCCTACATCCACCATGAAATTAAAATTTTATATTAATGTAGGCCTCTTTATGCCATGGCCTTTTAAAAAGTTTAGCCGCATCTCCATCTGTAATGCTTTTGCTAAGTGTGCCTGGACACTCATTGAGCAAATCAGACTCTGAAAATTGTTCCTTCAGTTGATGTTTATTGAATCACTTCATAGCAACATGCAATTTGTCCAACCTGCCTACACAAATCAATCTAAAAAAACCTCACCTTTCAACTATAAATAGGAAAAGCACAATAGAACTACTGAGGATAAAGATGGATTTTAATTTCAATCATTCCTTTGTCAAAGCACCACTGGTCATGTTTCAGTCTTATTCAATAGCACAAACAACGCTGTGATGTTAGACACTGTCAGAAAACTCTTAATGCCATCCATAATCCTGCAACCATTTCTTAAACCTGAGAGCACAGCAGCCTGGCATTTTTAACACAGAGAAGTGTACCTAAATTTAAAATCCAGGTGAAAAATGAAGCCGAGAAGTAAGGGACTTCTTCCCTTACTTCCCTTACTAATGACTTGGAATTAAATAACAGGCTCTAAAATAACACAGCTGGTTTTTGAAAATGGAGTAGTACACAGAGCAGTTCAGTTTAGGGAAAGCTGAGTTAGCTCAAGTACTAGGGACAGGCTAAAGATAGCAGCCTGGGCTCAGTTAACTTCTCTGCTGTCTTCAAGTCTGCTAAGAAGCAGTTTTCACATGACTGTGTGGAAGTTGCAACGTTTTCCACGGAGAAGGTTTAACGCAGACAATACTTCTGCACTGCTGCAGTCCCTCCTCTAGAATAAGCCATCCCCGTGGCGCAGTTGCCCTTGCAGTTTGCAGTGTCCTATCTGGATGCAAATCCATCCCACCAAAATCTGAATCAATCCTCTGGTGTCTACGTCTGAATGAAATGCTCACGGCTAAATGAGTAAGCTAAAGCAATTGTAAAGAAAACAAACAATTATTCTTACAACATTTCTTTAAGACTGCAATTAGAACAAATTAAGTCAGCAGGAATTTCTCCACACAAAGCAAATGGAGCATTTAATATCCTGCTGAAACAAAACACGGCACACCAAGGTCCCCTATAACATCATGTTAAAACCACAGTCTCCAATCTTGTCAACTTTGTATCTTTGTAAATAACAATAAAAGCAGGGTCATGCAAATTTCACTTCCTCAGCTCCTGTGTGATCTTTAATGTAAATTTATGTGCATCCTTTGCACACTCCCTGCCCTCCTCCCAAAAAATCCTTCTTGGCACTGTGTATACACTTGCATACCTACATAGTATCTCCATTCTGTTATTGCCTGTCAGCTTTGATAGCAGCAAAAGGAATAGCAACAGCATACTGACCTTCTGGGGAGCAATTGTATTCCTTGCTCACAAGAAATTCCTGCCTTGACTTCCCTTCCTGTCTCATTCACTTTACTCGCCCTTTGTGGAGCCAGGAGTTGGACTCAACAATTCTCACAGGTCCCTTCCAACTCAGGATATTCTGTGATGCTAAACCAACAGTCAAGAAAAAGGTTTATTCTTTTGAGAGTTTTTAGCTCAAATAAAGATAGCAAGAACATAAATGCAGAACAGCTGGAATGTAACACTTGAGATAAACTGTTTGGTGGGAGCGTGTTGTTTTTTCTTTTTAACTAAATCTTCTAGTAAATGCTATTTTTCTCATCCAGTGCTCAGCTCTGGAAACCACAGTGGTTTTCAGGGCTTTGGTTTTCAGTTGTTAAGTAAAACCTTAAAGCTTCCTGTCTCTAATCAAGTCCACAAAATTAACCTCCAGCCTTACCTTCCATACACACATGGCTCCCTTGCAGGAAGTATCAAGACCACTCAAGCAGCTTTGAACATTTCATACAAGCAAAGATCTGCTGTTCAGTCAGGCCCTCTAGGAGTCATTAATTAACAAATTTTGCAGCAGTCTGAAAATTTACACGCAAGACATTGCTTTCCCCACAGCTATCTAGAAAAAAAGTTTGTCACCCTAATTTTCAAAGGTCTTCTCCTTTCTCTCTCTAGCTTTTTACTGGAATGTTTTCCTAAGTGTCAAAAATTACCGAGATTTTAGGCAGAAAGATTTTGAACCAACTTGGGTACTAACAAGGTCTCCTTATCCAGCCCTTCCATGTATTTCCAGAAAATACATACAAAAAGTTGTTTTTGCTGCTATGACATTCTTTTCCATAATTTTCATTAAATTATCTAAGCACACAAGCAATTGGAGACATGGCACAGGAATGAGCACTTCTTCAAGCAATGGTGAGGAGAGATTTTAAAGGTTCAGACTAAATGGCTGGAGGGCAGCAAAGTGCCTTTTCCCCTGCATATTCCAAAGAAAGCTGCAGTCAGACCTTGTGGTCTGTGCCTGGAACACAGTTAATTCAGAAGGAATATTTTTTAAGTAGTTATTTGATAAATCAAACTGTAGCCAATCACCTGAGCATGAGTAGGCTTTAACTTTTCAAAGACCTGCACTAAAGTCAAGTTTTCAGATGGTGTCTCAGCCTGAAAGATCTGCTCCAAAGCAGAGAAACTAGAGCTGCCAAATGAAGTGCACATAAACACTTGATTGTTTTTAACAGAGGAAACAAATCCTCCCATTTTTTCTAACCACATTGCGATAAATGGCCAAGTCTTTAAGTAAGAGTAGTTCAAAGAGATACTGTTAGTCTCAGGTGGATAAAGCAGCATCAGGCCAAGTGGGAGGGCTTAGAGGAGTTAAAAGCAAAGCCAAGTTGAAAACATTCTCTTAATGGAAGTCCTGCATGACCTATGCTTCGCTCAGTTCTCTTCAGGGCAGGGACTGTGTGATTTGTCTCAGTCTTCCACGAAGTGCTGAGTGTACGTCAGCACTTCATCCCACGCAGTAACAGCAGTGTCAGTGGAGGAACAGCAAACTACCAAAAACAGAATTGTGTCTCATCCTGGAAGCTTCCCACCAGCTAAACTTCCCTTCTACATAATCCCACTCTCATACATTAACATAGAAAACATAGTAATAGAGGGGCTTTTCTTGCTAAGACTTCTTTTTCTGACTCATTTGTATTGGAATGAATCACAAATAAATCAATCACCTGGCTGAAAGGTCATTTTCTACATTTTTGTTTCTGTTTCTTTGACACAGGAAATCCAAAGATTGTGTCACACGAACATCAGTAATTTCTGTATTTTAGCATAATTTTTTCATAGAATTCAAAACATATATCTTTCATCCCAACAAATCAAACTCCATGCAAAATGCATCAATTTCTTTAAATTTTTACTGAACATGCAAAGGTTTGGGGTTGGTTTTTTTTAAAATTTGCTTATTTCTGTGTTTATGTCTTAATTTAAATTAATGGGAAAGGCGATCTTAGGGGACACACAAAAAAAAAGTACATTTTTCCACTGCTGACCTATGTGCAATTTCTTCCAACTCAGTACTTGCATTAATCCAAGTCAATCAAAGTCAGTGCTTTGTTCTAAGAACATAAGACTGAACTGAGAATATACCTGTCTCTGGGGTATTACATGGAACTGATTTGGAAGGATATTATGCAAGTGTACACAATACACTCCAGGGCTACACAATACACTCTCACACGCCAGTCTGCAAGGTTAAATGATTTCAGAACTTGAAAATGTTGCCTATGAATTGGATCCTTTAAGGATTAAGTGCAGTTTGCCTTTGGTTTATGTAACGCTGGACAGCAGTCACACAGACTGATTTAGTTGCAATTCATTTCTCCATTGTAAGGAAGACACAGGCTACATTGCAAGCTGCAAAGGCTGCTTTATTACATGACAGCCAGAGCTGAGCAAATAATTCACCTTGAATAATTTGCGCACTTCTTTTTTTCATTTTCATTTCCAGAATGCCTGAAAGAAGATTACAGTCTCTGCAACATACCTGTGAACTAAAACTACCCTATGGCATTCCTCACATGGTTTGCTATTACATGCCTGATGTTCACAGCTATGCCTGGTTGTGACTGGCAAACAAAACTTACGGCATAGATTGTTCTGGCTCAGTGATCAGAAACAATCATGTTTCTTCTACAATGCACGTTTTTCTTCCCCTTGTAGTACTTTGTTTTATCTGGTATACATTCATCAAGAACAAATTTAGCTAAATATGAAATTTAAAAACAAATCCAAAAACAACCAGAAAAACCGACCCCAATACTCTGTTTTCTACAGCTAAGAAAACTGAGAGTACAAAGAAGTTAAGGAGGAAACCCTGACCCATCTCCTGCAGCATCCTTCCGTAGTGTGGTGGTAATTACACAATGCTGAAGGAAAAAAAAGTTCAACTGATTTAGAATAGTGAAAAACTTAGTTAAATACATAATTTCTTTTCAGGATAGAGAAACCTTCAGCAGAAGTCTTCACAGCCTGAGGGAGGAAGATGTGGAAGGAAAGGGATTCCTTAGTCCAGAAACTGAAACACAAAAATTGACACACATCCGAAATGAAATCTCACAGAATCACAAACAGGTCCCACTTCACTTTACTTTCCTCTCCACTAACAATATTCACAAAGAAAATGACAGAACTCACCAACTTTAGTGAGAGCCAGGGAACTGACTCCAAATTTAAAATAGAAAAAGGAGAAAATAAAAAGTTGTGGAGGGAAGAGGATCAATAGTTACATCCCAGGAGAAGAGCAACAACGAAATACTTCTATTCATCCAGATACCAAGGGAACAGCCTCATTTATCCGTAGCTATCACTCTGCAGCAGCAGAGATTAGGAGTTAGGTTTCCTTAACGCTGATTCCTCGAGCAATCTCGGCTGAGTGTTTTGTAAAATGAGTGTTATGAAAAAACACAGGAGTTACCAGTAAAGATGAGGAGAAAATTGGTATCTTTAAAGAACATTTTTAAAAATTCTATCTCAGTGCTTTTTACCTATACTCAAATAGAGCAGCAAGATGTTTCAAGGTTTTCTTCTTGTGCTGAACCCAGGTGGTAGCATAAAGGCACACAAACTGAGAGGTCTTAGTTTGTGTTCTACATTTGTCATGTTAATTCATGAGAGTTCAACATGGCAAAAGGTAGCAAGTTCTGGATGTGCAGCATAGACTAGCAGAAGTTACAAATATCATACAGCACTGAACAGCACAGATGACTCCAGAACAAAAGCGAATCAGTTATCCTCCAACTTCTCACCTTTTTAGCTTCTTGTGTGGCACAAAGCATTATCAACTAGATCCCCCAGGACTCTAAATTTACCTGATGTTATACATGCAATTCTGTTCTAAAGTAGAGAAAAATGGAACTCAGCATATTTATTAGCCCCCTCATTTTTCAGTAGACATTCATCTTAGGAGAGCTGAGTGTATGTGTTCAAAAAAAGTAAGATTACCAAGATGTTTTATTCTCTTTTTCCAGGCTGCTATGAGTGACAGTTACAGGATTAAGCCACCATGAGAATTTACCTTATCACAAAAGGGCTTGACAGTATCACATGATAAGTATCAGCTCCTCAATGCTCCAGCCACCCCATGATTCATCTACATCTATTGGATTATCCCACTCTTTTCTGTTAGCTTTGCCTCAGAATGCTGTTCACACCCCTATCAGTTTCTTTTCAATGCCTCCAACCCAAAACTGCCATTCCAAGTTAACACAAATCCACTCTAAATGTTTTAAATTACTTTGACTTTAAAATGGATAAATATTATTTCAACATGACATCTTAAAAATATCTAAATGAAAAAATTCCAGCGAAAGCGAATTATTATGGGGGAAAGGGGATAGGAGTGAGGCAGGGATGCCGGGTACTTCAAAAACAATTTTTCTGAAGTCCTAAATGGAATTTCTAATTAAAAGAGATATCTCAAGACAGGGAGAACCTCAAGAATGACCAGGACCCCATGCTAAAGTAAAGTTTCCATTGACCAGATGAGCCAGGCTTGAAGCAATCTGGATATTAGATGGTTGCCCTTCAAACCTTTCCAGGCTGTGGTAAAACAAACTTAACTGAAGCTTTTTAAAGAATGAGTAGAAGAGGCTATAAAAATGCTGTACATATCTGTGTTTATGCACAATGCATATTACCAGCTCTGAAACTCACCTAATATAGCAACGACTTCATCATCCTGGATAACTTCCAAAGAGCCCGAGACCACGAAGCAGAGGCTGTCGACGCTCTCCCCAGCGTGGTAGATCAGGTCTCCTGGAGCACAGTGCACTGTCTGGAATTCCATGGCGAGTGCTCGAAGGCACCCATCGCTCGCCAGCCTGAAGGCAGGGTGCTCCTTGAAAACCTTGCGGTTCAGATGCACGCAGATATCTGCTCTCATATCCTTAGGGCATATCTGCAAAACCTGAGAAGGAAATCAGGCAATCAATTCCTGTGTATGGCTTCTACGTGCCTGTTATGGCTAGTTTACTATGAAAGATTTAAGAACTACTTTCCTCCTTCTTATAAAATTTCTAATCTCAGAGCGTAGGTTTATTTTTATATTATCCACATAAGCCACAATACTAACTTAGTCTACTTTATAACATCTGAAGGGAAGTACTGTTTTCATCTCAGCAATGTGCTCTGCTGGATATTGAATTACCAGAAGGCCTCAGGTTTTTAAGACAATTAAACTTAGAGCACAGCAGTACAGAAAACGTTGAAGAAAAGCTTCCTGAAGAATTGTTTCTAGAGAGCAAGTTACTATTTTGATAGGCAGATTCCATGAAAAGCCTGCACAAGTTATATGCTTTAACGACTAAAATAAATTATTTAAAGTTTAATTAATTCATAACACTGAGAATTGCAGGCATTCAAATTTACCCCTCAGTGGCACTAAGAAGTTTTTTGTTTACACAGGAAAGGGACTTTAAGGTATGATGCTGTTTTGGGCAGCTTTTGATCTTCCAAATGCAATGTTCCTCATGGCAATTCATGATGTGTGCTCCTAAGAGAACATGAGCTGATGCTCAGCACAGCAGGTAGCAGCCAGGGCCATTTCTGATGGGTTTTAATATAACATGGACAGCCGAGTGGAAAGAATGCAAAATCACTGCTGCATGTACAGATTAAAAGTGGAAAGAAGTAACATGAACAGGGTTTGCGGATAACAAAATCCTTGGGGGATGGTCTATGATGAAGCACATCCAGGACATATTATTTGAGAAAAACATTGAGTAGTCTAAGTCTGCCTCTTTTTTTAAAATATTTTCTTAGTAATAACTATTCTATCCAATTAAGGAACACTCTGGTTGAGTTTCAGAGTTACTCCCACACATTTTCCTAGATGGAAAGAAGACTCTCAGTGCAAATACTCCTGAAAAACATAAAGGTAACACAGTAAGCACTATGGCTACGCCTACACTTTGAAATGGGGTTCTGTGCAAGATCTGAGCAGAGAACCAAGCTGATAATTCTGTGCATGGCACTGCTTCCAGATATCATGCCTGGTACTCCAAAGGTAAATAACTCTACCACCAGTATCATCATCTTTGGCCCACCTCCAAACAGACCTTTTATTACAGATAGTACTTCTATAAAGAGATATATTTCTATAGTGCTTAGGTGTAGGGCACTTGTGGATGATTTTTCTTGGCTGCCCTTCTGTACAGAAGAGCTGCCAAACCTGCCAGTTCTCAGTTTTCCAGGCTCACAGAAATGGGCTGGGGCAGCAAGACCAGTGTTTAATATGGAACACAGGCAGTAGCCATATCTGTCTTTTCCATTATCTCATTTACTCTGGCGACAAAAATATTCTCTAATGGCATATTCTTGCCAAATTGACTAGTGGAATTACACACACACTTTGCGGTTACCTGAATATCACACACCAAAAGGGTTATTGTAATAGAAATAGTAGCAAAAAGCCCTGAATATACAAGAGAATATTTAAAATTACGCTCTTATCCAAAACATTTTTGGTATAGCAGTCTCAGAGGAAGTTAACTAATCTTCCGTTCTCCATTTTAAAAAGTTGTCCCCAAACTTCATCAAAATGAAAGGGATTAAAGATATTTGAGAGTTACAGACAAAAGGAAGAAGACTTCCATTTGCATGGGAGGTAAGAAATGTATCTTCATGGATCAATTTTAGAATCTTTCAGTGGCTCTTGGTTAAATTTTGTCACACTGGCATTTTCTAGACTTGTAACTTAGCATGTGTGCAGTTAACACTGAACTGGCAAATTTGTGGCCTACAAAATAACGAGAAGACCAGTTCTGTGCTCAGTTTATATTTAAGTCTCTGCCTCATCTGTAGGAAGCTGCCCTGTGTTTCAGAGGAGCACAACTACCACTGCTCTGTCTCACGAGCAATACATGTTTTATTCATGACAAGACATCTCAGAAGTTATACACAGTCATCAAACCCACAGAGCTCAGACCTGGGAGTTTATGGATTGGCACAGCCAACCACAGCTTTTGCTGTGCAGATGAAAGCTGAGTTCTTGGTTTAGCAGTCACAGCCAGTGGCAGTTCAGCTATGAACACACCAGTTATTGAAAACAGCACCTTATTAAGCTCGTAGGTGTCCTGACAATTGGAGATTTTTTTTCTACTTGTTAAGATAATTCTCAAAGGCTACACTGGGAATTGCCGTGCTTGGTTTGGTTATTCTGCTGTCTCCAAATGCATCCTTAAAGCATCTCTCCTTATCAAAGGAAGCCAAGAATGAACCTTGAAGATAAGATAAAAAAACTACGTAAAACAATGTTTTACATAGCAATTTTTTCTTGTTGTTTTGTTAAAATGATGACAGGAGTTTGTAATGGGGGCTGAATGAAAGCACCAGCACTCATTACACTATGTATCCTCAGATGTCTCTCCACCTTCCCCAAAAGCACCTACCTCAAATCACAACCCCACACAAAGACAGATTGTGAGAAAACACCCAGAACAGCTTCTAACCAGCACTATCCAGCACTAAAATACCATTTCTTTCTGAAAGCTAGTGTGGCAGACAGTGCTTACAGAATCATGTCTGGGATCTAAAAATGGCAGATACGCTGAAGACCATTTAGGACAGCAAACAGTGCCCTGTGTGCCCCTCAGTCTCCAGACAGCTCAGTGCAAGGCCACATCTGTTCTACTCCTTCAGAACGATGCTTTAACAGCTGTGCAGAAATGACACTGTTTGCTCTTTAACTGCATCATACACAGTTCAGAATACTAAACTAAGCTGCCAACCAGAAGGCTGGTGACCAGAGCATTGGTATGATTTTCTCAATGATCCACCCTACAAATCACGTCTCTTTACAAGCAGAAAAAAAATTGACTATTTCTACAAAAGCTGGCAAGTAGTGTGAAAGCAACAAGCAGTTCCTTTTGTACATTTGTTCTGGTGAAAGGCCATCTGCTATTTTTAAAAGACACAATGGGAATTTACTTGTAAATTCAATGAATCAGAATGATAACATTTGCCTTACATAAGGTAGCTTTCAAGCAATATATTATTAAACACTTCCAGTTTTCATTAATATCTTTAACCTGCACACAGAATATTACATTCAAATTCTCCAACGCCAAAAAAAATTACTTTGTTTTCAGGTCCACAGAGCTGCAAACAACCTCACAAGAAATATTGCAAAAATATCTCATTTGGAAAAATTGTGATGTTGTGTTACAATCTGGAACTTGTTATTTACTTATTTACTGTAAACCAAGATTTTTCCTTTATAATTCTTATACTATTTCATGCCATTTCACTAGCAAAACATACATACTTTTACCACTAGCATATGTCAGTATGATAGAATAGCTGAAATACTGTATTTGAAAGCTTAAAATTAAGGGAAGCTACTACTTAGAACTATTTAAAGAATATTTGTCTCCTTTACTAAGACAGTACCTCCTGTTTATTTTAATGGACTACTTTCAGGATGTGACTTCTCTCCTTGCAGTTTAATTTACTTACCTTTTCAGTATCTATTCCTCTGGACATTGACCAGGTGGAAACGATGTAATCCATCACACGTTCACTCAGTCCTTTAGGGACCTGGTAGAGCTTTAAAAAGTCCCGGACACTGTTCAGCATTTCATGGTATCTGTTTGTGTTAGCGTACATTTGCTGAAATATGGTTGTCACATTACCAAAAATGGTGGCATACAGTAGGGCTGTGAAAAAGAAGAAAAACCACAGAGATAATACATGATAAGTTGTGATGATCAGTCTGTGTTCCACTGGGCTTTAAGACTGGAAATGCTAGGTCATAAAAAATGCGTGCAAATATAAGTGCTTTATTAGGAAGGCCTGATGAGCACAAGCATTTTATAGGTCACCTTCAGCACTACAAACTGAGGACCATCACCTACTTTTGTGAGAGCAAGTCCTGCACCAAGGAGTTCCTAAAACACGACTGTTTGTCCATCAAACAATTCGGTAGTACTCAAAACCTTATGAAACAACAGAGGACAGAAGAATTTTAAGAGAAATAGCTTGAGAGCAAGTACTTTAATTTTTCATCTCAGGTTTATAGCACCTGCGTTGAAATAGCATCAGTGACAGATTTCCAGGCTTTAAGTGCATTATCACAGTAGTAGCTGAGTCATCGTTACCCACCTTGGTGTGACAACAACGATGCATCAAAGCAGAAGATGGAATATGTAATAAACAGCTACCATGGGTCAGTAATTTACAGACATAAGTTTAATAATACATAAAAACTCACACTACATTTTATATTCTTCAGGCAAAAGAACAGTAAGGCCTGAGGCAAGAGCTGTAGCCCTCAGAGACAGACCTCTGCACAGCCCTCCTGACTTCACACAACACGGTTATGAAGCCAGCTGGTTCATCAAGATGAGTTTAAGAATAAACATGAGGGAGAAAAAAAGGCAGTGTTTCCAAGCATGGAGAGAAGCAGATGAAAACACACAGGACTTGAGAAGATCCATCTGCTGAAGCCCAAGACAGAGCAGCAGGCTGGTGGCAGCCTCAGCAGCCAGGTTTGATAGCTTGCAGAGGCTGGGGCTGAGGCTCTTCCAGCAGATCCAGCCCTGAATGAAATGGAAAGACAGGAAGCCTCAAGGGGAGCTTTCCTATGTTGTGAACCAGGTCAGTGACATGTGACAGGTTGGCTGTAGGGGGAGAGGAACAGTCAGACTGCAGATGTGATGATAACCACCCATAAGTGCTCTGGCTTGCTGAGTAAGTTCTTCCTCTTAATCATTTCCTGTCCCCCAAAACAAGCACCAAATTGTGAGTATCATATCTCTTCTACTCAAGATAAAAATAAATCAGTAAGAAACCATATTTATAAAAAATATAAAAAATATAAAAAATACTTCTTATTGAAGTATCCCTTTTTGCTGTTTGTTTACTTCCTCGCCAGCTATTAAAAAAAAAATCTTCATCCCATTCCTTCCTTTGAGAATGCAGCTATTTATTTAGGTCAGTGTTATAGGCAGATATCCTTAAGCCAACTAAGATGCTCTAGGGTTCTATGACCAACAAAAACTCTTGATCTTGTGCAAAAGAAACTTATGAGACTGTCTTTGCCCTGATCATCAAGAGATGTCATTTAAGTTTAGGTTTGCTCAAGGCCTTTACACTGCTGATTTTCTGCAGAATTCCTTCTTGATGCTGCATGACTTCTTTTCTTTTTGTGAATTTCTGTAGAGAACAGCTTTCCCTTTTTCCATCTACTCTTCTGCACAAAAAGGTATAAAAGTATGCAGAAAAACGTGCACATTCAGTTTAAAGAAAAGTGGAGAGCATGAACACAGTGACCAGAAACACATATTTTTTCTGTTTAACCTTAACTTGTGCCTGTGCAAAACCATACTGGGAAGTCCAATGCAATGAGCAGTGAAGAATTATAAAATGCTTTACAAAACAGATTTACCATAACAGCTCCTTAATCCATGAGTATTTTGTATTAGAACAGCATTACCCCTCCCTAAGTCCTGGTTTGCTCTCTGTTATGCAGATGCAAACATGACCCTACAGGAGACTGCGGCAGCACAAGGCAGCCAGCACAGCACTGAAACAGGTGACAAATTAGGGAGAGGGTGGCAAGCAGATTTTTATCTGTAGATTTCTTGACAACCACGCTTGTGTCCATACAACTCTCTCTTCTCTCTCTGGCAGTGAGACCTGGGGGTTCAGTACCTTGGCATGTACAGCTCCATGCCAGCAAAGGTAAAGTGGAGTCC
The DNA here is from genome assembly GCA_013398955.1 of Callaeas wilsoni. Taxonomy (NCBI): domain Eukaryota; kingdom Metazoa; phylum Chordata; class Aves; order Passeriformes; family Callaeidae; genus Callaeas; species Callaeas wilsoni. The sequence goes on from VWPU01012104.1 coordinate 210,347, forward strand.
CCACTCTATACCATTAATGTCCAGCTACATGAAGCCTAAAGAAAAACCAGAAATTTGGTCCTATATTTTGATTATTATGAAACAAGCAATTTCCACTGCAAATTGCAGCTCCAGTATGACAATTATCTTAGCAAGAAAAATTATTCCTGCCTAGATTAGGTTTTTTTTAATTCCCAGACTTACAATCCTTAATTTATCATTAGCTACCATTTTATTACTATTAAAGACGCATTAAAGCCAAGGATTTTTGCAGCCTAATATTGGGTAGATACATTAGCATACTAAACCTTTAACTCCTCTGCACAGAAATAGCTGGCTGTGTGCCTTTCCTTCCTTTCAAAGGAATAATGAAATGAACCCACTGCAGTAGACTGCAGACCCAGAATGATTTCAGAAACACACACTCTACTAAAGGAAGAAAGTTGGGCTATTTATGACAGAGCAAAATCTCCAGCATTTCCTCTCCAGGAATGTCAAGATCCCTCAGAAACGATATAGCAGTCACCCCCTGATGTTAATACTCTTTTCTGGCAATAAATCAAAACATGTTGTCCCCAACAATGTGGCTGCTCATTTACACTGCAGTCTGTGATACTCCATTTAAATGAGTGTTTAAATAACACCACAGATAGGACCATAGTAATTGCAGTAGCAAATTACCCACAAGTGAATCATGAAGGTCAGACACAGGTTGGAAAGGTCACCAAATCATCTGCTACTTTTAATGAAGAAACAAGTAAGAATACAGAAATAAATACAAGCCAGTGTAGCTCTCAGCCACCACAGTAAAAGATCTGGGGTCTGATTTTAGAATTATAAAAGGAAGAATTTCTATCTGTAAGAATGAGAGGTTTACAATTACCCCAATTACAGATTTAAGTGCTGCATTCGGTTCCTGAGATGAATCATCAGATTGATGATGATTTGTTCAAAATGCGCTCATCCAATGGCCTTGCACACAAAATGTGTGCAGAAGAGCTACACAGCAACAAGTGAGACCAACATCAACTAGTGAACAATCTCTTATATCTTGCCCCCAAGACCTGAAGTGCTTTCTGAAAATGAACTGCCTTCATTTCTGCTCTCTGGAAAGCTGATCCAGAAAGTTTGACTGTCTGCATGTAAATTCCACTTAACAATTAAAAAACAAAAATAAACGCCTTTTACATACTGCACTAACCTAAGTACTATTCAAAGAGCAAGCACCTGCCTTTGCAAATAGTAGATGATTTAAATGCATAATTGCACTTCTGTTTCACCAACAAGTTCCTAGTACACAACAAATTATTCAGTTCATAGAAGGCTGAAAGCAGTGCCTTGAAAATCTGTTGCAATGTCTCACTTCTTACTGAATATGAAACACAACCGTAAATTAACCACAAAAACTGTATGTCTCAAAGGCATTTTTCAGATAATGCTTTGTGAGGTCACACAAAATTAACATTGATCAGATAAAAAGAAAAGCAGAAATTAATTGTATGTATCATCTCATAATTATATGAGAAAACGACATTATTTTCAAATGCACAATTAGAACAATGTAAGAGTTTATAATTGCTTGAGATTAGGGGTCTTGATTAGTGGTAATTATGCCTACTTATGGGTAGCAAGCATGCAGTTAAAAGGAAAACACTGAACTGTTAAATACAATATGCAAGCAAATACCAAACTGAACAGGTATCTCAAAGAATTGTTTACAGAACTAGTTTTGATAGAATTGTTATTTGTAGTCTTGCAATCTGATATCAAAGCTTCTAAAACAACATGTACTTATCAAGTATCTACCCAACCTTCTAGAACACTACAGACAGACCCAGAGCTGCTTAACTTGCTACTTCTTAGGAAGCTTTGTGGATTATAAAGTTTCCTATTTGTAATCTTTTATCTGCCTTTTTTTTTTTTTTACAAACACAATGTATAAAGATATAATTCCATGTAGCTAGTAAAGAATACATGTAAACAACTTAGCCAAAATCTAACAGGTCAATTAATTTTCTGCAGTTCATGACTTTTCACAATATATATCCAGAACATTTTCACCTGTTATAAAACAAATTACAATTGCTAGTCTTAGCACGTACATCACTTCCTGAATTTCACAACCTGGGAAAAAGACATTTTTTAATGAAAGTAAATTCCCTGAGGAGCTCTCCCCCATGCTGTCCCAGTAACTGTTAAATCCTGCTCTTCCCACTGCTCTCTATTCTCCTGGACTGAAACAATACACTGCTCCACCTCCCTCTTTCATGCAACCAGCTCATAATTTGCACCTCCAAAGCAAGGCACCAGCAATGGCAAAGATCAGAGAACTGGCACGCTACTGAGCAAGTCTGAAAATCAATTTAATGGCGAAGAGCAAAGCAGAAAGCCTGAATAGGCCGTGAGGGACATGCACGTCAAACCATGTGGTGCAAGCACTTGACTTCTAGGATGAAGGATGAGAGACCACAGGCAAATTTTATTAAACTCTTAGTCGAATCCTACTGCAAATCTTCTCACTCTCATCATCTCATTTGGTGGAAACACCCTGCTGGCAGCAAAATTAGGACAGAGAAGGACAACAGTGGGCTCCAGCTACAATGGAAATGTCTCCCCTGCAGAAGGGTAGGACACCAGTGAGGACACAATTGATAAAGGCTAAACAACAGAGCATCAGCACATGGGGTTTTTTCATCTTCCCATCACCAAAAAAACAAGAACTGCGATGAAATGAACGTCAGAGACATAAACAAGGGAACAGCTGCTCTAAGAAGCCACTTAAGCAACTACCAAGGACTAGAGTAGTAGAAACATCTGTGCACCTTAAAATAGGCTGTCTGCAGCGTGTAAGGGCAGAAAGGGAAGTTAAGAACAGCTATGGAACAAACACCACAAGCAGCTCCCACTGCTTCTCTCCTCACACCCTTTCCTAACTCTACGAAATAAAAGCGGCTGGTTGTTACAGCAGCACAGCCACATAACCTCCTGTTATCTTATCGATTTGCAGTGACTTACATTTGGCCAGTTTAAGACTTCATATGGAAGAATAGAGGCAAGTGTTGGTAAACTACCAAACCTTCCAAAGATGCTGAACTCCAGCATCCCTTAGGATGCTTCAAAGCTGAAGAGTTTTTTATTTTGATCTGGAAGCACCTGCACAGCTGGTAGCAGCAATCACAGGTGTTTTGGCTCGCAAGCATCCGGCACAGCACCGCTCTCTAACAAGTTTTGCTTTTGCCTTCAGCATGTCTGGGCTAAGATAAACAGCATGGGAAAACACACGGAGCAAAACTGATCAGAGGAGCAATCAGAGCCAGAGTGAGTACAAGCCAATAGAACAAACTTCAGCATCAGCCCTGTAAGAAAGCTCTTCAACATAAACAGGTCTCTCCAAACTGACAGTGAAGGGCCAACACCACTCTGCTCTCTCTGAAAGGCTGCAGCTTGGATCCAAGAGCCTGCTTACGAAAAGAGAGGATGAAGCCTCCTGCCAATCCATGCAAAGGAAGAGTGGTGGCTATTACTCCCCTGGCCAAGGCTCCTACTTCTGCACAGCAGCACCTGACTAAATTAACACAGTCTCACTAATTAACACTGTGAAATCTGGATTTTCACAAATTGAGAAGTGTCCAAACAAGCAAAATGGCAAGAATCTTGATTCACAAAACTCATCACTCATTTGTTTTGACAGCTACAGTTTAGTATTGTATTTACCCTGAAAGGTGCCAACAGTCACCAGAGGGAGATTTAATGGCAGCCATAGACTCCACTGCAGCCAATATGCTTGCAGAAAAGCAGATTACTAAAGTAATCAGATGCACAAGTCAGAAGTAGCCTGTGAGGACTTAGATGGGTTCTTGGTTGTGAAATTAGGGAGTAAGAATCTGGTTATACACTACATTTCTGCTGTAAAGGGACACCAACAGAAGACAACAGAAGCATAATGCTGAAAGGAATTAAAGAGAAGAGTGTCTTGAATACAGTGAGACTTCAAGCTGATAGACTTTGGAATCCCTAACCATAAGCATCTCTCACTTTCAGAAAAACAGGGCTGCACACTCTTATTCTATAAACAGCACTTGCAGACCAATGAGTTCACCTGAGTCTTCTTACTTAAATTACCTGAAGGCACCCACTTCTCTGCAAGGCCCAGCACTTTCACAGATTGGTGAGTCCCAAAGGGGGCAGCAGCATTTTACATCCAAAAGTGCATCATAAACCAGATAGGAAGATGTATGTTCTGCCTCAACTTACAGGTAAGTTCTTAAACCTGACAGAAAGCTATGACTAACTCCAAACACAATAATACCTAGTCATTAACTGAAATGAAGGCCTTAGCCCTTGACAGCAAAAAGACTTTCCAAGAACCAGTACAGTTTAATCAACGAGTCCACAGAAAACTCCTTGCAGAATCAATTTATTTCAGTCAAAATATAACAATATGGGACAGCAAGCTCAACAGGCAAGATTTGAAATGGGAAATGCCAGCATAATAAATCAAAGATAAGACTAGAAAAAAAGGAAGATTCCACAAAAAATGACACTTCCCAGTTACCTCTCCAAATTTTATTCCCCACAAGAGAGGTTTATCTCTGATAACAAAAAGCAGAATGGCAAGGAAATGTACCAATTTTCACAACTAGTTACAACAACTACAGTTCCTGTAAAGAACAGAATATTTATCACAACATCTTCAGGAATGTCATAAGGCATTAGCCTAGAGCTAGGACTGAACACGTGCTCAAAACATGGAGCATCATCAAGATCTTGCTCAATGTGCCAATTTGATTACCAGGAGGAAACTAAGTGTACAAACAGATAACAGCTGCAAAAACTATCTCTATTCCAAACATACCAGGGCAGACTCCCCAGTGGGACACTTTTACCAATACAGGATGACTTCGGCTCAATGTATTCACTAGCAGGTTTTACCATGATGAGAATTAATAAAATGCCAAACCTGATTAAATCCTCTGCAATTTGTGAGAAAGGACCCTCTTTTACTCTTTTGTAGAATTTTATGGACAATAAAATTTAAATTGTCTAGAAAATTGAAATGGATTTCCATTTCATTTCCCAGCACTAATGAACAGATCACCATTTAAATGACGACTGAGCCATTTAAGAGCATCATTTTTCTTCTACAGTTTATACAGGGTATACAGGGTAATGCATGGCCATTTTCAATTACTTGGTTAAAATTAAATCTCCAGATACTGCTTCTAGATTTTTACTCATTTGCACCAATATGAAGGCTTTTGCTTTCAAAGCTCAGTTTTATCTACCCTCAGCTTAGCTCAAATGGTTTCTCCCAATTAAACATCAACCCTCCTCATTTTAAAATCTATTACTGAAATAGAACTACGCAAACAAAAGAACAAACAGGAAAGTCAAAAGCCACAATTAGGAAGAGTTGTCTTCATGTGAAACTGCTTACCTACATAGTTTTTAGCGTTCCTCTGTTCACCCTATTTCCTCTGTGACTTGTATGATCCTTTCAACAAGGCCTTGCAGGAAGGAAATCTAGGGACACTCAAGTAGATGATGTTATCCAAACTTTCTGGTCCTTTCCCTGCAAAGCTGCCACACCTTCTGCTGGGCTTTGCACTGCTGGCTCAGGCCTGTTCCTGTTGGCAACTATTGAGCCTGATTTTGCAATAACCTGTACATGGCCTCTGGGAGTCCAGAACTGGATCTGAATTTTGCACTTCAAAGCCATCATCCAGCCCTTATACATATGGAGTTCTGGGCCAAACTTGCCCCCATCACTGATGCAACACAAGAGTTTAACAGCTAAAGTCACTTGCAACTTTCAAGCAAAATTCTCCTGTCTTCTTCCTTTTTGGTCATTGCTTCAATCTCATTGAACTAAGGTATCTACATTTGAGTGCAATATCTAGAGTAATTCGTTGTTCCAAATGATAATTGGATTCAGGTAGCTTCTCTCAACTCCCACCAGAGCACCCATGTGGAAAGTTAATAGCTGGCCGCACTTCTTGCTGGGCAGGTTCAGATCTATATCCACCAGTGAGACCACAAGGAGGAAGGACCCAAGGCTTCCCCTGAGACTGCAGTGATCTCACTTCTCATTAGGCTTAAAACCTCTACTCAGTTGTGCTTTAAACACTACTGTAAGGTCTTGTCTGCTTGTGATGAAAGTTAAGGACACAGTTAGGAGAAATACCAAGACAATGCATTTCTCTTTGACCACCAACTTTCATCCAGTGATTTACAAAAGCTTCTGCTGTCTATGTAGTAAGTACAGCACAGTCTTTTTCTAGGCTTTGTCTTCTCTGAGAACAAAAGAAAAGGTAACATTTTAATGCCTATAAATTACCCCAATATAAAAGCAGAGTGGGATGGAGGTACTATGGTTTCATTGTGAACTGAACCAGAGGTAGGTGGTAGAGTTCTGGCCTCAACCAGATAGCTGATGGAAAAATTGCATTTCCCTTGTCTCACAGACTCCAGAGAAAAGACACTTCTTTGGATTAACTGTATTGTCCCCAAACCTAAAACTAGTTAAACTAAACCCTGAAAACAACTGAAAGTGTGTAACTGGAAGCCTGTGTCTTCCATAGCTCACCTGGCTTACACTCAGCAGCCCCTTCAAGCTTTGCTCCAAGCGGTCCCACTATGAAACCAGCAGTGACCTCTGCACTGACCACACACCAGAGAGGCTGTGCTAATCACCCAGGAGCTGCCAGATCTGCTCAGGTGACAGACCAGCCAGCACCTGACAGGATTAATGGATACTGGACAGAAGGACAATAATTACTTCTCAGTTCAGATCTCCTCTACTGTGAAATTAGGCCCCTACAGTTATTGCACTTAACTGGACTGTGCTGCAGCTGACTGCTTTGCCTCTCTGCAGCTCAGTCTGAAGCTTCTGATGTAACAAAACCTTGGTAAGCCACCCTGGGCTGTTGTTGCTTCAATAACCACAGCCAGACTGCAAGGTGCGCATCACCGACCTGACAATCCCTTCTTGCACACACACAGCTTTTACGTCTGGGTAAAAAGAGTACAAACAAGTTATGTGACTATACAGGCTCCATACAGGGTTTGCAAACACTTCCCAAAAAAACCTAAAGACAAAGTGGTCCCAAAACTCCCCTTTTCTGGTATCACTAAATAGTTACAAAGATTTAATGGTGTTCATAACGCAAATAAGAATAAAGAAGTTTTGAATTATGTTGACTAAACCAATGAGGTCGGAGACAAAGATGACATTTACCGATGAAGACTAATTTGGGGTGGTAAAGAATAATTGTCACTGGAATGACTAGGTCTGAGTCATGCTCCTCCCACACACTAATCACAGGTGTGCTTGCAGGCCAAAATCAATAGGTGCACACAGTATGCACAGGAATGTGACATGGGAATAGCTCATAGACAGCGGCTTCTCCAGGGGGCCCTGCTTTACTGACGAGTGAAATGACAGGCTAGTGAAGACACAGATGGCTTATCAAAAAATAACTGGGACAACTGTTTGCGCTTTTAATGACAAACCATGGATGACTGCATGTGAGAGGAATACTTGCCTCTAGAGTGGTGAAGAGGGTGACAGCCTTACTTTCCGAAACAGGTATTCATTTCTGTTCCTAAGGCTTCAATCTTAAAAGTACTTCTCTTCCAGGCTGAGTGTGCTGTTTTATTAGAACTCAGCAGGACTACAAGCAGCAGTAAACATGCATACAGCTGGGAGTTCCACATCTCACTTCTAAAAAGGATTGTATTTATCATTATATTCAGGGGTAGACATTATTGCGTAAGAGATATTGCCCAAATTCTTTTTAAAGTAAACATTACATGGAAATCATCTGACACCTAAAAGACATCAGGCAGATGCACTTTGTGCTTTGGTGAGTTTGTTAGCAAGTCACCACAAAATGCAAAGATATTTGCACATAAACAAACATATACAATCAGAAGTAAGGATGTGTTACTATCCCACTGGGACCTTCTTAGAGAGCTATTGTGCTTGTGCAGTGCCTGCCAGGTACACAGGAATGGCATTTGCAGACACTAATAAGCTGAAGCTGTCCAACAGAAAGTACAGAGGGCTCTCAAAGGTAATGAAATACATCTGTCAGTAATTTGCAGCTACAAACCTCATGCAATAGTTAGGCACAGAAAGCTTTTCCTTGCTTAGGGAAGAACGATTGGGAAGACTTCAAGTATGATCCCCCGCAAACACTGAACATCTGGGATAAAATAGGCCTATGTTTCAAATATCAGTGCAGGAGCACAGACCTGAACTCAGGTCTTCCATTTTTCTGAAGAGTTCCTCCACCTAAAGGTGACTGCCTATTTTGAATCAAAGAGAAAGGAAAGGAAAAAATTTTTTACTAGTAGAACTCTTCCAATTTCCATAAATACAGCAGGGGCGTGTTCCCAACATTTCCATATCCCTGGAGTCTTTGGACCATGAAATAATGGATAGAATGGAAGAGGCAGATATCTCTGGCCATAAACACAGACTTCTCCACTCTCACCTCTCCACAAAGTAATGTGTTTTCTGGCAGACCTGCTCAGACAAGCCTTACTTGACCAGTCACAGCAGATCAAGAACACCTACTATCCTAGCACTCCCAAAAGATGCTAGGAAAAAGGTAATTTCTAAGATTTGTTGAAGTGATTTCACATATATGCATGAACAAAGTCTTAGGAATCACAGGGAAATAAGGTAGTTGTAGCAATTGGTGAAAGTAACCAAAATCTCAGCATAAGTAAACCCTAGCACATCATCAGGAGTCAAACCTCAGAGTAAACTTTTCATCACTGTGACATAGGGTACACAACATAAGAAAAATGGCTCCTCCTGAACTTAAATCCTGATCTCTGGATTCCAAAAGGAAAAGTCTCCCCAGATGCCCACTGTCTGCTGACACAACACTGGATGTAGCTTAACCCTGCATCGGTCTCACAGCAGTCACTAAGGTCACATTCCCTGATAATTCTTACAGATCAGGGATAACTTTAATAACATCAGTGGACTTCCAGAAGAGTTTCTGCAGTTGCCACAAGTCTTTTCCTTGTTTAAGCACTGAAGAACTTGCCTTCTGTAATTCTCTGCCACATACAGGATCACTTAAGTAGCATCTTAAATCTTCGAAATCTTAAATTCTTCCCTCTCACTGATGGAGGCAACAAGAAAATCTTACAGCTCATTGGAGATGAATAGTAAGATTTGGGCAAACAATTGTGGTAAATATATTCCATGTCATTTACAGGCACTGAAGTTGTCAAAGTATAAAGAAGTAAAAATGCAGGAACTTATTTTTGCACCTAAACTGTGGTAATAACCTGCACGCTCATCTTTTGAAAGCTAGGTGAAGTGAAGAACTGTTTGTAAGCTGTGTGTGCTACCATGAATATTCATTTACTGGTCTTCAGCACAAGGCAAGGATAGAATGCTTTTCAACCGCTTGAATTTTTGATATTGTGTCGCTACTACTGGCTGACAGATATTAATGATTCTTGACAGAATGCTTATCTTTGAGCTGTTGCTGTAATCAATCAGCAGAAGAGCAGCAGGCTATTAAAATATTTTTCTGTCAAGCTCTCTTGACATGCTTTGAATGGTACACAGCCTCAATGTTGGGTTTGGATTTTTTTAGGGGTTTTGTTTGTTGGGGTTGTGTTTTGTTTGGTTGGTTTGGTTTGTTTGTTTCCGGTTGTTTTTTGGTGGATTTTGTTGTTGCTGTTGTTTTGGATTGTTTTTTTTTAATAAGAAAATCTACCTAAAACCACACAGCTAGATTTTCTTGATCAGGACCTCTTGAAGTTGTCCTTAAATATCAGCCCTGATGTTGAGCATTCAGAATCCAGTCACCATGGTTTCAGCTCCTTCTGACAAATGTCCCTCTGTCTTCTTTCTATCCTGCCCTTCTCCATCTACACATGCACACACACTCTTCTTTAAAGCCATTTCTCCGTGTCAGATTCTTGGCATCTACCTGGCCCATAATTACTCTTCATGCTTCCTTCCAGAAATTCTACCCTCCTGTTTTCTCTCACTTCTTCCAATTTTCTATTCAATACCCTGTCTTCCTCTAGCCTTTCAGAAACCTGTCATGGGAGCAGTGATTTAGCAGTCTCTCTGCATCACAAAGCCTGTAAAATTTAAATCAACAGCTTAGCAAACCCATCAAAGAGGCTGCCAGACCTTCCTGGCCTCAATAGAGAAGCCTAATGACTAGGAGGGAATCAAAGTTAAATTAGATGGTCAGGAGAATTGGGACTCTTCACAGAACAGAGGAGGGGAAGAAGGGGAGGGACAGGGATACAAACATAAATACGTAAGCACGAGGTGGAAGAGCAGAAAAGGAATGCAGGTGAGGTTAGGAACACAGAACACGAAGGAGCAGCTAATAACTGAACTAATAACGAGTGAAAAAAGCACAGAGAGTTTAAATGTCCAGTTTTCTGCATAGGCTTGGCTTTACTGATATCAATACCGTCAAAGATTAAAAGACACTTCGGTAGCACTGCAGAGGGAGGGAATAGATACACAATGGTATGGTGCATACAGAGCACAGTGAAAGCCATTCTGCACTAGTAAGACGTAAAGAATTAAGAGTGGCAAGACAGGCAAATCCAAGACCAGGAGCAGTTTGCATATGGCCACAGAAGAGTGTGTGACAGAGCTGGGAACTCAGCCCAAACCTGCCAGCTCAGGGCCTTTCCCCTATGCACCAGCCCCACACTGCCAGCACTGAGAAGATAAACAACAGAGTTTTTTCACCTTTTGCTTTGCCATTTGCCTATCAGCTCATTTCCTTTGCAGGTCATAACACCTGTTTGCTGTATCCAGAACCTTCAGTACACTCTAGCGGGCAAGAAGCACCAATCTCCCTGAATGTTGGTAATCAAATTCCAGGAGAAGACATTAGGACTGTCTCTGGCTGAATCTCCATTACTCCAGTAAAAAGAAATTGTACCAAAAGCCTGCTTAATGAAGAAACAGTTTGAGTTAGAACCATGTTCACCAAGATCAGTAAGTGAAATGCAGCAGTAGAAGGCTGAGCTGTGGCTTACATGCATCCCTAAAAACTTTGTTTGAAGAGCATGTCAACATTGTGACTGCCATACAAGACACTTTAGACTGAACAAATAAGACCAAAAGAACACAGTGCCAGTGATAACAAATATTGCAGAGAGAATGTTGTCTTTGCTAGAGGCTAATGAATATAAATTCATCAATTTTTATATCTTAAAGCAAACACTCTATGATTTTTATTTGTTTTTCTCCATTATTTCAATGATGAAAGCTTAAGGAATAAGCCAGAAAGATGAAAAAATAAACACTTTAGGACAAGTCAAGGAGACTAGACAACAAATCCAGAAAGAATATTGCAGAGGTCACTAAAGAAGACAAAAATATTGGGTCCTAACAATATCCTTCATACAAAGCCTAAGTAAACAAGTAGTCGCAAGCAAGGTGTGAAAGAGAGGGATGAAGTCCCTTGTCTTAATCTGCAGACTGACAGAAAAGAGCTTCGAGAGCTTCTGCACAGCCACAAATCTCTTGAGAGCATTTTCACTAGCTCAGGTTCTCGTCATCAGTGTGCCATCAGAGACAGCATCCATCTCATCCATCTAGAGACCACTGCTCTGCAGCTGGGAGGAGGGGAGATGGTGGTTCTTCTGAGCATGCTGCCAACATTTTAAATGTTGAACCACTTTTCCTCTCCAGCTCCATGGATCTATCCTATTTGCCATTATTTTTCTATCAGTGACGAGCTAGAGGTGTTAAATCCTGAACACTTCTAAAGGCTACCACATTCCATACTTCATATTGGTGTGGTTTGAGAAAGGGCACAGGAATTAGGGAAACTGCTCAGAAAACAATTTTTGAATGGCATCACTATGAGGATACTCAAAATAGAAGAGACCGTGTTTTCATATTCCTAATCCAAATGCAGGTGGGGAAAAAACTACATATGTATCACACAAAAGGCAGAAGAGTCTTAAATCTTTTTTACTTCACCACATACATTAAGAGTATGTTTCCCCTTCCAGATATTGACCTCTGTGATCTGAAAATTTCCAGCATTGAATGGCCAGTCCTGACTCCCTCTGCTGGTACTTCATACAGTCTCCTCTTCCTCAGTCTCAGAATAGGAGCAATGTCCTTTTAGCAGTTCCAACTGTAGTGCATAGTGGGAAGGTCTTGTCAGAGCAGTTTCATTAAAATGTGTAAATACTTTCAGTCTTAAAAAATACGTTGGAATCTTTGAGGGTTCACTATCACAGTTTTTATCCTTCCTGCATTAATCCGCCCTTGTGCTTACTGTCTACTACATTTAGACTTCCATCTAGACTAAAGTTAGAACAAAATTAAGTAGTAACAAACATATAACCTTTCCTTGCCTTAATCCATGGTTTCCTCCTTCATGCAAAAAAGACAATTGCTAATAAGAATCTTTAAAAAAAAAATTTCTCAACATTGCAATAAGAGTGAAGCACAAAGAAAGCTTTGAATACTAGAAGTTGCACCCTGGCAGTGTGGGAACTCATTAAAAAAAGCACTGCACAAGAATGCTCAAGGCAAATGCCATTCAAACTTTTTCAACTCTGAAGTTATTTAATCGTCACAGCAATCACAAGGGATAAGGCATTGTTTAAAGGAACTGGCTTCTGTAGGCTTGGTGCTGTTCAGTCTTCTGGAAAGGTATTCAATGTAAATGTGCCATCAATTTAAAATGCTCCTCAGTTCTGAAAAAAAAAAATCTTTCTGACCTGAGGCTTGATACTTCAAGTTGCAGAGCACCCTCAGCTGAAACAAACCAAACAATGTGGGTTTCTGAATGCCCCAAAAGACCAGAACCACAAAACGGGGGAAAATTTAAATAATCTGCAAGTAGAAATACTAGTTTTACACATATACAAAGCTAAATTCATCCTTCTCTGTGTGTCACCAATTTCAGTAATCCAGCATTAAGACAACATAATTTCTGCATTAGTACTTTGCACTCATTCCCTGATCATTAAAAGCTATGGTAGCAGTGCAGTGTCAGGAAAATCTATGTTTCCACATAATATATATTTGCATGGAACAGCCCAGTTTCCCTTTTCATTGCATTTGCAGTCTCTTAGACTGTTGTGACTAGATAAAAGCATGCTGAAAAAGCTACAAAGCTGTGGACAAACCAGTCTGAGATGTCTGCTTACTTACTCAAATTATAAAGATCTGAGTTATTCTGGAAAAAGTGTAGCAGCATCAGTGTTGCCACAGAACTCACTCCACCATAGCTAGTCTTTTCTCGCTAAAGTATTCATTTCTACACTGTTTTCTGTCAGCTAACAACCCGTACAGAAGACCCACTTCTCTCCTTGCTCTTTCAGGAAAACCATAACCCGGCCCAGCCTTCCCAGCTGTATGTTCAGTGAACTGCTGTGGTTTTCTCTCATGGTCTGTGCATCCAGCCCAGCATCCATAAGCATCCCACAAGGTGCACACATGCACCAAAACATAAACACGTGCCATAGGCTCTCTCCCATCACCTTGGAGAAGAGTTGCACTGGGAAGAACTTCCAGAGAACCACACTATAGAAGTTGATCCACAACACTTCAATTTTTACCACAGGGTTTTAACAAGAGGAAGTTTAAAATTAAAGGGACAAAACTGAGTGTTGGTGCTTACACTTGTGTCTGTATCACACACTCAGTACTCGACCCTGCCAACCCAAACCAGGAGGTTTCAGAAGGACTCCAGCTGAGGGAGAGCCTGAAGACAAATGATTCAACAGCTGATGTCCAGGACAAGAGTTTAATTAACATAATCAAAGCCATTTTTAGGTTAATCACCAATTAGCATCACCAATTAACTCACTTATGGCCAGTCCCAAATATCTAAAAATCAGTGCCTGAAATGAAGCACACACAGCACTCTGTGGCACCACACTGGACTAGAGAGAAATACAGCAGAAGAGAATTTACTCCCCAAAAGAAGACACAAAGGAAGAAGCTTTTAAGCATCTCAGCAAAGAAAATAATATTAAAAGCCCCAGCTTTTATAATTAAAAGCAAAAAGGCACACTTGGCTGAAAACCAGACATGCTAAAAAGCACCTGTGCATAGCAGCACAGCTTGGGCAAGGTCAAGTGCAGAACCCCCTGTGCAGAAAACCATGGCTGTGCTGTTTGAGGCAAGCTTACAAAGGCAGAGCTACCAAAGACCAGCCTAGCTAATGCAGTAGGTACATACTATCCACTGTTTAAAAGTTCAATCTGTCCATCCCCCACCACCTTTTCTCACGTGCTACTAAGCTTCCCCCATGCCCTGGGCTCCAGCAGCACCATTTCTTCACCAGATGCCACTGCTGCCACAGCTGGGAGCCAGCCCACGCTGCCTCTTCCAGTGGGTCTTTCCTCACAGCACGTGGCTGTGGGCAGCCTGCCAGGCTGGGCTGTTGAGGTTGGCAGCTAAAGGGTGCCCACATGTCTTAGTTTGTCCTCAGAGCAGTGACTTTCAGGACCTACATATGCCTACATGTGCCATGATTCATTCTCTTGGGTTTCATCCAGAGAAGGCAATACATAGAATTTTCATGTCTATTCAGCACTTCCACTAACATTAAACTATGTATATGGCTATCTCAATAATTGCATAATCTTGCGTGTCTTTCAAGTTCAACATTTTCCAATAGGTCACTATTAAGTGTCCTTACATTGTTGGTGTCTTTCTTGAAAGAAGACTTGGATTTTTTTCTAAGAATTCTCTTCTACGAGTGTTCTCTTGCTGCCAGACTTCGATATCCAGCCCTGCTGTTCTTATAGATCTGCTCTGAAGATCAAAATATCATTTTTTTAAATGGATAAACACCAGCCTTGCTCTCAGAAATGGCTGACCTTGATTATCTCAACCTGAAAATTGAAAGATTTAGAAAGTTACAAATTTGAGTCAAATGGAAAATAGAGAGAAAATGTGTAGACAACCCTAATTAGAGATGTTGTTACATTTTGTTCTAATGCTATCGTGATGACAGCAGACAGATAATAGCAGTAAAATCATGAATAGTAGGAAGGACTCAGAACATAAGGAATAACACAAAGCACATCATCAGCCTGTGGAATAAACGAAACCATGAGTAAAAAAACCTCTTTGTTTTGGGGTTGTGTTTGTTTTCCCATTCTAATGAGAAGACACAGGCTCAATCAAGCTGTTTTGAACATGATCATAAAATCATTGAGGTTGGAAAAGACCTAAAGATCATCAAGTTCAACTGCCACCCTTGCACTGCCATGTTCACCACTAAACCATTCCCCAAGTGCCACATCTGCGTGTCTTTTAAGTACCTCCAGGATGGTGACTCCACCACCCTGGGCACTCTATTCCCATGCTTGACTGCCTTTTCCACGAAGAAATTTTACTAACATCCAATCTAAACTTTCCCTGGTGCAACTTCCTCTCATCCTGTCACTTGTTACCTGGGAGAGGAGACCGACCCCCACCTGGCTATACTCTCTTTTCAGGCAGCTGTAGAGAGTGATGAGGTCTCCCCTGAGCCTCCTTTTCTCCAGGCTAAACAACTCCAGCTCCCTCAGCTGCTCCTCATCAGGGTTGTGCTCCAGACCCTCCACCAGCTCTCTTTGCCCTTCTCTGGACTCACTCCAGCACCTCAATGTCTTTCCTGTAGTGAGGGGCCCAAAACTGAACACAGGATTTGAGGTGCAGCCTCACCAGGGCCAAGTATAGCGAGAGCATCATTTCCCTGGTCCTGCTGGCCATACAATTTCTGACAAATAGTTGCTATCATAGCTGTTATGCTCTGTTTGCTTGTCTGAGTGTGATTTTCAAACAGCAGAGTTTGAACTACAGCATACCCAGTATATTCACTACACAGAAAGAGCAGAGATCACACAGATGGCATACAGAAGCACAGTATGGTTTTGCTGGTGCACAGATAGCAGCACTAACCTTATCTGTTGATACTGGGAGACAGTGCATGTCTGCAAGGTGCAGCTCCTACCTGACAGAACCAGAAATATTAGTGCCAGCATTGAAAGCCCAGTTGTTTCCACAAATGACTAGAGGGTTTAAGATGGCAGAGTTAGCCTGTGCTGCTAAGCTTCTCTATTTTAGTTTTTAATTCGCATTTTAACTTTTACAACTCATCTATATTTTCTCTATTAAACATTCTGCTTAAGTGCCACTGTCACATAGGTATGTACATCCTTAACTTAAAAAATCGTATACTCTTATGCCTCTCATCTCCTATTGTCCAAGGTCAGAGTTTTCCAGTGGGTCATCAACACAGATAGCTATAATTCTTAATGCCAGGTTCATTGTTTTTTATAAGTGTGATAATAATAAAGGTAAAAAACTATAAATCTATTCTGCCTCAGAGGCTTAGCAACATAAAGTCAGGTTTGTAGTGTACCAAGTGGGGAAAAACTGAAGATTCCTCCAATAGGCAATTTTTTGCTTGAACACTGAAAATTGACGTAATATAAAAACCTGCCCCAATACGAGGAAGAGTAAGTGCATTTGCAAGCAGAGATTCTGAGTCAACTTCAGAAGAAATTCAACCCTTCAATGGAAGGTGTTTTACCTTCCTTTACTGTGAAAGCTCTTGAAACACTGGCAGTTCTCAGGGGGTCAGGTCTTTGCAGCTCCTCCCAGAACACCCCAGGAGTGGCATGGCTGGAGTCAGCAGAGGAGAAAGTGACACAAAAGTAAATTGATCCTTAGGGTAAACAGATTTTGTGGACTGTATGTTATCTTCTTCAGCTGGAACATTTCTATGCTGCCCCCCTCTCCTGGGGGACCTGACCCTTCAGCACTGGGGCACCAAGGAGCAGTTTTCTTCCCCTACCCTCCCTGGACAGGGGCTCAGCAGAGACTGGGAGGAAACTTGCTGTTTCTCAGCTGTAACTACATCAAGTGCTCTTTTTTCACTTTAGATCAATCTACAGCCACTTGAACTGTGAGAAGCAAGAAATCTTGTGGTATTTAAAATGACCAACAACCAATGGGAATTTTAAAGAGCAGGTTGTTTGGGAAAGCAGCCCTGCTTTACAGGAGTGCTCTTGGTTCACCAGGCAGCCAGCAACTGACGATAAAGTCCTCCAAAACTGCTAAAACAGAAGAACTGCTGTGTAGCTACTGAAGGACAAACTTTCTTGTTAGCAACCAGCGGGAAATTTGGCTGCGTGGCCTCAGGCAAACATTACTGTGTATCAACCATTTTGTGCATCACTCCATAGAAAATGGTACAAAACCAGATACTCTTCTCTTAAACGAATATAAGCAGTATTCTTTGGCAGTGTAAGTTAAGAGACAGCAACTAAAGGAAGAAAAAGCAACACTAGCAGCACGCACACATGCACAAACAGTCTCAGATTTAAGTTCTTTCTTTTCTTCAACCCATATTGCCTTCTTCTGGGAAGCAGCTTGTTCCACCGACCATTTACCAAACTCTTTATCAAACTCTTCAGCCATCTCCAGTGTTACCTTAAAGCATGGGCCTACAGATCCTGCCCCCAACCCCTGACAATAACCAACATCAAAAGCTTACAGGAAATAGTTCTCATTCACATGCAGCTGTTTTCCCAGAATTCTTCCCCACTGCTCTCCTCTTCTGACATCGTCTCATATTAAATCTCTGGAGAGTGAGTACAGCCATGATGTTGCTTACAGAACAGCTGTAGGAAGGAAAACATGTAACTACTGCCACAAGGGCAGCATGTGTGTCATCAACACTGATTCACACCTGTTTGTGCAGAGTGTGCAAGGCTAGAAAGTTAGTTCTGTCCCTGACCAGCTCTACCACAGCTAGTTCCCCAGTGCAAGAGGAGAAGACAAGCTTTACAGCAGGCTGTTGTCCTTCCCTACTGAGGGCAAACAGCTTGAGACGTGTGGTTGCCCTCAGGCTGTTACCTTCCTCACTTTTTGTACGTCTTATCTACCCCAGTATTTCACTGTTGAGCTGCCCATTTCATTGTGCTTTGGACCCTTGCAGTTGTACCAGAACTCCATGTACTGAACCATTCATATCTTTTTGGATATAGTTGCCTGCTGTATCATATTTTCCATTTCAACCCAAACTGGCAATGACTCAGAGCATTTTCTTCTGTCTGGCTGCCCAGTGATACAACACAATGGTCTCATAAAACAGTAGTCTTCCCTCCAGTCTTCTGTATTATTGAAGGTTGCATATGAATAAAAGATAACTCCATTCTGGACCTGAACTGCACCCTCATGAAGGGAGATATCTTTTATGTTGGCATAATCACAATCTGAATCTCATGCACTTTGTAGAGTACGATATGAAACCTGATAAAATCAGCACAGTCAACTGGCCATACTTACCTCATACTCCAGCATGCATTTTTCCTCACATAAATAACTCTCTCAAAATCCCTTTTCATGTCTTTGTCTGCTTTAATGCATCATCATGCTTCAAACCATGCTCTTTCAGCCACAAGGGCCAAAGAAGAGAAATACTGTCCATGTTTTGGACTACAGGTCCATAACCAGCATGAGGAAACAACCATCTTAAACATGCACCATGTTAGTTTCTGTTTATTTTGGGAAGCAGTCAAAAAAGAAGTTTAAGAGTTTGTAACAGAAAAGGAGAAACCTTAGTTTCAACTTCAAGTTCTATTTCTCTCTCTCAACACCTGCCTTCCCTTTTGCCCACCACCCACACCTTATCATAACAGCAAAAGAAGCAAGGGAATCACAGTAACCTATATTCTTCCATCTCACACCTGTCAGTGCACTCAGGAACTGACCAGCAGAAGCCCAAAAAAGCAGATAGTCAGCTGTACTGGCCTGAAAGGACCTCCTGATGCCATCACTGGAAAACAGGAGCATCCACCTACTTGTCAGCTTCAAGTTATACCCCAGAAGGTGCTTGGCAATGTCAGAGATCTCTGCCTCACAGGTACTGCTGTGCTCATACTTCTAAACATACATGGAGACGTTTTGATCGATTTGACTCTTGCAGGTTTCACAAGAAGTGCGCTGTCCTCTCTTACATCAGTGAGGAAAAACGTTCTGACTCACCTGCCTCTCCCCTTTTCCTTTTTTTCCAGACAGCTGCCCTCTTGGTCAGATGGCATATTTCAGTGCCATTCCAGCATCTACTGGTGATTCACTGTTCTCAGGTGCCTCTTGGAAACACCTACACCAATGCAGGCAGTATGGGGAACAAAGACGAGGCTCTGGAATGAAAGGCAGGTGCCTCGCTACCTCCCTGCACAGAGTCTAAATACATCAGAATGGCAAAGAAGGGAAAACAGGTCATGGAAGATAACACCACAGGTTAACACCTCAGCTGGAGACAGGCCTCAGCTCCCCCGTGTCACATTACAGGGCACCAGCAACTGGATTGCAATGCCTCTTCCAGACAGCATCTGGCACAGCTTCCCATCACTTTAGTTTACCATATAGATGAAGGCTCAGAGCACTGTTAGACATTATTTTCACTGCATGAGTAGATCAGAACAGCTCTATAGGCCAAAGGTGGCACATTGATAGGTCATCTTCTCCTTTCCAATGCCCACAGTCTGTGCAGCACCTACACGACACAGTGGTTTGCTCAAAGTAATTTCTCTATTTGGTAATTCCTCTATGATTTTCACAGGAGGTTGCTAACTTCATGTGGAATAAGGCTCCCTTCCAGAAAAATGCCCATTTCCCCCATCACACATTCTGTAGCTGTCATCTCATTACTAACCTGCAGTCAACTTATTTGCAAGGAGTGTGAGAAAGGCAGTTCCTAAAAGCTTTAGTTTTGGCACACTTAGTTCCTGATAAAATTGATTTTATAATTTTCTAGGTCATCTAAAGAAAGGCTTTTATGAAGAAAAAATAAGTAGAATCAAAAATATTCAAAACAGAAGTGAATCAAGCAATCAAAAATTATTTGCACTGCTGCAATATAGGAAATCACCTTCCTTTCCCCTCTCCTCCCTCTGCATTTAAATGCACCAAACTGAACAAGAATTTTAAAGTTCAGCAAATATTTAAGGAACGAGAAGCTCAAGGAATTACGGTTTACAACAACTTCCCTCTCAAAAAGCAAAGGGGCAGAACAAGTCAAATTGAGTATCTTTTCTGGTTCCTTGTTTCTTAATAAACGTTCTCTGTGAGAAAAAAAATAAAAACCAGGATGATGCTGCTAGTGTGGGATGGCAAAGCTCAGAGTGGTGACAGGCCCAGAAATGAAGGTTTATAGAGGGAAGTGAGAGAAAAGTGGTGGTCCGTTTTAGGAAAGAGAACTGGAAATAAGCCACATGAGATTTCGGGTGCAGTTCTGTGAACTGTTCTCAGTGGATACTGGGTTCTTTCCAAGAGCAAGTCATTGCCAGATCTGTGTATTTAATGCAAAAGGATGCACGCTGTCCAGGACCACACACACAAAGTGCCACAGCATGCCTGACCACTGGGAGAGTAAACTCCACTCGTTTGCCCTCTGAACATGAAAGAGGGGAAAGATTTTGGAAAGGAACATCAGGATAGGGTTGGTTCAAAACTGGAGCAAGTGTGCTACTTCATATTTTGCAAAACTTGTACTAAAAGTACAAACTGTCAGTAAGTAATACAACTGTAATAAATAAGTTCACAGTTTTCAGAATTCACTTGATGAATTTTCTAGAAGCTCTGAGACTGTTTAAGATCTTTGTGGATCAGGATGACCCAAAAACTCCAACATTATTTTTCATGCCTTCTTAGTAAATCTTAATTTTATCAGAAAATAACTTGCAAAAAAATTCCTCATTCAAGTTCAAAGACAGAAACTAATTATCTTAAGTCCAATTCTGTCTCCTTCAATTTGGCCTCGTTACACTTAGAAGATATTATCAATCTCCAGTTCCCTCTTATTTTGTAGTGAAAATCCTGCAGGATCCTTGCAATAACAATGTAGAAGTACCAAACCACAACCCTGAACCATCCTGTTCACCTGCACTTATCAACCAACATATATTTGTTTTTGGGATGGTGACAGGGGAAGGCAAGGTTTGCCTATCACCCTACTAGAAAAATTTAATTCCACACCACTTGGTACAGTTAGCGGTTTGATTTTAAAGAAGAAGGAAAAAAGCATTCCTAATTCATGTTGAGGTGAGTCAGAACAGTCAGGCCTTAATACCTCAACTCTTTCATTCTTTACCAAAAGGCACTTGAGATTTTACAACCTACTGGCTACTGAAATCCTTTGGTTAGAAGAATAAATTGTCTATTTTCCTTCCAGGCAATAGGACCTATTAATATGTTACTTGTCTCCTTCCACATTTTTCACACCAGTAGCAGCAAGAGTTGCTGTGCTGTAGATAAAAGATACTGATATTTTTACATATATTCAATATTTTCTCAGTAGATCAGAATTTCTTCCATCAGGCTGCTGCTTATGATAGGATATGTCTTCAGATAATAACTCAAGTTCAGATCTAGTGTATTTCAGAGCTTTCAACTCCAAGAAATAGACTGCATATGACCCACAGCAGCATTTGCCTCCTCTAAAACATTGCTTATCACTTTTATAAACAGCCAAATCTTTCTTTAAAATATAAAAGCAGCCAAATGCACTAAAACTCACTGATCTGGTAAGTACAACTAAGCCTTATTCATTCTCAAGATGTCATAAGACAGCTCATCCAAGTGGTTAGGGTCATATCATGATCTATAAACCACTTACACATTCCTGCTAGGCAAGATATTTCTACTCCGACACTTTGTAACCTACAGCAGGCCTGTTTGAGTCCAGCAGAAATTAGATATTAAGATAACTATATCATTTTTTGAAGCTGATGCAGAACTGAAAAGTGCTTAGAAGATGCTTCAGAACTTCTATCATATTCCACGTATTATATGACAAGTGGCACGATGTGTCATATGGGTGGATGTGCTATTTTATTATTTTTCCCCCCATGCCTATATAATTGGAATTTTCTTAGTCAGAAATAGACTTGTGTAAAACCAAATCCTTGTCCAGGATTGCCATCCTTCAGCAATACAGTTGGCTGCTTAAGGAAAGGCCTCCCAGGAATGCAGAGACAATGAAAAATTTGTCATGCTTTTTGTATGTTGCATATATTTAGCCAATTCCATTGGTGGGAATCCATAATGTAGTTCTGACAGACAAACCATGTTCTTCTAGATTGCACTTGTGTAATTCAGCAATTTAAGAACAAATTTGTAAACTGAACCTCAAGGTTTGCTGTCCTGCATATCAAAGCCCCGTGTCTCTTGCAGGTTCTTCGTTTTATTGTAGGGAACAAAATATTTATCTTGTCTATTATCCCCTGGTTCATCTGCCTGAAATATCCTTTCTTCTTTTTATACTCCTCTGCTCTCTCAGTCCATGTTCTGGATACATCATGCTCTTCTCTCACAAATTAACTTGGGTTAATCATGTTCCTTTACATTTTAAAACAAGTTGGTTGCACACACTGATGAAAGTTTGATAAAGCCAGCACATTTCAGTGTTTTAAACTTATTTAGAGGAAGTAATGGTAGGAATGGTTTAAAGAAAGCAAAATCCTGCATGTGATATGAAAGACATCAGGTGAAAAAGAGAGATACCCACAGCTGGGATACCTATTTATTTTCCTTATCCTTCTCCTTCCTATTAAAGAGTTAAAAGACAAAATTAAGAAATGCTGTCTGACAGAAAGAGAAAAGGCAATTATCTATAACATTACTGTAGTGTGAGCTCTCCTGAAATCATGGAAAAACCAAACCATTAACACTTCATAGCTTTCATCTTCTCTCCTGTCAAACAGAACTATTTTTTCTCCATTTGCGTTTACAGTTCTTTCAAAAGTTGTCCAATGTCTTGGGAAGCAACGTTAAGCTCTGCAGGAGAGAAATGGATTATAAAAACCTTGAGAATTAGAAATTTTTAGAAAAATCTCACTTCAAAAATTGTCCTGATTGGATTTGCACAGTACTGATAGAGATGTGGACTACATCCTGGGACTATTCTAGCAATTAAATTCTAGTGTATTCTGAGGTAGGGTGATTCACTAGATCTATTAGGCTGAAGTACAGCCTGAAATTTTTAGTCATTACAAGATAACATATCAAGGGATAATTCATAAAGCATAGGTATGTGATGCAGCTCTGGAACATTTATGTTCTTTTACCCTACAGCCAAAAGTACACAGGCAATTTACCCTTGCCCTTTCCAAATTATATTTTGCCAAAAATTTAATAGCAATAATTTAATCTAGCTTTAATCTGGTCATATATGCTTTAAATAACAAAAAAAGAAATACTGGTTACTCATTCTTGCATACTAAGAAACAACATCTCACAGAGAATTAATTTATGCTTCCCCAAGCCAGGCCAGGAAACAAAGTATTACCATACTAACACACTCACAAAAAGTATTTTCTTTCTTCTTGCTTTGAAGTGTGTTGCGGTGAGGAGAGGACTAACCCCATAAGAATGGGCCACTCCTCGTATGGCCATGGTCATTAGCTAAGACAGATTTATTACAGCATTAGCACTTGTGTTGTGAACCTGAAAAACAACTTCGAGGCCATCTTCGCCTGGAGATGATTTTTGTTGGAATTCACTATTTATGTAAGTGTCAACTAAAGGCTTTTTTCTGGCTTTAACAGCAGTATTTTATCGTTTTATCATAGAATCATTCAGAGTGGAAAAGACCTTTAGGATCATTAAGTCCAACCATTAACCCAGCACTGCCATGTTCACCACTAAACCATTCCCCAAGTGCCACATCTATGTGTCTTTTAAGGACCTCCAGGATGGTGACTCTACCACCCCCCTGGGCACTCTATTCCCATGCTTGACTGCCCTTTCCATGAAGAAATTTTTACTAACATCCAATCTAAATCTCCTCTGGTGCAACTTGAGACTGTTTCCTCTCATCCCGTCACTTGTTACCTGGGAGAAGAGGCTGACCCTCACCTGGCTACACCCTCCTTTCAGGGAGTTGAGGAGAGTGATAAAGTCTCTCCTGAGCCTCCTTTTGTCCAGGATAAACACCTACAGCTCCCTCAGCTGCTCCTCATCAGAGTTGTGCCCCAGACCCTCCACCAGCTCTGTTGCCCTTCTCTGGACTCACTCCAGCAGTTCAATGTCTTTCCTGCAGTGAGGGGCCCAGAACGGAGCACAGGATTTGAGGTGTGGCCTCACCAGTGCCCAGCATAGAGGGACACTCAGGCCCTGGTCCTGCTGGCCACGCTATTTCTGGTACAAGCCAGGATGCCATTAGCCTCCTTGGCCACCTGGGCACAGGCCGGCTCATGTCCAGCTGCTGTCACCAGCACTTCTAGGTCCTCTTCCGCTGGGCTGCTTTCCAGTCACTCTGCCCCAAGCCAGCAGAGCTGCACGGGGCTGTTGTGACCCCAGTGCAGGACCTGTCACTTGACCTCGTTGAACCTCCCCACTGGCCTCAGCACATCAGTCCAGTCTGTACAGATCCCTCTGCAGAGCCTTCTTGGCCTTCAGCAAATCAAGATTGCCACATAACTTGGTGTCCTCTGCAAAATGGCTGAGGGTACACTTGACCCTCACAGCCAGATCATTCAGAAGGATATTAAACAGAATTGGTCCCAATACTGAGTCCTGGGGAACAGGGCTGTACCTCAGTACAAGCAATTCTGAAAAAACATGCAGGTCCTGGATATCCTTACCCAAAGAGGAGGCAGCTTTTAAGAGCTAAATTCTGACTTTGGAGCTCGCTGTGTTGTGAAGCCTGTCAGCTCTGATCGCATCTCTCCTCCATGCCCGGTCTGTACTGAATGTCAATGATGTAACTCTGTGCGGGTCAGACACTGAGGCTCATCAGTGGGGCTGAAAATGCCACCACGACCCGGTGCACCCCACGCCTACTGACGAGAAATACCGACGCGCTTCGCTGAAAATTGCATCCCTCAGGACTCAGATGTCTGAAGGATTGTTTATATACCCAAAAAGCCAAAAACAATGTTGTCTATCCATTTTATTTCTATTTATCACAATGACTTTGAGGTTTTGGTAGGTTTTGTTGTTGTTTTTTGGAGTTTGGTTTTTGTTGGGTTTTTTTGCTTGGTTTTTACTCATTCTTTACTCTTAACATGAAAAATTGAGATATTTTCACCTTGAGAGAAACCAGACCAATAACCAGACCAAATCCTGCCCTAATAGCTAAACCCTCTTCTAACCTCCAGAGAAACTCTGCCCACTTTTCTGCCAGCCCTACCACTTTACTGAAACTTGCTGTAGCACAGAAATACATCCACAACACCTCTGGTGGTTCATTCTAGTGGAGAAAGCATCCAGGCAAAATAACATCCAGAAATCCCAAACAGTTGCTTAACAATTACAGCAATAACACACCATCTCTTCAAATATCATGACTAGCATCAAATAAGAAGTAACAAAGCACAGCACAGAGGGGTGAAGGAACAGAACTGCAAAGACTGGCCATACTTATTAAAAAGAATTTTTTTGAAAAAATAAAAATCCAGGCCTTTAAATTAGGAATTACTGGCTAGAGTAGTGTTGCTGGCAGCTAAGATAGATGAGAATGAAAATTAATGCAAAACTATCAGCCATATAAAAAGCATGCCATCTGCAACTTCAGGAGCTTGCAAGAGGTCCGTGGCATCTCAGAGATTTTTGCCATCATGCCAGGGATGTGACAAAGATCAGGAATTCAAGAGACAGCTTTTGCAAGACAAGGTTCCTTTTCCCTTTCCCAGCATGTGCCCAAACACTGCACTGGCAGTACCCATCTACACAGAGAAAGTTGCTTTGGGTTTAAAATCTCTTAGGCCTTTGTGCTCCACCCATGAATGACACCCTCAGCAAACCTAGCCAGCACTTGGCACATGGCTGGCCCCTAGTTTCGGGCCACCAGCTTCCAGCAAAAATTATTCTAACACGTTTCCTCATCACCTAGAAGGGGTTCTAGGGGTAAATGTGTTTCTCTTGACATTAGATACATGTTTAGTAAATGGCCACATCCATTTGCTTTTCAACTGATGACCTGCTCTACAAGGGGGAAATCATGCCTCAGGAAGATCATCAAATATGATGCTGCAATGCCTCTGTATCTTGTTCAGGTGCTTTGATAACAATAGTCTACTCTTTATCAGTTCCTCATTATCCTTGGTCACAAGAGCCACTAAACACTTCCTACCCTGCTGGAGGTCACCAAAGCACTCTAATGCTCTGTGAGGCTGTGAAGGAGAACACTGACCTGTGCATCATGACACTTGGCACCAAGACTTTCTTAAAGCTCACAGGGATGTTCCTTTCAGCAGGAGTGCTGTAAACAAAACTGCCTATGTTTTCACACTTACCTAATGTTATTCTCATTTCTGGATTGCTTGGGTGTTTTTGTTTGGGGTTTGTTTGAGGTTTTTTTTTGTCTAATGAGAAAGAAACTATTCACAGACAAAGCTGATCAAAGCTGAGACAGCTACTCCATTCTCTTGGGATCTGTGTCTACCTTAATCAGAGACAACAGCTGAAGTGCTGCAGGACTGCATGATGCTTTTGTTACATACCATCAGCGAAGAGGAGTGGCTTGGGTTTCTGGACTGTTTGGATTGATGAAGTCAGTGGCCAACAATTCATCACAGCGTGTAAGCAGACACGTTCATGAATCTGACCTTTTAACTCCTACTTTTGTTCTTTTTCCATGATCACTCTCACTATCTGGTCTAAGTATGGTGCTCACAGGAGAATTTATGATTTCGTTTAGCATTCAAACATGTGCCTTTTCCTTCATATTTTGGATGAGTCAAGTCCTATAGTACCAGTAAGTTCCTACCTCACAAAGAAGAATTTAGCATAAACAGGCACCAAAAGCTTGGGATCTTTCAATGCAACTGAGAACACTAACAAAAGGCTCCCAAAATGATGTATTTTGCTCCGTTGCTCAAAATCCAAATAGGCAAGCATCCATCAGTATTATTTTATGTCAAAAGTCAAGAATGCCAAGCATTTTTAGAACTGTTCATCCCGACTCCACCTGCATAGCAAGGGGATTGCTGACACAGTGCCCAGATACAAAAACTGCAAATGAAAGTCCTCTGATTTCTGCTAGTGCTTAGGAAAAATAAACAATACACAACTCAACCTGACGGATTCACTGAACAAAATATATAAAGACTGTAATTTCAAGGCATATGTCTCCACAGGGAAGAAACCAAAAATTGAAACAGCTTTTTTTTTTCCTCAAGTATTAAAAATGGAAAATATATGTCTTTCTGCAACCAGACAGTGGTTTTAAGCCTGGTTTTATGCAACATCGGCCTCACTGAAAGATCTGCCTGTAGACATATTCCCTATTAATTAGCAATTTAGTGGCCATCTGTGGAAAGGGATAAGCAAATATGTTTTGATTCATTTAAAATGAAGCTGAGGAGTTAATTGCTTTTACTTCCCATAGTAACACTCATCCTTCTCTATATACACACACATACACTCAAAAAAGAAAGCAAGGCAAAACCATGCAGGTCAGTTCACAGATGTGAAGATATTTTGCTTTGCAAAACTATAATTCACCATATGTTCAGGAAAAGCAGCTACACAGTAATATGAAACACAAGCTTCCACAGAAAAGAAATCGTTAAAGGCAGCCAGTGGGTACTTCATCTCTATTTTAAAATAATTTGATCTTCCCAAACAGATGTGCACTATTTGAGGTCAAGAATCAAAAGCAATTTTCACCTACCCCCTGCAGTGGAGCTGACAAAGTGATGAAACATCCCTGGGCTTATGAGTATGCCACAGCACCCCCCCACCCCCACAATCTAATTAGGGGATGCACCTTCCCATATCAAAATAACCAACAGCAAAACACTTTCTCTCTGAAATCTGCAGCCACAATGAGGTCAGTAGGACAGCATGTGCATCATTGCCTTTGAGAGCACAAGAACACCTCCCTGCAGAAGGGGGCCCTGAAGCAGAGACCAGGGCTGCTGAGGCAAAGCCATGATTTCTCAAAATTTTGCCCCAAGTGTAAACCCAACCAACATAGTCAGCCCCACAGGCTCAGTACCCACACACAGCTTATTCACCTCAATCAGCCCTTCCCAGTGTCTGTGCACAGCTAACATGATGTACCCACCCCTTCTACAAGCTACATACACTAAACTTTTTACTAGGTCAACATTTGCACTCAACTCAGCCAAAATTCCCACTGGTCCAGGACAGCTTCACTAAACGATTTCTAAATTTTTAATTAAAAGTTACCTGGATTTATTATTTACCATAATGAAAGCTTGAATAAAAGAGAAATTGGAAGTGGTCTTACCTACTTTTTTAAACAGCTATCTGACATCACAGCAAAGTACTATTACTAGTGGTCAGTGCGTCTACAAAGAGTTAACGCAACACAAATGAAATTCTGCCACAGGATCAGCTCTACAGAGGCAGTAAGCAGAGAGCAGGAGGAGACATATCCATGGCTGAGCAGCAGGGCAAACCAGATTTTGTCTTATGGGAGATGGAATTACAGAGTGTTAACTCCATCTCTCTGGGCATAAGCATACTAAAGACACATGGAAGGATACTAGTTATGAACTGCTTATGCTTTCAAATACCTTTAATATTCTGAGCCTTTCTGACACAAAACACCCCATCTAGATGTCACCACAGTCCTGTCCTGACTGTAGCACAAACCTTTCAGTCAGTTTGCCAGTGGAAAAGACAGCAATGCACGTCTTAAAAACACTTGTTTATGCAGCAAGTCCTCTTCAGAAACAGAGGCTCAACAGACAACACTGCAAGATCAAAGAAAAAAGTATCACTGCTATTCACACCTTTCTTCTTCAGAAACTATTCAAGATACTGAGCCACTAAACCAAAACAAAACTAGAACCCAAGTTGCTAGAAACAAGGACCTGAAAGCCTTGCAAAGCCACCACACCACCTGGCAAAGCATACACCATGACCAGCCTTTCCCAGAGGTAAAAGAACTTTGCAAAATCAAATCCGTGGTATTAAAAATAATTCTGAGCAGAAAGAAATCACACTTCTAAAAGTAAACTCTTCCTTTCCCTTTGCTTGATGCCAACATCTGCACTCCAGGGAAGCAGCTCTTGAGTGACCCTACCGAGCCACGAAGGCACAGCTGATGGAGCAAACTGAAGTCAAGACCATTGACACCAATAATCAGAGGGAGGGTGCAAAGGCAAAGCTGTGACTCTGAATGGACCCAGGACCCACAGAGCTGTAGCTTCTTAGACAGTCACCAGTGGGAGACAAGTCCCTGCCATGCACTGCACTCTGACTTTCTGCAGGGCAGCCTCACATACAGCCCAGGAAAGACAGGTTGGGCTTGAAGACATTTCCACACATGTTTACCACCATCTCCATCACCAATTCCAGAAAAGTCCATTTCTTTGAGAAATAAAGACAAGGTAAAAATTTCAAAGATCATTTTGCTAATGATATTGTGAGTGTAAACTTAGCTGGTCACAGTATTGTTTAAGCCAATAGCCTTTTGATATAGCACTTATTGCTATTCAAATGAGCAGAGGATAAAACACACAAAAAGAAGTGTTATAATTTCCTTTCTGCTCATCTAAATCAATATTATTTATGCATAAATTCAGTTTCTTTCTGCCACACTGTCATATGAAGAGTTTGGAACAGGTACAAGTCCAAAATAATCCCACGTACATTCATGACTTTTTGATGGCTATGTTTATTCACTATTCGTGGTACTAAATAATAATATGGAATAATACTAACTGTTCTTGTTCTAGCTAGTATCATGGTCATAACAATAAGCCAAAGATCAGGATATTTCCTATCAAACTGGCACCTCCATCATGAAATATGTTTGGAAGCCTATTTTGTGCTACACCTCTACATTGTCTAATGCACCTTCTCATGAGAAAACTGCAAAATTTTATCTGTGTTTTATAAAAATTTCCTTTCTCCTACAGGGGTGTTTTATTACGATGATGGGACTCTTAGGAGTGGAAAAAGCTAAAAGAACAAAATTAACAATTTTTGTAGCTAAAATACCCCAATCCCTGTGTGATCAAGAATGCTTGTCTTGATACTTATTCTCACTAACCTTCAGCAGGCTTAACACCACACATGTAATCTCAGTGTGTGACTTCAGTGTTGCTATAAAAGGACACATCAGAACCAAAGGTTCACATTTCTACAACAGCCACTGTGCTGCTAATTGAATTTCATTATGTATTTGGTTTTAATTTTCTGCTTAGCAAGGATTAACTTTCTCCTCCTCTGGATGCAATATTACCATACAGAAGCTTCTGTCCTTCTCCATATAATGGTATGTTTTCCCATGGACAAAGCAGATCTTTTTTTTCCTTATTTTGGTTCAAATTCCAGTCTAATCTAGAAAATCATGACCTAGTTTAACAGTGGCCACCATATGGTTCTTAATTCCAAGTAGCTCTCAAGGCACTTTGAATTCAGATCCTGCATTGCAACGACAATATGGCCAAAAGCTGGACAAACTTGGCAATATGTATCCATTCTAACGAGGATATGTGAGCTCTGGCTGTCCAAGGACAGCATCACCCCCCTTGCTTTAGGATATGTCTGTATGCTCAGCCCACAGTGGAGTTTGTGGTTCCTAAAGAGTCCCATTTCTCTCTCCCTTAGAAGATGATGCTCCCAGACCTCCTCCCACACTCTGACCCACTTATCAAATGTATACGGCTCTCAGACATGAAAAGAGTTTGTCACATGCCAATTGGAGGCAAAAAGGTTGGTGCATTAATTTTTAACAATTCAGCATTTTAACATTTAAGCATTTTACGGTTTACTTACAAGAAAATATTGAGAGGATATGGACAGATTATTCCTTCCAAAATGACTGAATTTTTGCTAGACACAACAATACTGCTATTTGTGATTTAAACCTAACCAGTAAGGAAGTGTGCAATACTTATAGTGCCACCAAAAATATTTTTAACTTCATCATATTTAACAGGATTCCAGATGTTCTTATGAAATCAGCATTCATGATATACAGCCACTTGGTGTTGTGTATGAGAAAGAATCTCTAATACTTACAGCCAATCATCATCATAGCCACAGCAAAGATCTTCTCTCCATCTGTCGTCGGAGCGATGTTCCCAAATCCGACACTGGTGAGGCTGGTCATTGTAAAATACAGCGAGGAGATGTAGACTGAATCTTTGCTTGGCCCGCCTTCCCATTTCCCAAAGCCTGAGGTGTTGAAGCGGTAGGGCGTTCCTATAGACTCTCCCAGCTGGTAGAGCCAGCTCTCCGTGCGGATGGTGTTCGTGTCCTCGTCGATGACCTCGTAGTCTCCGATGCTGTACCAGATGCAGGCCAGCCAGTGCGCTGCCAGGCCGAACACGCACACCAGCAGCACCAGCACGGCCGCCCCGTACTCAATGTAGTGGTCCAGTTTCCGAGCCACGCGACCCAGCCGGAGGAGCCTGACCACTTTGAGGGAACTGAAGAGGCTACTGATGCCCTGGAAGGATAAAGCACAGTGACCATTAGAATTTCATGTGAAAGCAACAATATGCATAACTGCGGTTTCCAAAGAAACAAGGTGATCCATGAAAAACACATAGTCACCAGGTAACAGCTGAAAAGAGAGAAACACAAAAGCTTAGTGACCCTTTCCAGGGATGAATATATGCACTCTTGCCTTCACCCACTACCATTTTTTGGGTTGCTCTCTGAACTTCCTTTTAAAATTATTGGAATAGGTGTACAAATACCTTTGTAAAAACTTCAAACAAGAGGCTGTCTATTGCATATCCAGTTGTGAATTCTTATGCAACACGTCAGAAATAATGTCTCAGATATAACACAGATTGCAATGTTTAGCTCAGACATATCAGAAAGATAAATAAAGAAGGCCAAAAGACACTGGAAGTACCTGGCAATTTGTAGTTTTCCTATTTCCTACAATGCATTTCCTATGGCTTCACTTCCATATAAGAATTCATTCACTGATAATCAGTCCTCTGACATTTCTCATATGGACTACACAAAGTTTAAATATTTCAAATAGCTCACTAATCCCCAAATTATATCCATTTTATGACAGCTTCGATATCGATCTGTGCTGCAAAAATTATTGCTCCCATAAAACAGAATTAAGCTAGCATGCAGGATTTTGTATTGTTAACTTTTACACAGATTTGCACAAGAAGTCAAAAAAATTTCAAACCCATTTGGGGCATTAGAAGATCTGAATAGCCTATCATACAAATCCTTCCTTTTTTTTTTTTTCTACTTCCTCTTACCAAGACTATTTCAAACACAGAAGTCTGATTAAAATTTAAGCAGACTGGTTTAATGAGTATTTCTGGAAATGCGTAATTGCATACTTCTGGTCACCAGCTTTTACTGGAAGTTTGTTTATTCCTGCATAAATACAACTGCCTCAGTATCTTAGGCTGTTTCAATGCACTAGAAAAGATGTTTTATTAAATAATTACATAAAGTATATTGACTCATGTTCCCCAGGACTGCAGCAATATATTTTCCCTTTATTTCATGAATTTGTCATGATTACATTGACTCATTTTCAGAGACAGATGTAATTTGTTACCTGGGAAGACACTGTCAATTTCTATTAAGTATCTGGACAAGATCTAATGCAACCAGGGGGTGGGGAGTAAAGAGAGAGAGAGAGAGAGAGAAAAAAAGCTAAAAATGCAGCCTTCCTTTAAATCAGAGATATTTGCAGAGATCTAGAAGATTGCAAGTGAATTATTCTTTTCATGACTATCTATGCTGAATTTTTACAAAAATTGCTACACAAAGTAAGTTAATTTCCATTTCCCATTTATTCCATACCCAGCTTTGTTTTGTAAGCACTGAAGCAAAGCCTCAATGCCAGTTCTGAGAATACGACACAAAAAGCCTTAATTTCCAGGGAAGGGAAAGCAGGTATTTCTGAACACTCAGTATTGTGAGGAAAAGCAAAGGGGAAAATGCAAAAAATTATAACCACATTTTAGAATTGGATATGCAAGTCCTGACATGGACAAGCACATTTAGTCTCTGCATTCTAAACATTCTGACATTACAACACAGCCTTCTGGCCTTTTCTCTCAGGACCAATGCCTATTTTTCCCTTTTCTCTTTACAAACTTTAGCAGTGAAACACTAATTTTTTACATTTTGAGAGGTCTGCTGCAATGGTGCTCTTTTCGCTTCAGTCTCAAAACCAAGCCTTTTTATCACACAATGCTTCAAATCTCCACCCCAACATTTGAGAAAACAGTTTTATTTTTGTTCAAAAGCAGTGGTGCAAAACCTGTTCTTCAAATTAAACATATCCCTGCAATTAAAAAAAAAACCCAAACAAATCCTGTTTGTCAGTGAGAGTCCTACCAAAGCCAAAAAATAATAATGTTTTAGGAAGGACTTAATAGCTTAGAATTTGGTTAATTCTTAATTCAAAATTAAAAATAAAAAAGAGTAAAGGATAAGAAGTACTTGGGGAAAGGAAAGAATCACAGAAGTTCAAGAAACTGCATATGAAAAATGGGAATACTAATTAAAATACACAAAATCAGATTTTAAAAGTCTAAAGCAAAATACTTTTTTCAAAAGTACTCTTATCCTAATTTCCCTTGTGAAATTCACTAAAAGAAGTTTTATTTTAAAAATTAAAATGGGATTGAACTGCATCATTTGGGAGAAAGTGATTCTACCAAATTCTGATGAGATATAGAGAGAATTAGGCTTTTGTACTAAAAGAACTTGAATATTTACAGAAAATATATACTTGATTTGGTTGCATTGGAAGGATACATTTAATATTCAAATTACTCCTAATACTCACCTGACTGCATTGCCAATGAGATTCTAAAAGTTCAGAAAAAGCTCTATAAAAAAAAAACCAATTTATTTTTATTTCAGAACACAGTTAACAGTGTTCTCTCTTTGATTTCCTCAAAGGAAAGGACTTGTCTACTCTAAATGGATCAATATCCAGAGCAAGAACTGCCCAGGGAAATGATTATGCATATAACTCTTAAAAATGTCTAAGTGACAGAACTTCAAATGCTTACAAACAACAGAAACTTAATAGACTGTTTCATAGATGATAAAGTAGGAAAAAAAGTCTGATACTTCTGCAATACTTTAAATCAGTACTTCTTCGCACTAGATTTACCAAGTTATATTTTAATGCTCACTGGAATAGATCTGCTGAATTGAAAAATTGACAATTTTAGATTACCACCTTCCAAAATAGAACTGTACTTTTGGATTATTGTCCATTTTAATGCTCTTATCAGTGCAGACTATTTTTAAGCTTTTGTCGTACAGATGCTCCACGATGTCACGCAAAGAGGCCTGAACTCAATCTACTTCTCTTGATGTGTGTCCCACCCTCTTGGTCTGCTACTCCTGCCAGTTTTGAGAGGCAGATGAAGAGATACCCAGAGCTCCTTCTGCCCAAAGGAAATAGAAAAACCTCAGTTCACAAAGAGCTAGAAATGGCACTGTGAGTCCCAAGCAGGCACCCCAGATGCTCTGCTCTAAAGGGTCACCATAAGGAATGCCTATGTGGCAGCCAGGGAAAGGACAAGGCTAAGTAATATTCCTTGGAGTTCTACCTATGTCTGATTTACCGCAACGCAGGTGCAAGTATTGGTACTCTATCCCACAGAAAACATCCCTCGAGCCCATGCAAAAATAAAAATAAATTGTTATATGGCCAGAATAGACAAATAGTACATTTTCACTATATTTTGTTACAGAGAGAACTTGGGTGCAGTGCTTACTTCAATATGCAGCACTTGGTCAGGTATGTCAGAAAATGCGGAATTTCACAGACACTTAAATTTCAAATGGTTTGAAGCAACTGAATGAGACTAAAAAAATTCTACTGCTGATACCGGTATATAGATGTTGATAAATATTTCATAGGTTGGCAGGTTTACTTTTGTTGCCAGTGATGGCTGCTGCATAAAAAAGAAAGTGTAGCCAGTCCCCTCCAAACCAAAGGGCAAGCTCAAGGCACTGAGACACTGAAAAAATAACTCCATAGCCACTGATTGAACAGACTGGAACGTCAAAAGCCCTTAAAACAATAAACACAATCACTGCCCCCCCCTCCTTCTACACATTCTTTGGAGAGTAGAACTGTACCCCAAAAAACAGAAAAACAGGCCAGCCTTAGTCCTAGGGGAAAGCGGTCATCATATTTTATATTCAAAGAGAATGCTTCATAAGTTTGTCCATGAAATACTGCCAAAAGTAAATTTCCATGTATAGTTAGTCATTAATTAGACCTACTCACTATATACTGTGCACATTTACACAGGTTTTCTTCTCTATTTCCTTGTTTTCTGCAAGATCTAATCTACTGTGAGTGCACCCCTTGTCTCACACTGGTACCTTGGCCATGTAAGTAGCCTTCTTTCCGAACACAAGATCCAGGATATCCATGTTTTGGCTCTACCTCTCAATCAGACAACATAAGATTTGTGTTTTTACTTCCACACCCAGAAAAAGACATAGAGACACTGTGAAGTCTTTTGAAAACACAAGGGCTGTAAGCAGAGGGATTATTGTTACTTGTGTCATTATGGTTCCCAAGAACAGTAACAGTGGACACTACAGTGATAGATGCTGTACAGATAAGAACAGTTGCTGCTGTTCATTTGCCATGCAAAATTAAATTCAGCTCAATTCATTGCATAATAAAAGTCCACCTAGAAAAAAATCAAAACACAAATTGTTTAAAGAACAGTCATGAAAAGTAACTGAGGCCACCTCACCTGCCCCCTCCCCCCAAAAAAAAAGTGAGAAATAATTCATTTTCCATTCCAAACAAGATGTAGGATGAACAACTTCAGAAAATAACTAAAATGCTACATTCACCCCACCTCTTACAGCAGCGGTAGCACAAGTACTTTAGTAATGGAGACAATCTACATGACAGTATTCACTTTTTAGGCCATTATTCACTTTCTACATGTACAGAAGGAAAATGCACTTAACCTAAGCATTAAGATTTTTTTCTAGGCTCAAAGGAAGGATAATTTACTTCCTACTTACTATCTATTTTTAAAAAGAGAAATATTCAGTATTAGCACAAATCTTTCCTAAGTTTTCCAGCGCTTTTCTCTCACATGGAACTGCTAAAGTTCAGGCTTCATCTCAATTAAAGGGAGATGCAGGAGACTAAAAGCTAACCATTAAAAGAGAATGAAACAGACAAAAAAAATATAAATTATTTATTCCAAAAGCAGAGGCAATGAACCAAATTTACCACTGCTGTGAGGTGATAGCCACAGAAAGCACTGCCTTTTTTCTTGACACTTTATTTGAAGTCAGCCATGCCACAACCTGGCTCTGCCTAACTCCAGTAACCTGGCAGCCCTGTCAGGTCATCATTAGGACTACACATTTTCATCATCTGCCTCCTCTGATTTTCTTAATTAGGTCTGAGAACATGACCTTTCCTACAGATTGCCATATTTAGCAACCAAGAGATGAGATAACGTTATGTGCACAGGTCAAAATCAATATCCAAGCCCTCTGGATACTGCTGTGGTTTTCAAAGTGCTGAAGAAAACAGATCTCTAGACTCCTAAAGCTTATTTTAGCCAGACATCTGTGAGCTTGGTTAGAACTGGGGGAGAAACAGCAATAATTCATGGATAAGACCACAGGGTGTGGGAAGAGATAGGAAGGCTGATTTTTCATTTGTAAAACTATTTCCATGTTTGCCTTACATGCATATGTGCACACTCAGATAAAAAACAAAAGCGGGAAACAAACTCTGTTTTCTTTTTACTTTGAGAGGAAGAACAAGAATAAAGATAACACATAAGTAACCTAAAGAAATGCCACTTTCTGTGATAGCAAATAAAAAATTAACACAATTAGACAACAATCTGCTTCCCAATGCTTCTGATTCAAAGCAACGGCCAGTTCCAGAAGCTTTTTACTTATCTTGAAGAGGCAAAACACCTAAATAAGATTCAGTGTTACTGGCATCTAATACCTCTCCATCTTTCCAATTCTAATCCCATCTCTAATATGAAATAGACTACAGAGCAAGCACTTAGCTACTCAAACAAATACCCTTTGTCATCTCATCTGACTTTCTCCTTCAGATCGATACAAGTATGCTGAATGGGGGGAGAAGAGGAGAGTAACTGATCCCTGTCTCTGGAACATGCTTCCCTTTATACACAGTGTAAGTCTCACTCTAACAGCAGCTTTTTTGAAATGATTCAGATTCTAATATATTCAATTAGCTCTCCTTCTGGGACAAAGGCTATCACCATACATTATCACTGAAAATGTAATTC
This sequence comes from Callaeas wilsoni, assembly GCA_013398955.1. Lineage (NCBI taxonomy): Eukaryota > Metazoa > Chordata > Aves > Passeriformes > Callaeidae > Callaeas > Callaeas wilsoni. Next base: position 247,562 of record VWPU01012104.1, read on the forward strand.
AGCGTTTTAATTCTTTTAGCCTGATACAGATTGAATAGCTTATGTAGACTACTATTCTCCCTTTAACAGAATGATAAATCATGTCAGGCTTTTCAAAGCTAAGAAGAAGCAGCCCTGAAATCCAGTAACACCCTTACTTATCTATGACTTAGCAGAAACATTTGGAGTGCAGAAGAATAGGAGTCAATTGGCATCTTAACAGCCTCAGCAGAACCTACAGAGTAGGTCAACACCAGGCAGGGACACAGCAACACATCCTACTCTGGAATTCTCTTTTGGAAGGGGCTATCCATCAGCAGACAGAGCAGACGTCTCTGAGCCACTGAGGTACATGAGCCTGGGTAAGACCAGGGAAGGTAGCAGAATTAAAATAAACTCAACACCTGAAGCAGGCTTACAGCATAGGAGAGAATTTAACCCTGAGTGTCTTCCAAGGCATAAGAGCTCTGCAGTGCCTACATCAACACAATTTGGAAAACTGAGGATTTAGGGGGAAAAGACAGCCTGCCCCTTCACAAGGTAGCATAAAAAAGGCATGTGACGGGTAGCATGGAGGTTGGATATTTAAGGAAGGAAGACAGAAAAACTCTTATTTGATTGGGAAAAAAAATGGGGGGGGGGGAGTGAGGAGATGTGGAACAAAGCAGACAGAGAAGAGAGACACCCTCACTCAAATCCCCAAGAAACTCTGAACAGCAAGTGTTTCTTTTCCCTACCTGGTTTATATCCTTCCTGTTTTACCCCAGGAATCTGCTTTATACCATTTGCATTTCCTCAAAATACTCCTTCCACCTGCCTGTCTGCTAAGGAATAATTCCTGCCTGGCACAGTCCCTTGGGGCCATGCTGCAGAACAGAGGCAGCCCTCCTCCTCCACCACTACTTTTCCTTTCCATTGCATGCCCCTTCTTCCACAGTTTAAGGCCCCCAAGCTCCTTCTGAAGCTCCAAATACCATGTAGAAGCCATACCAAGCCAGTTCCTAGCCATGCTCCAAGGGTTTCTGGCAGGTTACGGCCCCCAGCACACACCTCCTATGGACTTTGTTCCGTTTCTCAGGGGCTTCTCACGCAGGAACACCCAACCAAGTAGACCTCCTTCATCATCACACCCCCAATCCAAGGCCCATGTTCCAGCCCTCTGCTGCTTCACCTGGGCACAGTAACCCAATTGCTTGATCCTTCCCCAGAAGACCCAGCAGGTGTCACCCAGTCCACAGGGTCCCACTAATCCCTCGTCATCTACTTGCATCTCATCCAAGAACCACAATTTGCCAACATTTCCTCTATGCCTGGATCACACTCCGTGATACACAGCTTGGGGTTTTTTGTTAAAGACGTTACATAGAAAGTAGGTTACGACTACTTTAAAATTTCAATTAGCCATAGAAAATTATTCATTCATTACTAGATTTAGCAATAGACTCACATGCAAAATACAGCACTGCCTCATTGGACAGATTCAAATAAGAGTGGTGTACTACTGTTTCAAACAGATTTCATATTACTCAGCTGTTTACAGTTTGAAAATACTTTCAAAAGTTATATTTTCCAGTTTGCAAAATTCATCTAACCCAAAATCTTTCTTTATAGGTCCCAGTTTATTCCACAAAACTGTAAATATGATAATTTATTGCCTTGCCCCTTATTGCATGCAATGGTAAAAAAAAAGGGAAGTTGCATGCTTTCCAGTGTAGCTATTTCAGTAATTCCTAGATAGCTAATTTGTATTAGCATGAGAGATTATTCCACTAACAAGGTTTAAATTAATCTATTGCAAAAGTACTGCCTCAGAGAATTGCCAACAATTTGACCAGCAACACATTCATTTTTTCCTCTCTCAGCTCACTGTTTACTTTCCAACTACACCACACTCACTTAGCACTAATTATCCTAATTTACATCTATTACTTCTGTATTTTATTTTTTTCTGGAACTTTTTAATCATCATAAATTTTGGCCTTTCAAAGCTGTACATCTTCTTTGTCTACATGCTAGCTTCTCTCCTATTCATTCACTTTAGTGAGCACTAGATCACTTATATTGAATACAGCTTTCCTGAAGGTCTTCTACTATGCATTTATTTCTCTTCTACCTCAACTAATAGAGTGATATATGGTTCTCATTTTGGCATCAGCCAACAATTGATCAGAGTGTTCTGCTCAAATACATATAGCAATTACTACTACAAACTCCCTGTTTCAGAGATTTATATGGTGGTGACATGACTGGATTCCATTCCCACCATGAGATTTCACAACAGCGTCACATGTAATAAGTCAAATTTTTTCCAATATAAATTATATCTTATGGCATTATAGACAAAAACCACAGCATAAAATTGCTCAAGCTGACATTGGAAAAATATGCTTTGGAATTCAAAGTCTTAAATTGCACTGTTCTTGGCAAAAAAATTGTGGAATTTTCTTTAAGTCTGTTTTTTGTTAAATTTACTGATTGATGTCTGAACACAAAAAGATAACATTATCCCCCAAAGTAGGTGGTATTTCTTTAAGTGAAGAATAATACTAGTTACTGTAAAGAATTACTGACAAATGCTATTTTGATCATTCGAATTTGAAAGAGACTAACACCACACGTTTTAAAGGCTGTTTAAATTTTAGACCAATATTTTCTTTTCTTACTCAGACTAAATTACAGCATGGTGTATTCTCTTAACAATAGAAAGTTCAAGCCTAGCATTAAGTTGATTCATCAATCAGTGGTATATTTTCTTCTGCTGAAATTCGATGGCAGGTCAAGAAAATAATTAGTATTTAACTGCATAATTCGCTTCCCATATATAAAAGCCAGGAGAAACATCCATAACTTTACTTTCATTTGGGTAACAACAGAAATTTCTCTACAGCTATTAATTTCTTCATTTGTTGAATTCTGCTCATGTCTGAATATGAAATGTTGTCTCTTTGTGCAGCACTTGAGATCAGTCTCTTATTTAATTATATGGCCTTGAACAGAGGCATTAATGTTTTTTTCTTTCTTCTTCCATCTGTAGAATGTGGCTATTCATACTTAAGTGCCTCTTGAATTAATTGTAGTTATTAATAGTTGTATTGATTAATAGTTAATGAATTCAAATTATTTTCGTGGACAAAAATATTCTCAACCATGCGGAGAGGAAACTGGAATTTCAATTATACTGAAAAATATGAATTGAAAATATACTAATGTTCCAAACTGCAACAAACCCAAAGAATTATGAAAGTGTCTGAAAACCACAGAAGTCGCACTCAATTTTGTTTCAAGACAATATTTTCTGTTCTATCTTATAATGGAATAGTGAAGTAAATTGCAAAACAAAAAGTTACTTCAAAATAGAAAAAAACCCAATACCAGAATTTTTTCAATCGAGTGTCTGCTTGCCAAAAGTATTGTTAAATTCTAGTTTCATCTATTACAATTAGAGGATCATTTTAAAGATGACAAAAATGGTTTCACTACTAATCCAGAGCTAAGTGATGGGACAGTCCCAAAACTGCCCAGAGCGAAAAAAACCCTCAATATGCTATTATGCAGTTTTTTACTTATTCAGTGCTGCAGGTCCTCTGTTCCTTGCAAATCAATTAGTCTCCATCACGGTAATTACAGCATTCTTAAAAACAAATTGACTTGTCAAGTTAGTTCCTCTGTGACATTCTCAGCATCTTCAGTGCCTTTAGTTTTTAACAGAGAATGACAGCAGACAGCAAAATAAGCAAGCTTCCACCTGGCCCAGTCCTCCTTCATTACAAGGACTGCAACAAAGCCAGGATTCTATTTCCTCCTGTTTAAAATCATGTATGGAAAACATCAGACCAGGAAAATAGCAATTCATATTCTTCACCTCATTTTATCACCACTGTTGACACTGCGTATCATTTCATCTCTGGCCATTTTTTAAGAGTATTCTCATTAGGACTTAAAAAAAAAAAAAAAAAAAAAAATCCCTGCAGCAGCCATGGCCAGCTACTGACTCTAGTGCCATGGCTCCAAGGGAATTTCCTCCAGCAAAATGAAAGTGACACACAGATAACAGTTCAGTTTGGTTACTTGCATGTCGAGCAGTGCAGCCGTGCACCTGACTTAATCCAACTGTGAAGTTATATCGTGTGTAATCCAGGGTGAGAAGAGGTAAATTTAAACCAACAAGGAAGGAAGGGAGTTGACCCACAAGGGAATGCTCTACACAACAGAGAAAAAGATAAAAGGCAAAGATTTTCTGCTTTTAAGATTCCTTGAATGTGGCTTTTACTTTTTTCTTCTTTAATAAAGGTTATCTCTCTACAGGCAGTTCTTGAAGCAATGATCAGCATATACTGTCCCAAACCCCCTCCTGGTATGCACCATGTTATTCTGCTGGCATTGCTGCCAAAACCCCTCAGGTCCCATAAACCAGCCTATGAGCCCTCAACAGAAGCATGGCAATCTACACCACTGGAAACTCTGCTCTAATGATTCTACAACAATTTCTACCAGCCAAATGTCAGAACCCACTATGGGAAATGCAGATGAAAAGTCTTGAAAGGACAGAATCAAGAAAAATGTTGGGTTGGTTTTTTTTTTCCTTGGGCACCATAGTAGAATAACTAAAACTAACACTGTTACGCTGATTAAGGAGACTGTTGAAGAGCCATGGGAAAACTGAAGTACCAATCAGCTTCTCATTGCTACAAGGCAACACCGAGATGGAGAACCTGTAGAAGTTCAAACTCACACGAGAATTTCTCTGCAGATTTGCTACCATGAGTCCAAAATCGTCTGTGCTCAGTTTGAGGGCTGTCACAGCCACTGGTACAGGCATCTTCCTCAGGGATGTTCTGTAGGTCACATCACCAGTCTAAAGTTAAAAAGTGTTCCTTCAGCAAAATCTTCCCCAGGTTGCTTCTATCTGCCATGGGTGAGAAAAGCTTCCTTCCTGGAGGGTCGTTTTTTTGGTGTATGGGTTTTTTTGAGTGTCTTGCTTAGTTAATTTCTAAATTTTATTTATTATTTTTACTCTTTCTGTCTAAATGTCAGAAACTGACATATGGCCATACCCTCCATTGCTCTAGCTGTGTTACAGCAAAGTAATATGTGAAAGCCCTGCAGAATAATCTGCAGTCTGGGTCTTTCATATGACAAACAAATATTTAAGGACAGGTCTCACAAGGTTTTTTTGCTTGATCTAATTTGCGTTATTTCAGTCTGTAACTTGATATAAAATGAAAACTTCTTTAGGGAATTAAATATCAAATAACATCACATTTTTTCCACTGCATTTAATAGCTTGCCTACCTGTCCTCAAGTCATTGAGAAAACCACTTTAAATTTTATAAAAACCTGCATAGTGCAATTTTTTAAAAGTGATGCAGTTTGGTTTTGCCTATATTTCATTTGGCATAATTTTCTTTTGATAGTAAGGCTGTCCTTTGTAACATGGCCATATTTTAAAGGAAGTCATAAAATTTAAACTTTACAGGCTAAAAATTAAATACTAACCCCTGATGAGGTAGGTATGTAAATTCCTCTCCTTCTCTGGACATATTCAAACCCACCTGAAAGCAATCCTTTGCAACCTGTTCTGGGTGAATCTGCTTCAGCAGCTGGGTTGGAATAGATGATCTCCAGAGATCCCTTCCAAGCCCAGCCATCCTGTGGTTCTGCATCTTACGGCTTTAGCGTGTGTAACAGATAAACTCAGACATATAATTAGTTGATGATTTTGTAACGTGTAACCAGAAAGGAGACTGCTGGAATCCCTTTAAGATTTTATTAACAATTTATTAACTCTCTGAACTATTTAGGCATGGAACTTTAACGTATTTACCTCAGGAATATTTTCTTGGCAGACTGATCCAAAAGAACAAGCAGTTAAAAAATACTAGTTTTCTGGGTTTAAGTGTCTAAATGTTAGTTCTTTTGCTGGATTGTGATCTATTCCCAGAGAAATGAAGAACTAAGGAGGCGTCTAGATTTCCAGATATCTCCCTACCCTTTCATTTAATTATGAAATTACCAAACAAGCACCTTCAATTGCTTCACCTTCCTCTAAAACAACAGTTGCCAAACAATGCTGCTACCATGTAGATCACCAGGTATCTACACAATGCTTTCTGGTGCTCTAAGACAATTCAGTGAGTCAACGCCTGCCTCTTTGCCACCTGGCTATACTGTACTAGAAGCAGCTGACAAGCGTGTATTTTACTTCCCAATTGTTCCTGCGAAGAATTGGCATTAGCAGAAGTACCCTGTTCGGTCATCAGCAAAAGCAAGCTCACCCTGCTCCGAGAAACTGTCCTGACACACAATTCAAACTATTCCTTGTAAGTCAGATGGAGCAGTTTTCCTCAGTGCTGTACAGAGGTGCTGCTGTCTGCCTCTACCTGTCTTCCTGAACTCTGAGGATGCAGAAAGAAGGAAAATAAACATGGATTTTTAACACCAAAACCTACAGCAACAGTTAAAGAATGAGCCTTCTGGCTAGGACTCATAAGCAAACTTCTGTGCATGCTGTGGGTGGCTACCAGAGACATATGCACAGTAATTCAATAAATTTAAAAACATTAATTTCTGTCTTCTCTCCCTCACCTCCCCCCAGCTACTGAGTAGTAATTAATGGGTGGAAGTGGTATACTGACCTCATCAACATTCTCAAATGCATTGATGACATCATATGGCAGGCAGGAGAGCAGGTCAATCACAAACCAGGTCTTCAAGTAATTCATGCGAATCAGCTTGGGGTCAGAGATCACCTCTCCTGCCGGCCCCACAAAGGTGGTATGGAAATTAAGCACAATGTCGACCAAAAAAATGACATCTACGATGCTGTCGACTACTAGCCATGCCACGTTGTTCTGTTTGGTTTTAAAGGAGACATTGTAAGGGACCAAAATAGCAGTGTAGAAGGTTAAAATCAAGATGATCCAGTCCCAGGTAGTCTTGAATACACAATAATGCAAAATTATATGCGGTGGAGTCTTTGGTGCCTCTTGTTTGTACTGTGGGAGGATTTCAGAACCCAGTTGCAATACCTGTAGTCAGAGAGATTTCAGAGGAAAAAGGAAACATGCTTAATTTTTTCATGGCATTTTTCACACTGTAGATTCTCAAGCTCAGTACAACAGTTCACAACAATACATGTCCATTAACTCCTTTTATCACCACTAAATGGTAAGCAAGCCAAGAAAAGCATTCTGTTGCACAAATCAGCATCAAACTAAGAACAGTTCTTTCTTTGAATGCCATTAACTATCTTTTGACACTAAGTCTAACATGTAGAGTGTCCAAGACAAACAGAGAAGAGAGAACTCCTTCAGCTATCTAGACTGACGAGACAGAAAACTGATGGGCAAGAATAGGCAGGAAGGGAGGTGTGAATAGAAATTGATAGCAAAACCAGGAAAAATACCCAACTGAGTTCCAGTCCAGCAGCAGGACCACTGGATCCCTTTTTTTTTCAACGTTAGCTATTTAATGCTTCACTATACCATGTCTGAAATAGTCTCATACTACAATCTATCATGAGTGCACAGGCCTTTCTTCCTCTTCTCTGGGCTGTGCAGGTCCAAAGCCCACAGATACCTATCATTAGCCTCAATAAACTCATTTTGGACTTCACCTTTTCATTCAGAGAAGTTCGATATCTTAACTACCTGACCGTGTAGAAGCACAGAAAGATAAAATCATTAAGGTTGGAAAAGAACCCTAAGATTGTTGAGTCCAACAATTAATACAGCACCACCGTGTTCTCCAACAAACCATGTCTTCAAGTGCCACATCCACACACCTTTTGAACACTTCTAGGTACAGTGATGTCACCATTTCCTGGGAAATCTGTTCCAATGCCTTACAACCCTTTCAGTGAAGAATTGTTTCCTTACATCTAATCTAAACGTCCCCTGGTGCAACTTGAGGTCATTTCCTCTGGTCCTGTCATTTATTGCCTGGAAGAAGAGACCCATCTTGCCCTCGCTACAACCTCCCTTCAGGCAGCTGTAGAGAGCAAATGGTCCCCCCGAACCTCTTTTTCTCCAGGCTAAACAATCCCAGCTCCCCCAGCTGCTCCTCATCGAACTTGTTCTCTAAACCCTCCACCACCTTGGCTGCCCTTCTTCGGACACGCTCCAGTGCCTCAAAGCCCCTCTTGCCATAGGGGGCTCCAAACTGAACACAGAATTCGAGGGCACCTGCGGAGACACACTGTGGAGTTACACTGCAGTTAGGTCTGAATTCAGAAAAGCACTACTGCAAAAGATGATCTGCCAGCATGTGTTTTAAACCCTGGACCTCAAGCTGAGCACATGCTGACACAGAGCACTGTTCTGCATAACTGCACTCTCAATCAGTGCTGCCCATTTTACGTCTGCTCTCTCTCCAGTTCTGCCCACTGCTGCGAAAACAGTATTATCATGTATTTAGTTCTTGGGAACTCAAGTTTCTTTCACATACCTATGAATAAGATTGTGTTTGTTTATATGTATGGATATACATGAGGGTGAAATCAACATCAAGAACCTGTGTCCAAATAAAGAGAAGTTAAATTTTAAAGCAAATTTTACCCTGGGTGAGTTATGAATGAAAACTGAAAGAAACATGGAGGCTAGCTTGAGTGAAATGTGTTTAGTAATGCCAAACTCACAGAAGCTATGAGAAGTATTTAGGAGCATGGTTCCTTTTTCACATTTATTTACACATAGTTCAGAGCAATAGGAAGCAAAGAAGGAAATTAAATGGCCATTTTTCTCTGGGAAAATATAAAACAACACACCTAGAACAGAAGGATGTCTTCCTTTCATGCTCCTTATCTGAGCTTTTTTAATGTCAGTTATTTAGACATGGATTTTATCTGCAGGCTTTTCTGAGTGCCTTTTTTTTTTATTTGTGAACTGGTGGGATTTTTTCCAACAGCTTCAGCCAAAGGGGACAAAAGAAAACAATCAGCTACAAAAGTCCTACTTGGAAAAAACAGTCTCAGATGAAATTCTCTGCTGCTTTGAACCTCACATAATCTCTTACTCGTCTACACAACAGGGGTCAGACACTGCCAGATCACAGTTCCTTGCACATGTGTAAACAAGAATGGGAATTGTGACTTTCAGCCCGGTATGTTCTCCTGAAGAGAATTAACATGACCTGCTCTGACAGACCTGCATGTTTACCACAGAGGCATTAAGAGTTTGAAAAAATTTTGATTTAAAAAAATGAAAGGACTCAGTATTTTTGCTTCACTGAGTTTCTAGAATGACAGCAAAGAGGAGAAAGGAACGTTTCCCCTGCAGACCCAACTGGGACTCAGAGCTATGCTCACTGCAATATTACGTAGTCTATCACTTCTGACTCTGATTCATGTAGGTTCTCCATACTACCAAAAAAAAAAGAAATTAAAAAAATGTTGTCTTGTGGTGAGAGGAGCCGGAAGCAGCACAAGGCACATGCAGTCTCTCTTCTCTGCAGGAGGCACTGGCCAGCCCACGCAGTCACCAGAAGTCACCAGTAATGACTGGAAGAGGCAGAGGATGTGTATTCAGTCCATGTGTGTACTCAGAGCATCGTTCCCTTCAAGGCCTGTTTGCAGTCCCAGTGACAGATGTTGGGATGTCCTTCCTCAACAAAAGCTCTGGCCCAAATCAATATTGCAAATATCTCCTGCCCTCCCTTTTGCACACTGCAGCTGTACCCGAATCACTTGGAAAGCAATGAGTTACTACTTGCTTTTATGAGGCTCTGCATGAGCAGCTGTCCTAACATAGGATCCTCAGCCTGAAATATGCTTCACTGGGCAATGAGAGTCCTCTGCAATACTCATTCACTGGAATAATTGATCAGCACCAAGAAAAAAAAAGCACTTCCATCACATCGTAACATTTTTCATTCAGCTGGATTTCAGTTCTAATGCTGAGATTTTAGTAGTGTGGGGAGACAGTATCACCCTTCAAATGCAGCAGGAAAGCATAGTTGCTTCTTCTGCGATCACAGGTCTACTATAGCTTATTTTATTAGCCCCTAGTATTACATGAATATGTCCAATATTTTGGTAACTAATCTAATCAGCACAGGAAACTCAGTCATGAAAAACTAAAAAAAAAATATGTTTGTTCTTGTCAGATGTTTCTTATCTATACATACATAAGTTCTAGACTGAGAATTGTACAATGCACTCCATTTCAGTCACGGCTGCTCTCTTTGTACTCCAAGAACTTGTGGAAATTTTGCATCAACAAAACTAAATTTACTGGAAAATATACTAATGTATACCCAAATAAGGAAAAAGGCAAGAACAACCTCTGTTTGGCAATAAAGAAGGGGGTAAATTACGGTGTCCATTATTTTGCTGTAAATAGAAAAAAAAACACATTAAAATAAAGGCAGTGGAACTGCAAGGATGTAAAATTGAACTGAAAGCAGAAAAAACAGACTTCTAGTTCCAACTTGTTAAGACAATAAACTGCTGCTTCAGTGTTTTAAAATGTCATCACCAAATACAAAGCACTCTCTCCTTGCTTGTTTGAGATTCAAGGGCTACAGTACAGGAAAATAAAAGGATTGATGACTGATTGATCTCCTTCCCCTTCTATTTAGAAAGTAAACATACTCTAAACTATCTGAATAGCTAGGGCCCTTATGAATAAGTCTTTTGAACTTCTGTTACCTGCCTGGAGTCTCTGGTGAAGCCCTACCAATGGTCATTTAAAGAGACCAGGGGCCATGGCTTTAGTTGGTCTCCAGCAGAAGGATGTGCACCAGCACTGTGGGCATGAATCTTGAATGGAAGGGCAGGAGACAGGCATCAAGGAATGACACAGAGATTCCAATCACTGACCAGGTGGGGAAATCCACCTGCGGCAAGCCTGAGGTGCCTCCAGTCCTCTTTTTGGGTGGGGTGGAGGTGACAAGTTCTAGCCTGGGCTACCTCTAACTACATCACTAACATGCGCCTTTCTAAAACCACCCCATCTTGCTGGCACTGCTAGAGACGATTTCACAGTTTGAGGTGAAGGAAGGGCACTGCCTCAGCTCACACTACTTCTCCCAGCAAAGGCCATTTGCTTTGCACACTGGCAAAAGTCTCATAGTGCCTGGGACTGCCAGCCAAGAGCTTTCGAAGGCACCAAATTCTTCATTTCACTGAAGGAAGAGAAACACGCCCACAACAAAGCTTAATAATCTCAGAGAACAAGCATGCGCCTTTATCATAAAGCACAACAAAAGAGATCAGTACTGCACAGAAACCGTGGAAGGAGATCCACAGAGCTTGGTGCTAAAGATCAAAGATTTGTCAGGTCATTGCACTGGAAGTTACAAGCGCTCCTCTCTCCACTTTTCACGCCAAGGGCCACACTGAGTCCATTTCCTCACCATCCTTCCAGACACAGCCGCCACCCCTGGGTCATCTGGAGACTGAGAGCGATAAACTCCACTCTCTGTGCACAATACGGCAAACCCAGGGCCGTGCAAAGTACCTTCTGCCCTATTCCAAGGTGCTCCTGCTGTACTCCAGCCTCTAGGGAGAGTAGTGCCAACCTGAGACAGGTTTGCTGAGGTAGTCAGGTGTGGTTACCCACCCACATGAACTAACTGCATTCAAACTGCTTGTAAAGCTACTTCTCCTGGAGAGGAGAAAAAACAAACCCCAAAAGACTGATATCAAAGTAATCAAGAAGAAAATGTACACAACTATATAAACCAATATGCTGAGCTTCCATTCGTGTGCACTGGACAATTTGATTACTACAATTTTCTGAATAATTGAAAAAGCTCTGGTTATGGAAGATTTTTCACTATTATACAGTTTTATCATAGTAAAAGAAATATTTATTTCAGAAACTTATTAAAGAAAGTATTATATCAGTTACTTATTATTCATCTGATAATACAGCCGTATTATTTGTGGTAATGATGCATGATGCTTTAATAGCTCTCTAAAGCTGCAGAATTTTATTCCAAGAGCAGAAATGCCAGATTTCATCATGGGTTTTACAAGGCTGTGTTCCTCTTTAAACACAGCAAATTTATTTTTTTAAAATCCTATTTTTTTTACAAGATGGTGACTATATCCCAAGTCAGGAGGCATAAATAGCATCAAAAGTGGTTACAATGATTTATTTTTAAGACTTTATGACTGGAGGGGGCAAAAAAAAAGCCAACACACGAACACTCAGTAATTTCCAGTTTAATCTCTCCTTTTCATGTTTTCAACTGCACCTATGTGCTTTCTCTCACTCTCTCGTGCTTTTGTTTTTACAAGCACCCACACAAATTGCTCCCAAGCTAAGGGCTAGGTGCTAAGCCTCAATATTTTGATTGGCAGTTTTAATGGCAGTTATAAGTTCCTGGTAAACAATGTTAAAAAAAAAAAAAGGCAAAAGTTCCATTTTTAAGCGGTGCTGCTAAGCACCATTATAATTTTTCTGCTTTTATTTCTCATAACCATCACATCTTCTTTAATTTTGACACAACCTTGATTGCCCAGAACTGCCTGGCAAAGGTACAGACACATCAGGTAAGACCATACGTGCAGACAACACCTGTACTCAGCAGTGACCAGGAAGAACCATCCCTACAATCAGCTCCTTGGCGATTAAGCAACAGAAATGCATCAGTTACTTTACAAACTCCTAATGCAAAATGTTGTCTCACAGTTACCTAACACCCTTGTGTTAATTGCATAATTAATTTGAGTAGTTTTCATATGACTGCTATTGGAGAAGTCAGGGTAAAAAAAAAAAAAATCTATTCCTATTGGCGAAAGTCAGAGACTGAAGCTTCACAGACACTGCTTGTGTTATCCATGGCCTGTTAGTCTGCCACTAACACCTTTCTTAAACTGTTTCATAAACAATAAAAAATTGTAAGCTGTTGTGGCAGGCTCCAACACCTTGCTCTACTCGGGTTCTAGGATGCAACAGCCTCCTGAGACATTCAAAAATATAAGTGATAAATAACTAAGAGCAACACAAATAACACTGCAATAAATGTGGAGCCTTCTCACGCAAACAAGATTGATGTGAAATGTCATAGTGAGTAGCAAAAAAAAAAGGATGAATTTTAAAATTTCAAATAGGCTACTGCAGGGATGAAGAAAAAAAAAGAAAAAATATTTGAAAATAAAACAGAGAACAGTTAGAGATCCCATATTCAATATTATCAAGAAACCTTTGCAGAATAAGAAGCCTGGCACCCCATATATCTTCAAATAAAGAAAAGTGGTCTTGTCTGTATGATTATCTGCACTCTTCTCTAGTGTAGTTCTATTGACTTAAATGGAATTACAGCAGAAATAAAAGCTACCTAACATCACAGCTGGGGATAATGTTCTTTGTAAAATTATGACTGCAATATTCAGTCAGCAATTAAAGAAACTCATTTCAGGCATGTAAACTACACCCTTGCCCTTTATCATTTGTAATGAATCAATTGGCTATGCTAGTAAGAATACTTGCAGACTTGCTGAGCACATGGACTTCCAAAAAGTTTCAGTAACATGCAGTCACTGAGGTCCAGACTGTTACCAAACAGAATAACCTCAGACCCTTTGCCTTACGTTCTGCTGCCTACATTTTAGCATTAACTAAAATTTAGGGGTAGAGATCTAAAAAGAAGAAAGGATTATTTGACATGAAGCCTTGAGTAGGATTAGGAGGAAAACTACTAAAATTCCAGGACACTAAAGCAACTTCAGGGTGGACGTGTGCTAATCACATGGTATTCCTGCAGTACGGTGTCCATGTGAATGTCTGTCCCTCCCCTGTGCTAGTAGGATCCATGTTATTTCCCTACTTCCAACAGAAATTGGTTTCCCCTTCTTGAGTACTTCTGCATTAAATATTGAATAGGTAAGATCCTGTCTGCAGGAATTTTGTCATTATACATGACAACAAGACAGGCCCGAGCAGGAGATTTTTAGTTTGCATAGAAACTAAGATATATATGACTATATGGAAATCTCATGGAACTCATCGATGCCTTACACCTCCAGCTGCACAGGAAGATCAAGAATTATTAACAAGTCACAGCTGCTGCCATGGCAGTCACAGCAGGAAGTGACACAGGACTGCCATGTTATATTGGCTGTGCTGTCATTAACACCATACCAAACCTCTCCCCAAGCTGTTTTTACACCAGGGAGATCCTGCTACTGGCCCAGGAGACAGCTACAGAAAATTTGGGACAGTCTCTCCCCCTCGTGGCGAAAGCCCTCAAACCCTAAGTGCTTCAAGGGGCCTTCTCTGCCATGAGCTTATCTCTAAACTTTGAGACACTATTTCAGTCACAAGGTTTCATTTTCCTAATCTGTCTGCAATGTTGCTTGTGGCACCTTACAGCTATTCTGTCCATAAAATCAGTAACTTGAACATATGTTTTAACCAGTTGGTAATCCCACTGAATCCCAGGGTTGGGATCCCACTGAAAAGTAACTAGACATAAATTAATTCAGAGAATAACCATGTCATGTGTTCTCCAGGATTTCCTTGTGTGTTAGACTGAATTTTTCTCACCTCAATTTTACATAAGTAAATAGTCCAAGATCTTCCTCTCATTAAAATCCTCAGAAGAATGGAAACTAAGCAAGAAAGTATTATTTTAATAACATCTTCCTAAGACTTTGCTAAGATATGGAACACAACACTGCAATTAGGTTACATGAAGTCTTTTGGACACCTGTTTTCATTCTGCTGTCGTGGGACACATTTCACAGCACATGTACCATATTCCAAGCTTCAGATTCACAGGGCAGGGAGGACTGACAGTTCTTGGCTCGCACAGACGACATGCCCACAAAGGCTAAAAACATTTCTTTATAGCCTCCTGGGGAAAGAAAAAATTACCTCAGCAAGTCTTGAGTGCTTGTGAACATTCTCTCCTTTCTGCACGCTGGGAGCAAGCTGCTGCAGCACTCCTCGGCTGCTCGTGAGGGCACGGGTCAGGCGGGCAAATTTCCCCCAACCTTGAGAAAACATGCAAGATCAGACATATTACCAAAAAAGGCTGCAAGTGTACCTCATAAAACCTCTTACAACTAAAGGGGGAAAAAAAAGCTAAGACAGAGCAATCTGCTTTAATACTGACCACAAGGGAGTATAATTTAACCAACTACCAGATAAAAGCAAGTCAGAAAATAGGTGTCAGCATGGTACAGTAATAAAACCCATAACTGCTGTGACTTTGTATTCAATGACTCTATAAAAGTACTGCTACATGAACTGCATATTTTGCAAGGATAAATGTCCACTATACAGTAATCTCATACTAAATCTAATGATCAGATTTGAATCTCACAGCACTGCAGAAGACACTCCAGACTAATCAAGATGTAAGGCTAGAGTCACGCACAATGAAAATTACAGTTCTCTCTAACAGAAGTGAATCTGGCCTCAGATGCATCAAGCATAAATCTGGAATAAGCAGAGAAATATACATAAGATAATAAAAAGCAGAGCAGAAAAGCAAAACAAAATCATTAATTTTACCCTCTCTGAACAAAAGGGGCAATATACTAATAGATTTTCTCAAACTCGAATTAAACATTTAGCAGCTTCTGGCAGAGAAGTCATATGCTGAATTTTAATTCAGAATATTTTTTACAGTGATTTCAAATACCCCTCAAAATAGAAGACCTTCAATGGCAGTCACAAGCACTAGCTACAACTATAATCTTTATAAGCAGTACTTTGCCATAACAGAAAGTCAGGCAAAGTATACATCTGGATAGTTTTGGTATACTGAAAGGAAAGTATCAGTGCATTTAGTCCCAATCTTGAAGAATGCTACCATCACCTGGGAGCTTTTGAGCTCCTACTCCTCATCTGCTCCTCCAACTAAGGATGCTCAGCATTTTTGAAGATTTAGTTTATAATGAGAACCTGGTTCTGGAAAATGTTCCCTAAACAGCTTTCTTGTAGACCCCTTTTAGGTACTGGAAGGTGCTATACGGTGTCTCCAGAGTCTTCTCTCTGGGCTGAGCACCCACAGCTCTCCCAGCCTGTCTGCACAGCAGAGGTGCTCCAGCCCTCTGAGCATCTTTGTGACCCTCCTCTGAACTCACTCAACAGGTCCTTCTTACGCTGGGGACTCGCAGCTGAGTGCAGTGCTCCACGTGGGGTCACATAAGGCTGGAGTAAAGCAGGAGAATCATCTCCCTTGACTCGCTGGCCACGCTGCTTTTGATACATCCCAGGATACAGCTGGTTTTATGAGCTTCAAGTGCATCTCGCCCAGTCGTGGCAAGCATCTCCCCCGACCCAGGTGCTGGGCTTGGCAGGTGGCCGGACCGACGAGGCCCGAAGAGGACGCTCTCCAAGGGGACACAGGCAATCGCTCCCTCTCCAGCCCCGGGAGGGAGCTGCTGCGCGACGGGCGATCGGGCGCTGGCCGTGGTGCTGAAGCGGAACTAACGGGGCTTGCTCGCAAACGTCAGCCCCGGTGAGAAACAGAGCAGACCACGGAGTTCCAGCTTCATCCGGGAACTCGAAACCGGCCTGCCTTACCAGACGCGAAATGTTTCTAATGCCAGATAACACAGACAGCTTCTTTTATCAACTCAAACCAGACTGATGGAGACGGCATTTTCCTGAAAGATTCAAAATTTGGTTCAAAACCTGAGGACAAACTTTCAACTGGGCATTTTCTTCCTAACATCGACTATTTTAAGATTTGGGCTATTCGGACATACACAGAGCGAGGACGAAAATGAAGCACCTCATTTGAGCTTTCCTGCACAAAAGCACTGCCAGACAACTCTGTGGCATGATTCGTGGCTATGAATGCTGAGCACCTTCGGGTACCTCCCCTTCTCCCCAGGAGTCATCCCCTTTTGAAAGGTACAGCTTAACCCACTCGTCTCTCCTCAGCATTCCCTGTAAGCATCTCCTCTGCCCTACGTGTTGAACATCTCACTTGTGGGTGCCTAAATGGCACACAAAAGAACTGTTCCCACAAACATTAGATCTTAACCTCCACTCCAAACTCTGATCTGCCAGCAATACAACTGTTCTAGGCAAGAGATTGTGTCACAAGGCAGGGCTTTTCAGCTTGGCTTCTTAAAGCAGTGTGGATACAAACTGGGAGTGTGTACCCTAATTCTCCCCACACATACGGTACTACACGCGGGAGCCCAGCTCGGAGATACACCCACCACTGTGCCACGGTATGCCCAAAACCAGCCACTGAATCCATGCGCAACGTGTGTCAATTCCATCTTTAGAACAGAACATGCTCCTCCTTGTATTGCCTCTTGGGGTTTCCGTTTTGGGGGCTTTTGTGAAAGAAAAAGATAAAAATGTGGCAACTCCAACACAGAGTTACACCTGGAGATTTTGGCATAGGAAAAAGAAAATAAAAATGAAACAGAATGCTAGTACCAATCCTATTGAATGATAACATCTCCAGTAATACCTGAAAAGACAGCAGTACCTCTTGAATTTATTGCAATTTTCCCTCCAGAACCCTGAGGACAGCAGGTCAGATCCAACAAAGACAGGACAAGTAATGGACTTAAGCCATAGGACTGAACACAAACACTAAATTTTAAGGGTCATGGAGCTTTCCAAGAAAAGAAACTAAGCTTCAAAATGGTGTAAGAATATACTGGTGTCAGTCCTGCTAAAACAGAGGGACCAGATTATATGGATTAGGAGTTTTCTTTCAACATAAGGAGTTGGTATAGTCCTACATCCATTGTTTTCCTCTAGCAACAGAGAAAATATAAATTAAATTTAAAATCCACTGATCCTAGGTGGTTCTAATATAGGCATATATATGCCTCAAACAAGATAAGCTCACACAGAAGAGAAGACAGCTTGAAGTTCAGGAACCAAACATCAAGCTGGACACCACTCCATGGCAGGATTTGTCTGTGCCCCTGTCTTTGATTCTAACCCATTTTTATCAATTTTTGGTCTCCTTTTTCAGTTCTGCAGAAAATATCATGCAGGGACAAAGCAATGCAATGACATTAAAACATCTCCAGCTTCAAAAGGATGAAGATCCTTCAAGATTAAGAGCACTGATTACAGCACTCCTGCATTCCATGATGTTTGGTTAGTTTTCCACCATTTCTTTGCAAAGAGGTGAACAGAAACTGCTTCTGATAACATGCAAGACAAGATGATTACAAAACCTGTCCCCTGAGATTTGTTTCATGTGGAAATATGGCATTGAAATATACTTTTGTGCTGTGGTATTATGAAAACTTTTCTTCTTTAAAGCATGAAGTTTCTTTTAACAGTGGTCTTAAGTTGAAGAAGCCAATTTTCTGTATTTTTAAGTAAGTTGATACTCAACCACAATAGCATTTATTATTGATTTGCTATTATTTATTGTAGCTATTTGTTTCCTACCACTCTTCTCAATTCAATCCTGATAACTTGAGAATTAAAACTTTGGGAACTGTGGCAATTACAGAACCCTTGTTACCACGTTGCTGATCCATGACTTACACAATTCCTAGAGTCAGAACAAGAAGCCATTGTCTGCTAGAGAACAAGCTTGTTTGTCCACAGGTCTATTGTTCACACAACTGTGTAAATGCGAATAAATCAAGATTCCAGCAGTTCTTGCCTCCACTCAAGCCACCTTTGTATTCCTGCACATGAAAGATCCTTGCTTACATCCATCATGCTTCTCTGCAGTGCTCCTTCTCTTTGAAACCTCATGACTAAAACAGTATTATTTTTCCATCTGGACTCGGAAAGCATACCAACATTTTTTTAATATACTCACTACTTCCCTTTCATTCGTTTCCTTTTTTTAAGAAAACATTTCATCCAGATGAAAGCAGAGTATATCTTAATCAAAATATTTCAAACACTGGCTCTGTTCATATAAATACATCTTTAAAAACAGAACAAAAAATCAGACAGCAACCAAAAAAACCCAAAAAGCAGAAACAAAAAGGAAAAAAAAGGAAACGTGAATTTTTTCCTGAACTAAGATGAAGGAGACAAAAAAAATATTTTTTGTTTCTGTACTCCTGCTTGTTATGCAAAAGATAGCTTAGCTGCAATATGAAATAAGGCATCTTCTGCAGAGGAGATGGCAACTGATGATTGCTACAAAGCAGAGAAGGCTACAACATCTTGGAGGAAAACAACCATTCGCTACTTGATTCAGCGATGTTGAATTTGATCACCTCTTTGTATAAAAATGAAGTATCAAAAGCAAAAATTAGGATCCAAAGCATCGTTTCCAAACTCTTATAGACAGCATAGATGCTTCTGAATTTGTTCACTTTGTATTCATACATTAAAAACCTGTTCAGGCAAACTTCTTACAGGCTACTCAGAGTGCAAGCACAGTTTCTATTTGTCTGCACAAACAATTGTTTTGCATAAAGTGATACATTCCACTTTATACACAATTCTCAAGCATCTCATACTTGCTGCGTTAGATCTCAAACCAGGAGAGACATACACAGACAAAATGCATTAATTCCAAATATAGCATATACTTTAAAATTCAGCTAAGAAGGTGACCTACCACTTGACAAGCCAAATTTAGCTATGCTATAGCTTGATTTTGCCTTCTTCTCTTCAAGCAAACCTAGTTTCCCTGATTTTTTTTAAAGGGGCAAGCATACAGGAAAAAGTGGAAAGAAGTTGTTTAAAAATATTATCAACATCTCTGACCCACTATTTTTAAGTGGTTTTATTTAGAACGTGCTATTTTTAAAGCTGCTGCATTTAAAAGAAAGCTTGCTTACCTTCCATGGTAGTCATAAAATAAACATCTTCTAAATTATCTAAATCAATTAACAAAGGCTACAATGAGAAGTCTACTTTTTATGTGACTCTAGACATACTTTCTTGTTTCATCTATTCCAATTTCTGATACTATTAATCAATAAAAAAAAATATTAAGCATGAAAAATGGTACTGGGACCTTCTATCCCTCTGAGTCACCTTCAGATGAAAGATGCCTATTCATCTGTGTGTAGTCAAACACCTGCCATTACAGCTCTACACTTTTCATTCAAGGAGCTGCATCATTTGCAGCCGAACAATCAGGCTTGAAATTGCCAGCAGGTGATAGAAAACCAAGATATACCACAGCTAAGCAGGCTTAGCCTGACAGATTAGTTGCTCTTTATGTAGTACAAGAACACAATCGATTTAATGTTTTTCTCTACATAGACATAAAGGCAGTGATTTTGAAAAACTTCAATACTTTAAACTATAACATTCTGCAACGGTGCAAATAGCACATTTTATTAACATATATCTGCATCTACAGGCAACCTATTACATATTAAGTACTCATATGCATAGGAAATTGATTTCACATACAAACACAGTAAAAGTACTTGCTAAGCTGAGTGAAGGTGAAAGAAGGAAAATAATTGGCTTAGCAATCAGTTTTCAGTTCACAGTTTTCCTTTTTCAGATTGAGTTCATTTGGGTTGAGAATATGAGAAACATTCCTAAGAAAATTGCCCTCTTTGAAAAGCATGCTACAAAATTCCTGTGTAACACTGGACACAGCATAAAGAATATGCCCTCTTCAAAGTCTGTTAATGGTTCTTAGAACAAGCTAGGACAATTTTACCTTTTTTAGATCTTCCAAAAGCATTTTTCCACTCCATGAATCCAGATAATTATCTGACACTTCATACCTGCCTTTTCTTCCCCCCTCACAGTACACAATTGTGCAATGAGATCTAATACTAAAGACATGGACACACACGTAAAATTCTGTTTGACAAATCAGCTCTTCCAAGAAATTGCTCATCTAGCCATCAAATGATTAATACAATATCACACAACAAAATTCTAAAGCTAGCCTACAGCAAGTAAATTATGGAAGAAAAAAAGACAAATTAAAGATGAAAACAGAAAGTGCTGTTCCATATATATCATGCTTGATTTGTGTATAAAGTTACAGAGAACTCCTCACCAGCATGAAACTTCTGCAGCTTTATTAATTTTAGGAGATCCAGAAATAATATTTGGAAGACTCATTTAGTGCACAAGCCCTTCTGTACATAAAGATGTGGCAGTCAGGGCACAGTGCAGAGCTGTGAATCAGTGGCCTCTAAATAACACATTCAGTTCTTCTGTTTGCAACCTCTGTTACAGTCACTTTGCCAGTTTCTAAGGGCCAGAGGGAGAAATTTTGCTTATCATCAACTCCTCTGCAAGTCCATGCACTTATGTGTAGGTTTAGTGCCTATACTGCCGTAGATATGCAATTGCTGAGAATTACTATGCTCACTGAAGAACAGCATCATTTCAAGATCCAAAGGAGATTTAAAAAGAAAAACAAAATTAGCATTCCCTTTCTTCAACGTACTTGTATTGAAAACAACAATTTAAAGTGTTTCTTTGTGTTGAAAGTGAAGGACAAACTGCCTATCTCTACCACATTAGGGAAATCCTGTGAAGGCAAAAAGGCACAGCTACCGCTTCTGACTGAAAGTCCTGCTTATCAACTGACTAAACGAAGCAAGGGCCTTCACTACCAGCAAATAAATGAGAGCCAGCTTTACTGCATCATGCTGATTTATCTGTGCTGTCACTCCTCATCAGGATACAGTGAGGACCACTAGGCAGGGAAAAAATACTGCAGATCCAAACTTTCTGACAAGGGAAGTTTTTTAGTTTTCTTAAAGCAATAGGGAACCAAACAAGTAGCATTGAAAAAAGAAAAATATTACCCACATAGCCTGGAAGAGGGTATGTTTGTCAAGGTTGTACTTCCTTTTTCATAGTAACAGGTGTTTCCACTTTGAGAAACTATGTTTTTAAAGAATAACATTTTGAGAACAAATGTAAATCAGTTCATCTTCACAGTAAGTTTCCTGTTTAATTTAATACTACAAATATTATTAAATACTACAAAAATGCAAACAACAGGAGAACTTACATCCTTTTTTACCGCAGAGGACACAAGTCTCTGTAATTCTCCATAGAGTACAAAAGGTCTATTTCTGACAGGATCTGAACCTGAGTGCAAGTTTATGCTGCTGTCACAGCTGAGTTTGCTTCCAAGTTTCCAGGCTGTAGCTCAGCAAAGGGTTAAGAGCAGAACACTGCAGTGCTACTTCACTCACCAGGACAGCTTAAACCTGATTCCACTTAAGACAACTGGAATCTTTTCACATAGACTGAAGGAAACTAGTCCAGAACTTTAACATAAGAAATCCCATAATAATGGCAAGTAACATCAAGTCAGGCAGAATTTAATTATTCAGATCTTTGCTAAGATTCAATCAGGATTCATTCCTCAGTTTTTGCATACAGCTTCACACACGTTCTGTACAGGGCTGTTGAGCAACATTGTGAACCCTTGAAGGCTATGCTGGAGAGTGGGTTAGTAATGTATTTGAAAGGAAGAACAGTACCTATTCACAATATAAACTGGACTTTCTGAAGCACTTCAGGCTTTCATTAGCAATGACCCTTTCCAGTGCAGGCCAGAGCAATTTCACTAAAGAAACCAGCAATCATTTCTTGCACAAATGCCATCCCCAGTGGCACAGCTACAAGCTATTTTAACATTTAATTCTTTGGCTTGGGTATTTAAAGGACTTCAGCTCTTGCAAGACCAGGGCAAACAAACAAAAGCAGCATAAATATATAATTGTGAAAAAGACCAACCTTTGCATGAATCATCCTCAATGGGCTGCTTGAAAGCCGTTATGTCATTGAAAGTGCAAAGAAATAAAACCACTTTATCCTGCTCATTTCTAATTGGAGCAATTTTCACAAAGAACCAGACAGGTGTTCCTGGAAACAAACACATCAAAGAGTTGGTCAATGGCAGACAGAACAGTAAATGTGCCAGTTTAGATGTTTACATCTCAAATCAGCCATCTGTAAAAGTTACTTTAATGTTGGCTTTTTTGCAAACACCTATTAGGAAAAATAACAAAGCAGCTGACAATTTTGTTATTTAAGCTCTCCGCTCTGTCTCTGCTTAGCTTTTAAATCTTCAGGAATCACTCTCTTTCTGAACTTCACCTGCAAAGTTAACACTTGAATTTAAGAACTCCTTTGTGAGCTCCTGAAAGAAGAGTCCCACGTATGCGCAAAGGCTGCACACAACAGTGTCTTGCTGGTTCTGTGCAGGATTTGAGAACAGGCTAGCTGTGCCTAGGACATAAGCATGACACAGAGTCTCAACTCAAGAACATGACCAGTTTGGTCAACTTTATAATTCCCTGCTAACAGGGAATGCCCTAAAAAAGACTGTGCCCTAACTACTGTAGTAGACTACGTGTAGCTCCAGAGCCAGGCTCCGGGAGCTCTGGCCCAGCCTGCAAATCCCTTCATGCAAGGGAAACCCTTCGCAAGCTGCCTTCCAGCTTGCCTTGTCCTGAGCCTGCTCACAATGACTCCAGCGTGAAGCAAGACTCCACTGAATTCAGGAGAGAGCAAGCCATTAGGGCCAGAACACAAGCTGTGGATGGGATCAAGTTGTACTGCATAGAGCTGCACCCTTCTTATTACTGCAGTAGATGAACTGCTAATGAAAACCGCTTGCGTGATTAAAGCCTGTACATAACAGAAGAAGATGGTCCCACAATATGACCCTTCAGATGCTGCTGCCATTTCTCCTTGACCTCTGTTCACACAGATCACCTTGAGGAGAAACTCTGTCAGTCAGCCCTGCCTTTCTATGTTTCTGGCAGTTCTACTGAGACTGCTGAGAAGACCCTAGTGATACCAGTGAAGTTCCATTAACAAGACAGTGTCTTCCACTCGTTTCACAGAACTCACCACACTGATTTTAGTGATATCTGAGTATAAGCTGATTGGAGGGCTCAGAACAAAGCACTTGGCTCTGTATGTGATAACATAACGTTCCTGAAGGCACCATTTTTAAGTCTGCAGTCTTAACTTTAGACGTAAAAAGATGATTTCTCCAAATCTGAGGTACGTGGCAATCCAGACCTCAGCCTTCAGGGAGTTTGTTGGGTTTTCAGACTGCCCCTACACCCTCAGAGATGATGAAAACAACTCATCACTGCTTTTGCAAGCATAAGAAGTAAGAGACAAAAAGAGGATTCAGGCTTGCTTGCTGTGAGCAGCATTTTTCTTCTATGTCCCTTGTGAGCTTTGTTTGGAGAGAAGGGTCTACATACCAGGGGCCAAAATACGATCAGGATCAGCAGGAGCTTGACCCTCTGGGAAAGCCAGAATAAAGAGCACCACACAATTTTTGTCACTCATGTAGCAAAGTCTGTTTTAGAAAGAGACATCTTAGAAGACTATTTCTGTTCTTTCTCAGTCACAGGACCCTCCTCTATGCTAGTGATCAGATTCTCTTTCACCTGAATTGCTCAGTATTTTAACATGAGCACTACATCGTATATTTCATGCAGTATTTTTTACTAACAAGGGCAACTTGTGTTTCCTGGCTGTCAAGGGGTCACAAGAAAACCTTAGGTATCTCACAAGTTACAATAAAGGAAGCAAAGGCAGCTTTTTTCCCAACTACGTTAATATAAGAGAGGTTGTTGCTACCAGTGCCTCACCTGGCTGTTTCCCAGCCTCAGTGCTGAGCAATCTTTTCTGGCTACAGAAAGATAGGGCATCTCCAAAACCCATGGACAACTTCCATAAATGAAGTTCAATTCCTAAGGCTCCCACTGTGCCTGCATAACACACAGGCAGTTTCAAACGCTGGCTGAGATTCCATGCCATATGTACAGCCACTTCTATAAACAGCAGGGTCTATGATGCATGGAGGCCTCTGCTCAGAAAGCAGAGAAATCCAGATGGAATCACTGGTGGCCATTTCTGAAATATGCCTGCATGGCAGAAAATATTCAAGGGTCAATATACTTTTTTTATTAAAGAATTTATATTCTTGAACAACCCCCTCCAAAAAAGTATGAGCAAACAAACATGCTAAGTGTGAAAAAAGATTCAGCAAAGTAATCGTGCCAGTAAAATCATCACTAACTTGCTAATGAGCTTAGAAGACACTGCCACAAAGCAGCCAACAGCAATTTTCTAGACAGTAACACCCTTTACACTACCCTTTCTCAAGAGCTCCTAAAATTGCCTATCTCAATTTCTTCTTGCCTACTTGTTTTTCCCAACTTCACATGTGAACTATTCTGAGGCTGATCAAATCTGCATCCTGCTTTTACAGACACTCCTTGGTGACTAATTGCTTTTCATTTTACCCACTTCAACACCCTTCACTAACACTGCAACTTTTTAATCAGCCAGGATCTCTATCTACAGCCTTGCTTTTTGATCTCTATCTACATGCACTTTTTTTGTTTAGGGATTTTTTCGTCCTCCCCAAAACCACTTTGTATTGTTTTACTACTTCAAGCTACAGCCATTCTGCTATGGGCTGCCCACAGTATTAACCTTCACAGCATTGAGGCTGAATTACACACTCAGTTTCTCCTCTGCCTCTCACAGCTATAAAAACTTTCTGTGCTTTTGAAGATGCTCTACTCAACACAGAAAGGATGCGATTCACCCTCTTATTCTGGCTACTTGTCAGATGCATGATGTCATCTTCCCTTTATGGCTATGCTATAGTATGTTGTTGCAAGACTTTTCTAACATGTTCTGAATGCAGCAAGAGGACTTTTCCCAATAACCTGTTGAAGGCTGCTGCAGGGCAAGGAGCTTTTATCAGCAGAGCTCTTACTTTCTGACTCCCTTGACTCCCACTCCCGTGCTGCATTATTTATAGGAAGAAGAAAGACAAAACACTTTTTTACCTAGAACCAAGTGTAGAAATTAGTGATGTGTCCCACAAGCTAAATGAAAAAGCCAGATGTCCTTGACAGCTAAAAGCAGGTGTGTCTGATGAAATGCACTATTTGGGTACCCTTGTAATTTCCAAGATGCTACAAACAGAGCAAAATCAAGGTGGCACGCAGGGCCTGCAGAAATCATCTTCCAGTTTGGGATCTACACAGTACCATTGCAAAAGCAGAAATAAGTAGATGGGAAATTCTGCCAGGCCATGTACCTGCTTCCACAACATTGTATTCTCCCTGCAGTGCATTCCCTAACATCTTGTCAGTGTCTCTGCTGAATAGGAGACAAGTGGATATAAAAATACAGTGATGAGGTGAGTGCTCACAGTGCTGGGTTGCATGGGCTTTCCACAGTGCTCGGCAACCAGGAGCTCATTCACAGCAGAACTGGGATCTGACCTCTGGGAACACACCAAATGGCTCAGCCAAGAAGTGGCCATGCTCAGCTTTTGTCCTGCATACTGGTTTAATTATCAGAAGAATTTTACTTTTTAAACATTAAACAGTTTATTTAACTATTAAACAGGAAAGCCTAAAGTATAAACTACTTATAAATCAGGTCGGAAACTAGAATTTCAATGTCCTACAGGCAGCACTCATGCTCTTGGTGTCAAAGCCAGCATCTCTGCTCAGCCAGACAACCACGACTAGCAAGAGGCACAAGAAATGCCATTTTAATGAAAAATGTGATTTTCAGATTCAGCCTGTGGGTTATTCAGGCAGTGAAACTGCAGCATGTTCCAGAGTTCTCACAGCAAAACAAGAGTAACTTCCCAGTCTGCACGGATGCACAGCCACACAGAAAGTGTTTACCAGTGTTTCCAACAATACATCTACTTCCATTTACATTTTGTGTTTAGTCCTGGCAACCTCTCTCCCTGGTAAAGTTCAGTGATAATACCAGTGCACAAACAAAAAAGTAAACACTCATGAGCTACATTGGCTTCTGTTACGTTTGGAATAAGCAATGAAAGAATCCAGAGTTTGTCTAGTGGCATAGGACCAATCATGCTAGAGAAGGGAATGTCCCTTCAAAGATGCAGGACAAGCAGTGTGAACAACTGAGAAGAAATGAAAATCTACAATGAATGCCTGGCAGTAGCCATAGGACCAGCCTGGCTCGTGGTACCAAAGTTATGTAGCCAATCCAGAATTAACAGGTGCAGTTCTTGATAGGCTTTTATGGCCTGAGCACAGTACTTATGGCATTGCCTTAAAGTAAAGACAATTTTAAGGGCTGTGATTCAGGTCCCAAGCCTTCTCCAGACTAACGCACTGTAAATGTCTGCACACCTTTAAATTTCCCATCTGAAAGACAAATACTACTGTCTCTTTCCTCTCCTTTTTTCCAGTCCTGTGTGTTTCAACAAGGATGTGCTCAGCCCCTTGTTGGGCAGGAACACCAGCATTTGACATGCTATTTAACTTTGGCTGAAGTCTTTCAGAAATTCTTACAGCATCAAAGTGAAAGAGATCTTAAAGGTCTATTTTAGATTCTCCCCGAGCATACCATTGAGGTCTCTTAAGTTTTCCCTTCTGCCAAACAAAAATAGCCTATATGAAAATCAAAACCACATTTAAATATGCTTTTGCCCGTACCTTGAGCCATTTAACCAAAGAGGCCCACTGTTTTTCAAAACTACACGCACAGTTTAAATAAAACTGCAACACACAATTTTTTTCCACAATTAAACCAAAATTAATTTATAAATACAATGAAAAAAACATGTTTTGACAATTCAGCTGACATCTTCACTGCCATTAATGAATGGGGCAAGTTTCCTCTAAGCAGCACAGCCTCTGCATTACTTGATAATGTCTCAGTCAGTCGTCAGACACCTATTGCCCTGAAGGGAAACAGTTGAGCAGTATGGAAATGAAAAGGATAGAAACATGTGCCGTGTCTCCACCAATTCCTAGATGCAGCAATACAGACAGCAGGAGCTAAGTTATCTAAACAGCATGGCTGACCATTACAGCCACCCCCTTCAGGGTTTCACTTATGCCCAGGTACTCAGTATAAGACTGTTTCTCTCTATCTCACACAGACTGAAGAGTTTGCCCAATGTCAAACTAGCAAACCAGCTGATGAGGTGTGATCAGAGAGAGTCTGGCAAGCCACTGTACCCACCCAGATTTTAACCAGGTGTTCAGAGAAGCCCATGACATTTGACCATGCACGACAAAGGACAAAAGTCTTCCTACAGACTGTAGCTTCAAGCAGAGAGTGCGTACCAAATGAGAACAGACCAACTCACTGTGCAGCTCACCATTCTGTGCCAACAAGAATAAATCTTTAAATACATTCCCACCAGTTTTAGAGCTGTTACCTTCATGTCTTCTGTATCTGGTGCTGAGATGCTGTGGCACCTAATGCTTCTAAAGGTCAGCTCTTTACATGCTAAGATAAGGAAAATCAATTTGAGTCCCCAAAGGTGGAATTGCTACTAACAAGGGTTATCCTATGACACTGAAACAACACAGTAGAAAACAAGGTTCAGCACACACCCTTGTATTGCAGTAGTGCTGACATGGTTCATCTGATTCCGAGTTCTCTGAAGAACAGAACAAGAGTATAAGGAAGACACAGTAAAGTTTTGAGATCTTCTTTCCATTTACCCCAGAAAAAATACTTAAGGATTACTACTGTGAATTCTGTACGTATTTGTGGAGATGACAGCAGGTCTTGCTAGCCAACACATTTGAAGTTAACAAGATCAATGGGAATTACCAGTTTTATGAGTCCAAAATATTTAATTTGACCTTGCTGAAGGTAACTGAACTCACACAGATGGATTTCACAGGAGATGCAGGTGTGCATACTGCTCGACAAATAATGGAGCTACACTTCAATGAGAGGTTGAGGAGGATACACGTCACTTGACTCCAACACCCTCATTCTTTCCTGCTTCTGTTCCTATGCAACGATATGGGTTAGTAAAGGTTTCCATCTGGAGACACTACAGGCACAGCACACACAAACATAAATGGGTTTAGATGGTTTGAACCAGTAACAGTTATGAGAAACCCTTTAGTGATAGGCAATCACAGGTCCACCACCCTGAAATGAATTCTGCTGCCTACAAATTAGGATGAGGTTGTTTGCTTTTGAACCTCTATAGAAAGCACTGGTCCCAAAGATAAATGCAAGTGGAATCTACCAAATCACTATTTGTCATTCTCTGACCTCTGAATGTTTTCTAATACACTGGGGAAAGAAGGGAGAAGGAAGGAGGGGAGAAGATTTTGCACATGTTAAAATGAAAATTTTTAAAAAATCAAACAATCAAATAAAAAAACCACACATACAAATATTGATGGTATTAAATCTGTTAAACGTTCAAGCACTCAGAAAACAGGGAAGTGAAGCCCAACACAAACTGAAAGTACATCCCAGCCTTTGGGACTCTCACCATAATATGTCTACTCAGCAAAGAGGTACTGCTTTACCAAACTGCTTTGCAGTGTGCAAAATAGTTACCTACGGCCAACCCAGCATTCTGGCAAGCATTCTGCTGGTCCTATCTGTAGAGAACTTCTGAGACAAAAAAAGAAAGGTGTCTTAACACTCTCTGCAGCACAGCTGCAGAACATAAGCAATGGGAATGCCTCTGCTCAGACAGGGGACACTTGAAGACTCTTTCTAACTCTTGATGCACTTCACCTTTGACGAGTTCACCCCACTTCAAATATTCTTCCACTGAAGTAGGTCAAGTACTGCATAGAAAAGGGGGTTAGACTTCAATTGTACACCACCTCTTCAGAGGCATAGAGAAGCAAGTAAATTTTGTATTCTTACAAAAATTTACTTCATCAATAATGAAAGCAAGTGTATATAGAACAAGCCTGCTTTTGCACTGCTTGTATGCCCGGCCTACACTGTAGATGAAAAATGAGACAAAGAAAATCCTAGTTTAATTTACTCAGCCATTTTTAACTCATGAGGCTGACCATAAAATGTAACAACTTAACAAATGGCTGTCAAAGTCTCATAAGAAATTAGATGTTTAAAACACATCAATTCAGGTAAGGTAAGATATGACTAAGGCTAGATATAAAATATTTTCTTATACATTAGCTGTATCCTTCCTTGGTATAAGTTAATTTATCTCCACTGATTTCAGATTTAGTAATGTTTTCATTTTCCCATATAAAAATAAACAATACTTCCAGCATCACTGGACGCTCACATCTAATTAAACAATGGAACTGAAGCTCTCATGTGAAATTACTGTCAGTCTGTCTGTTGTCATTTTGCAGCCCAGATTAAAGAAAGCTTTCACTTTGTCTCCTTCCAGGTATGACGATGAATCCCCACTGAATGCAACTGGATGGCATCAAAGCAACAATGACAAAAATCTGGTGGCTATGCACATGTTTGTTCTAAGTGCTTCCAGTTATCCTGAAGAAGCTCTGTATGCCTGGGAAGCAATTCTTCCAGAGAATAACAATGATTGTTACATATCTGCTAAGTTATCAAGGGTCTAGCCCAAGGAATCATCAAATCTCTAGCACAACTTCAAGTTCTGGAAACAGGGAGTATAATCACTTTTGGATGGGGGGAGGACTGGACAAAGAAAGGGAAGGCCAGGGTAGAAGCAGCATCCATAAATGCAAACATGATGAAGGCAGCAAATTGTATGTTGTTTCTAGAGTTAATACTGTGAACTGCAATGAAGCTCATGGATATTTTGTACCTATCAACAGCTGGATGGAGTATTCTTATCAGACAACCAAGTAAATACTAGCACTGGGTCACCACCATGGAGAGTGCCATGACAGAAAAAAAATAGCCTATCACTTCTAGTAGCATCATTAAATGTCTCAGTCTGCTTTGACATGTAAGACCAGGGAATAATTGTTGCTTAGAGAAAGAGAATGGCTGCTGCTCCTAAAAGCACAAGACTGACTTGCACTATAGACATCATCATTAACTCAAAACTCCTTTTTTGTTTTGCTTTGTTCCTCCAAAAGGATAGAAACTGTACTGTTAAAACACCCAGAATTACATTAAATGTAAAGGCTGTGGAAAACTTAACGGTAATCCAACAACTCAAAAATGGGAAAAAAAACTTACTACTTATCGTGACTGTTAGTTTATAAGGAGGGAGTAGACAGGTAAAGAACAAGAAAAATCTATTTCCTGTCTACTTCACTGGTTAATTTGAAAAAGAAAAATAGAATGAGGAAAGAACAGAGAGACAAAACAGAAGAAACAAAGAGCAGGAAAAATGATGTCTAACAAAATTCAGGGTCCTTTCCCTGAGGAAAGGTTAGAACCAATCATGTTCATTACCTGAACCACTGCCATAGTTGCAGGCAGAGGTAAGGTGACCACAAAAGAAAGGCCACTTAGGAGTCTGGGTGCTAAGTGACTGGTAAATAGGACAGTGTTTTTCTGTGATGTGGCTTATATTGAGAAAAAGTTCCAGGATGTCCGCTTGTTGATATTTTTCAGTTAAAACTCTCTAGTGTTATTAGTCAGTCTCTGCAACAGTAGTTAATTTATCTCTAAAGCTACAAATCTCACAAACATTAGGTGCCCTGCGTTTTGTTAAACTTGAAAGCAAGCTCTGAGCTTTCCTTTTTCCCATGCCTGCGACCCTCTGTGCACAGAGCAGAACCATCGCAGCTCCGTCTTTCGGCATGTCACACAACACAGCTACTGCACAGCTGGACTTTGTTCCAGGCCACGTCTCCTCGGAGGAGTGCACAGCAGGGCAGGAAATATTCCTCACTCCACAGTTACCTTGCTTTAAATCTGCATAAAAGACAGAGCAGCCCCAGGCTCTACTACAGGCCATATGCTGCAGCACGACAGAAGAGTAGCTGCATAGTCTCTTGGTGCCAAATCACTGATAACTTAAGACAGAATTCCAGACTCTCGTAGATCCCAGGACTGCAGCTTATTTACTTGGCTTTGGATGCATAGATGTGAGCTGCATATGGTCCCCACGGCCACAAACTGAGCTAGGAACAGAAATCAGCTTTTACAAAATAGGTAAACACTGGAGGCAGGTAGCCCTAGGAGGAATGCAGCACAAAGCAAGGCCATACAGATTGTGCATACAGGTAGTACCAGCTTCGTTACTGGGAGGCAAAATTGTTAAGAGCAAAATAAGTTACAGAATGCAATTTTTTCAGCTTAATTTCTGGCCAGGCTGAAGACCTCAGTGTATTTACACTTCAGGTGGCATTAAGTAGATGAAAATAACTGTGCATGACATAGTCCACACTAGATGAGACACCAAGTTTGGGGCAAGTAGTTAATCTGCTGACATGTGCAGTTATAGACAGACTGAATTTCCTAAAAAAAAAATCATGTGCCAATTAAGGACTTTTTGTTCAAAACAAAAGACATTTTGTCTGAAAACATCAGAAGTAGTTCAGTTTCTAAAACAAAAAATGGGTTCTTTTTATTCCAAAACTACTAAATACTGGCTTTGCTATATCAAGTTTTTAGGAACTGAGAAAGTACGTTTTCTGTAGTGGAAACTTGTGCAAACCTAGCTTGTGTACTACCATTGTTGATGGAATCTTCAGTGTTGTCTTAAAGCATCACACACAAATTACTCTAAACGTCAGAACAAATTAGAAAGCTTCCTCTGCCTCCCTGAGTGACTTTCATCTCTAATGTTCTCATTTCTCCCTTTTAGATCAAGTGGCAGAACTGGGGCTTATTTAGCCCTAGATAAAGCACAGTGCTCCAGGGTGACAGAATTGCAGTTTACACTACAATTTAGAACAACTTTACGCACCTACAATAATGAACAAACCAAACAACTACTTACTGTTCTTCTTGTACATCAAGATTTCAAAGGAGTTCATCTCATAGTTCTCAAATGTTTGCCGGACCTTGTCAATTGTATCTTTGTCTGTCAGCTCTCCATACATAAAACTGCAAATAAAGGGAGAAATTCAAGTCAGATACCAGACAAAGACACAAAGCCATTTGTTTACCGTGTAAAAAGGATCCACTTAGTAATGGCTCTTCTTTGATTTTGTTTCACCTGGAAAGCATATTTGACAGATGCAGCCCCAAGAGAAAAAAGACAAAACTGGAATAAACAGATTACTTTTCTCCTCAAGCAACAGGCAACACTACAAGCTATTTAACAGAAAAAAAATCTGTTCTCAAATACCTGCAGGTGCTGCTTTTTTGCATAACTTCTGCTCTGTGATATCCTGATAACTTGCAAAATCCATCGTTGCTGTAGACAATGGGCCAATCCACGATCTGGGCATTACCCAAGACAAAATTAGTATCTGTTTGAAAAAACACATCAGTTAGACATTAGTCAAGGCTATAGTTGCATTAGAGGAAATATTCATTTCAGACCCCAATCCCAATTGCTTCAGTCTCTGCACAATTTTTCCCAGATATTCTTCCCACTGCAGTCAACAGGATTATTTCTGGTTTTAATTTGAAGTAAATTTTTATTTTTTAAAAAGCGTTAATTACTCAGAGCACAAAAGGATGGGTTTATGCAAATGAAACACAGGATGGTTAAGCAGGTAAAATTTATCTCTTGACTGAGGACAGATCCACCGAACAGTTTCCCTCTGTGCCACAGGCACTGATCCACCAAAACACTCAGTTTAAATGTGGAGCCTCTTACAGGTGGCCAAACCAACACATGAGCAACATTTCTCCTCCCTGAATGCAGACACAGTGGCTCCTCTCAACACTGCCTCCAGTGCTGGTCCCACAAGCTCAAACACTTGTGCATAGCACAGCACTCCAAACGGGACACCAAGAGCTAGGGCCAGCAATTGCACCAGTAGAAGGAACTCCTTCTTTGCAATACAAGCCAGAAGGAGTCTCAATCGGTATGAAAAAACTAGGCAGGATTCATGTCTCCATTCTTGCTGGAGCTGTGCGTGCCATGTTTTTTATGACTGCCAACTCAAACCTACACCTGTGCCAAGACAGACAGCAGTGCTGCTCCCTGGGCACTGGCAGGCAGGAGGAGATGGAGAGCCCTTATGGAAGTCCACCACACTGTCTACTTTTCAGTATCAACTCCCAACTGCTCACACATCCATAGATATCATTAATGCTTCCTGCAATCAAATTACATTTTACCTATTAATTGCAGAGAGTTTAGTTTCTTTCAACTTCCCCTTTCAAAATCTTTCACCCCAAACTTCCAGTGGGTTTAAATAAAGCAGTTCTGTAGCTAGCTAAATCCACTGCCCACTTCCACAAGCATGATTAAGTGTATTTTTGTACACTCTTTAGAGTGAAATACACCAGTAATATAACTTCAGGATATTTTCGCTGCTTTGTTTCTCATAGCCTCTTTTAAATACCATGGTTTTTGCCTAGTTGAAGCACCTTCTCCCCAAAACAATACACCTCTTTTACCCCTTCCTACGAATAAGTAAATCAAGTCATTTCTCACTGCTAAAGCAAGTGCTTTTGAGTGTCTATTATAAACATTACATTAGACTGTGTTAGGATATTTTAAAATTTCATTAGGAAGTACAAAAATATGACCCAAAAAAAAAAAAAAAAAAAAACCAAATCAAATGTTAGGCCAGATCCTGCCCTGATCTGAATGGTGTTATTTCATGCATGAATTCCTTCTCACTGCCTCCCCTTCTCAAAAGGTAACTTTCCCTTCTCTCCATTTCCTAAAGAGTTCCTGTTAAGCATCTGCCTGCCTTTCACACTTGACTTTCATTGTCTTCAGGTAAATAATCTCTTGGGTTTTTTCATTAAAGGCTACATAGGACACATTTCTGATAACTATCACTGTGTTAATCCTACTTTTATCTAGCTTTGCAATGCTTCTGTGAGTTACAAAAATGCTCTTGTCTCCTATTTACAGGTGAAAACAAAGCCCTAAATCCATAAGGGAATTTAAGCTCCAAAAGGTGATCTAGTCCTAGGTGCCCAGCTCTCAAAGACTTGGGAGCTGGCAGCTCTGTGAGCAGTGTTGGAGAGGAGAACTGAAAAACTCCAGCACAGCAAATAGAAATCTGCCCAAGTTAAATCACAGAAAACAATGAAAAAGGGGGATATTTTAGGGCTGGTTTTCCCCCTTTCCTATATTTGTTACAATACCTGGTATTTTAACATAAGCCCAGTTCTCACAGACAATACTTGATTCCTCACCATTATTGCAGGAGCTGAAGAATCATGTTGCCACTTACATTTTGGCCCAACAAAGCCCAATTTTTTTGGAATGGCAGTTTCCAAAGGATGCATAGAGAACATGCACACATTTCCCTCCCCCAAGAGCAGTTTGGACATTCTCCTAGAGGATGTAGGCTACCTTAGGGCAGTGAAAGCTCAGCCATTATTTCAGCTCTTGAATGACTGTTCTAATTATCAAGCTACCACAGCAAACATGTCAACATGTCACCATGTGAGGTTTTTAAATCAGTGTGACTTGGCTGTTGTATTTTACGCACTCCTATTAGTCTTCACTGGGTGAGCCTCTCTAGCAGGTAGGGGTACAATGTTTCATGAGAGTCCAGGCTGGGTTTAGTCATGAGTTAGAAGCAAGCTGAGAGATCTTTATGTACCCATAAAGCTTTAAAGGAAAAACTTTGCGCAACCATCAAATCAAAGAACAAGTCAGAGATTTTGATGATCCCATTGTTTCATAAGTGTCTCTCCCTTCTAGCTAATTCCCACTTCTTGCATCTTGACCTTTCTTTGATCCAGGCTTTACGTAGCTGACGAACACACCTCATTTCTTCAGAAGTGTCTCTGACAACAGTGTTTTGCCTGTGTGAACACTGCCAAGACACAGCATAAAATAAGGACTCCCACTTATAACTTCCCTGCATAGCTTGTTCCGATAGACGACCCAGAGGTAGAAGGGCTGTCCTCGTTGCTATCACTTACATTCAGTTGCATTGACATCCCTGACAATGTGCTGCGTGGGGACAGCTCATAATCTGTTAAAAATTGTTCTTAACATAAGAAAATATTAAATAACATCCAGTGAGGGAAATACTGCCACTCCATCTGCAGGGGCACAGGGTCCCAGAGGCCAGGAAGCAGCTGTGGCTTTGTTATACAACAAGTATGAGGGATGCTCTAGTGAACTCTGAGAATCACAGGGCAGAGACTCTTGGGGACTCACAAATGGGTCAGCAAGGCCAGGAAAGGAGTTGGCCAGAGGAAGATCATAAAGAAATCTATTGCAAAATTCTCTTCAAAGACAGGGATGAAATGGATACATAATAGCAGCAGTACTCAAAACTATTTAGTGACATAAAGCACCTCTTTGAAAGGACTCAATGAACTTCCCTCCCAGGAAATCAGTTTCTATCAATGGCAACTGTGTTAGCAGTATTGCCTGGCCCAAGAAGAAGCTGTAAGCATCACTGGCTCTTCTTATGCGCTCCAAGAAATCCTGAGCTAGAACTGGAGAGAGCAGCTGATATAAAAGTCCTGGGCTTCTGGCTTGTGTTGCATTTGGCAGAGTCTGAAAACAAGACCATTGGGAGGCAAGGAAATATGCATAGGTGCAGCACAGAGCGCAACATGCCACGGAAATACAAGAGCTGTAGCATCACAAAGGCAGCACAATTACTTGCACGAGTAAGGCAGGCTTCTGCAGCATGGATTACTTTGTGAAGTGTATCACTTCATATTTTCTAGCCTGCATTTTCCCCAGGTCAGTTCTGCTCACTGCAGTATACCCACGTCAGTGTCTACACACTCAAATGTCACATCCAGTTTGGGTTATCACTTTAAAGTAGACAAGGCCACTTAAAAGCAACAAGAAAAACATTTTAACTCCTTCCAAAATGTAAGAATGGAGTTCACTCAGTCACTGAAACCAGTACTTTCCTCCACTCAGAAAACAGACCATCACAGAAGAATCAGAAAATTTCTTTCTAATTAACCTTGGTCTTTTAACAGTAACAATAGCAAGTGTCTAGGGCATCCATCTTACCAAAACTACTCTATCTACTGAATCCTACTGTTACATTTAGTACTTTGTTTAACCAAAACTGTCCATCAGCTTCCAAAATTCCTGTAGACATGCTGCACTCACAGACATCTATCTGGCCCGGACTAGCTGACTGAGGAGTGGTCACCTCCTTGCAAGAGTGTGGAGCAAGTTACTGAAATACTTCCCCCCTACCATTCATTCCCCTGCACAGCTACATATTTGCTCCCACTGCATCCCAGCCTCTCCTGTATCATGGATCTTGCCAAGCTGAGACTTCCTCAACTCTTTCCAGAGGCCAGCACACCAGTTCTACCTTCCCTGTCCCACCAGTGATGCACAGGTCCTCTTCTGGGACACACTGGCAGAAGGTCAGAGACCAGCAGCCAAACATTCCCACAGCACTGCCAGACACATTCCCACACTGAAGGTGTTCCCTCATTGCACAGAGGAAGCAGAGGGGAAACTTCAGCCCAGGCTGCTGTAGTGCAGACCTCAGTAACAAGAGAGGCTGGTGCCCACTGCACTTTCCCATATGTGGGTCAGTCAAAGCCCCCCCAGGGTGCTTGGGTTTGTGTAGTGCGCAAATGTAATTTAAATATATTAATATATTTTCCCACAGTCATCATACAAAAACAACACTCGAAAGGTTTGTTCCCAATTTATTCCTCTCTCAGTAAAAGGAGAACCAGGCTCAGCATGGTGGGAAGACCTGCTCCTCACCAAACTTGCTTGTTCTCCCACCAGACTCTGAGAGAAGAGAAGAGAAGAGAAGAGAAGAGAAGAGAAGAGAAGAGAAGAGAAGAGAAGAGAAGAGAAGAGAAGAGAAGAGAAGAGAAGAGAAGAGAAGAGAAGAGAAGAGAAGAGAAGAGAAGAGAAGAGAAGAGAAGAGACGAGATTGCCCTCCTCATTCCAGACCACTGCCTCCCTCATGCTGGGTGATGACAGCTCCTGTTGTAGAGACCAGCAGGTCTTTTTTTATCCCATCTCAAACTCTTCCCATGGATCATCAGGGGAGCAAACCTAGTTCTTTAGAATTACCAAGCACAAACCACTTCTACAGCAGAACTAAAAGAACTGCACATCACATGTCTCTTACCCTACCCATGGAATAGGGGTGGGGGATACAGCTACTGCTGCCTGAACAGATGCTGTGTCACAGCCAATGTAAGAAGTGTGCAGCAGGCAAAAATCATGTGCCACTGTCATAGGAGTCAAAATTGTATCATACAGCTTAAGGACAAGGGACACATGGTACTTAACAAACTTGTGACTTTGCATGACAAACAGCATCATTTGGATATTGGGGGGAAAAGAGATTGCTTCATTTCTGTCTAATTTCTTCCCACTGCATACAAATCAAACATTGTGTATAAGTACGCCTGTCAAAATTGCTAACAAAGGATAGGTATGTATAAATTCTTGTTTATGTTTAGTCTTAGCTTTGAAAAAAAAAAATACACCAGCAGCATTTAGTCACACTGATTAGTTACATTGTTCAAATGCAACTTCTAAGATCAAAATATGGCCCTAAGTCAGTACAAATAAGTCACACTGAATTTCAAGTACTTATTCAATCCTTTCTTCACATACATGGGATTCAAGACTTGGACTTCAGGGACCAACCACGTTTTCATCCTAAGACAAGCGATGTAACTGTAGACAAAGCAAGTACAGACCTGCTCAAATGACAG
This sequence comes from Callaeas wilsoni, assembly GCA_013398955.1. Classification (NCBI taxonomy): domain Eukaryota; kingdom Metazoa; phylum Chordata; class Aves; order Passeriformes; family Callaeidae; genus Callaeas; species Callaeas wilsoni. The sequence goes on from VWPU01012104.1 coordinate 285,871, forward strand.
AAAGACTATTCATATGGTAGAATAAAATAATTAAGAAATAATTCTGCTCTTCCATCCACATCCTCCTGTGGAAGTCAATGGTGTTACATGAATACTCACATTCACTCAGTATCTCCTTGTATTCATTCCTAGAGTGGAAGTGCTTCAGTGTTTAAATATTCCATTGAACAGCTTGATCTCTCTATAGAATAATGATACAGTGGCCTCAAAATTATCCATCCTTAATATTGAGGTCAACATTTTTAAGCTGTAGCCTCATAAACCCCTATAGATAGGTTCACTTGGGCTGTTTTATAAAAGTTTTATATAACTATTTCTTTAATTTCCAAAACAAAATGGATTTAAAAGTTCCTTGGTTGCTACAGCATGAATACAATTCCCTAAATACAGACATTTCATGTTTATTCAAACATGACTTACACTGTCATGTGTACACCAGAGCAAAGTGCAAGTGCAAGTTGAAAAGAATTACTAAAAAAATCATTTCATTGTTCTTTCCACAAATAACAAGAGAGACTCTAACTAAAACAACAACTTCAAGTGACCCAGTTTAAACCATTACAGAAAAGGAATGCAAATTGCAGCCAGCAGTATAGATAAAAACTACCTTTTCCATCTCAACATTCGTTATTTTGCATTGTTATAGAAAATATTTCACAGTAGGCATCTACCATGAGAAAAGTCTAAATTGAAAATAATGTATCTTTCTAACACTAGTAGCTACAAGATCTTCATAATTATCTATATTTTTTAAAATAAAACAAATTACTGCAGAATAACAGAACAAGAATAGCTGAAATGGCACCAAAATTGCGCCAAGTGCATCATATGTATTTTATAGATAGCATGATTCTTCACCTATCCTTGAAGTACTGTCCATACTAAGAAACCAAAAAAAGTCCAACACAACTCCCCAAAAAAAAACCAAAAATAAACACTAAAACACAAATCTCACAACATTTACACACATGTGACATTAGTGTGAGACAATTAGATAATTTTCAGAAATGAGAAAGTTCATCAGTTGGTAAGTCAGACATTGCACCACTCTTATTAAAGGACAAAAACATTATTTAGCAGTGAGACTTCATCGTTCAGCTGGTGAGGGGGTTTTTTATCCCATCCCATATGATTTGAACACTAATCCAGAAAAAGGCACACTTTAGTTGCATCGATTATGAGTCTTTCTTTAGTTTAAAGAAGCCCTTTGATTTACTGATTATAGCCTTAAATGTATTTGAGACAAGACCTAACTCCCCACTCACTTTTATCTATGAGTTACAAAAAAGAATTAATCAATTCTCCAATGAATGGGTTTCATTAAGATTTGTTTTACAGTCTTGTTCTAGAGTTTAATGTAAAACTGGATTGATACATTGAATTATCACAGGAGAACTTCTTGAGCTTCCAGAAGATTAATTTTAAAGCATATTACCTGTCATCTCTGTGCTGTACATTTTTTTTTCCTTACTATCTATAAAAGTAATTTTAACGAAATCAGGACATACATTTCTAAATGCATAAAGGTGCACTAGACTTCTGGCCTAGTAAAAGCCAGCAGAAAAAAAAAAACTTACATTCAATTCCAGTGATATTGAGAAAAAAAAGATTGCCAATAGTGAACAGGTATTTCAATGTACTGACCAACAGTATGAAAAGCATGGATGAAAATATATGTGTCTCCACAGCTGTTATCATGGGAAAGAAGGAAGATCAGGAAGCAATAAAACCCTTTGTTTCTTTATCTTTGGGAAAATGTCCTTAACACAGAACCTACAAACTGTCCTCTTGCAGTTCCTGAAGATCTGCTGTTTTCATTCTTCATTCTCTGTCAAGTTTCCTTTGCATTTCTCTCTGGCTGAACACAAACCCAGTCTTTTCAGTTTCAGAATTGTTTACAATAAGGTTAATTTCTCTCCTAGGTCTCAGATGATGGTACAAGGTTAGCATGCCCAGGATGCAAAATGTTTATTGTACTGGGACTTTATAGCCTGTAATGAAAGCAATGCCATAAATCACACAAATGTCTTTTATACTCAAGATCTATGTCTGAAGGTGCTTTTTCTTTCCCTCTACAGGAAAGTCACTGCATTCTCCATCAAAAAAAGCAGGTTTGTCTCCATAACTGACGTCTCCTTAGTGTGTTCCCAGGGGATTTTGTGAAAGGAAAATTAAATTCACACAAGCCTTATGCCTCTAACTTACCCTTCTTCCAACCTCCTTATTTTGACCATAAATCAGAAAAGTACCTGTGCCTCCCATTGAAATTCCAAAGTCATGTAAACACAGGACTTACTTTTGCCATCCTTATACATGCACAATTATCACACACCTCAATGAGAATTTTGACTAAGGAAGGACTGGAGAATTCAGCTGGCATTTACATAAATCGAAAACTATTTTTGTCTCCAGATATTGATAAAGCATTGGAATATCACAAATAGCCACTATCCTCTACAATAAACCGCACCAGTTGAATTGGGTGCCCTGGCCACGATCCAGGTTTATAACTGTTATTATTACAGTGCTTGTATACTGTGGATGTATTACATTACCAAGAAAAACATTAATATCACATTAGCAGTAACCATCAGGGGCTAGTGATTCTTTATATACTGCACTGTGTTACAGCATGGGCTCATTTTCTGTCCCACTGGGTGTTCTGGTCTTTAAATATTTCAATGCTTCAAAGAAATTTTTGTCAACCAACCACTGCACGCAACATTTCTTTTTCTAGCTCTGCGTGGCTAGTATAGAAACACAGATTTTAAACATTAAATACAAGATGATCAGAATTATGGTGTCCCTCATTTCAAAGAAGGACAAACCTTAAGCTCACACTTTAACCAGAAGGTCTTCATGTGAGAAGAAATCACAGAGGACCAGACGAGGTCCACAGGTCTAGGAAGATGACACTTTACATGTTCTTTCCTGTGTGTGCTACCCTAAGGAGATCCCATCCTCCCTTTACTCCGGTGTGTGGGAAGGAAATGCTTTGCAGCTCTAACCCTAGCACAGCTCTTTTGGCTTGTGTTCAGTGCATGAGAACCTGTCTCTGTTGATTTCTAGCCTGTGAAGAAGCTCTCATTCCGAATAACTCTGAAGTAGATGATTCAGACCAAAGGAGTTTGAGGTGAGTCTTGCTGCAGAAGGTGTGATAGAAACACGAGCCAAATTTTAACCCTAATGGAAAAAGCCCTGAACTTGCATGCCTACATACACTACTGCTACCTTTAGCCACTGAAGGTGCATAAGCTTACCAGCCCCACATCTAACATGAAAGCCTGTCCAAAGAACTCCTTGTTAAAACTACTGGTAAAATAATGACGTAATTAGTGCTGTCCTTAGAGCAACGCTTCCAAAACAGGCTGCATGCCCATTTCTTTGTTATCACCATACAGCCTCTTTCACTGAGTTAACAGTCCCTGCCCCAAAACACACTGTCCTCAGTCCACCCGTGACTGATGATACACATATCACATACAAGTTCCTTCACATGAAGCTTAGTACATATTTCTGTTCAAAGATGAAATTCCTCTCTTCTCAAAGGGAATCCTCCCCAAATTAGGAACATTCCTATATCTGTATCAACTCTATCTGTTGGCACTACTCAACTTGCTTGCATGAGCCAGCAAATACAAGCTTGACAACAAGCCCAAGGTTTATTTGGCAAATCCCAAATGGCATAGATAGTTTCATTGTGGGTCACATTACAACCCAATTGAACGAAACCAAGAGAGGGGAGCCAAACCTCAAGCTTTATGGGCCCATTTAAGCACTCATCCTGTGGGCATCCCAAATCATCTCAATGGCCAAGTAGGCAAGACAAGACGAGACAGGCAACAAGGCACTGGCATGTTTCCATACTGCCCTCATGCTGGTCAGCACAGCCTTGCCTCAGCACAAGAGAAAGGAGTCTATCCTTGTCTCCTCAAACAGACAAAGGTTAGAAAAACTGATTCATCCAACATTTGTGTGTCACAGCATCATATTTACAGCAAAGCTGGATCGGATCCAGCAAAAAACTTGAAGGCACATCACAGAAGAAATAGGGCTTCTAAACCTGAGTCACTTCCCTAAGCTTATCCTAGTATGTCTGGACTGTGCATCATTTCCTACCAAGCTTAATCTAAAAACTTGTATTGATTCCAGTCCTCAGGACTTGCTGAGCATTTGGAAATGGACTGCTGTCATTTCACCTGTGCTGTCTAGCACCACACTCTGTTATGACACCTTCTTAATAATGGGGGCAGAGAGGAAGAAACAGAGCATAGCTTCTGCTGCATGACTCCCCCCATCTCCAAGCCTCAACTGATTTATTGCATCGAGGCTTTGGCACTGAAAGCCAAAAGAGGAAATTGGTTTTTAATGAAGAAAATAATCTACAAAGTCGAGACGGTTTTGAGAAAAACCTTCAATAACTACTGTTGGAAGATTAAAGAAGCAGCCTGAATGTGATGAAATGTAGCATTCATTTAAAAATACATAAAAATAATAAGAGAGCAAGATTCACTGTTAGACTGGAGAGTAATTTTTTCAGGAATGCAGCCTCCAACCCCTTCCCTTCTACAGAAAAGTTGCGGAGAGAAATAACCTATAAAAAGAGCCTCACAATTTTATGTGAAAATATGGTCTTATCAAAGGCTAGTTCTCCAATAGTACTGCCTAATTAAAAAAAAAAAAAAAGAAAATCATTCTTGGGATCATTTGAGTTTTTAGCTGCTTATCAAGAGGGTTAATTGTCTTTTCCTTATCAGAACAAACTGACTATGTTTTTAATTAATTAACTCGTCTTGTCTTCAAAAGGACCTTGATCCTGCATATTCTCAACCATACTACAAGTTCTTAATCCCTTAAGTTACACCATTGAAGTCAATGGAAGCATTAAAAATGGCACAACTCAGGCTCGGGGCTTTAAAAGAAATGCACATGCCTAGGTTAAACAAATCCATGAAAGCCTGCATGGTCGCCGGCTTACTGAAGGAGCAGCTTTTGGTAAGTCCCTGAGTGAAAGAATCTGGATAGCATTAATACACATTCGCATGCAATTGTGAAATTCGAGGCATTTTCCACTCCACAGTTTTCCAAGAGACAGACCTGGTTACAGTGCACTGGGGGAAAAAAGAAATATCTGCCCTCAGCCCTCAAAATGGCAAACTCTCTCCTCACTTATGACAAACCTTCCCTTTCAACTCGGGCAGACAGCCCTGGCCGATGCCCCCGCACCGGGCTCTCCCTGCCCAGGGACCATCTTGAATCCCCGGACCTCCTCCCGGTCCGGAGCCGCCGCCGCCCCCGCCGCTCGCCGGACGCCCCGAGCCCCGCGCCCCGGGCCGGCCGCTGCCCC
>VWPU01012105.1:0-12848 GCA_013398955.1 Callaeas wilsoni
GTCCCTGCCCATGGCAGGGTATTTGGGATGAGACGATCTTTAAGATCCCTTCCAAACCAACCCCTTCTGTGCTTCTGTGATTCTCTGATCCTATAATCCCCTTCCCATGGTCCAGCCATAACCCCCTGAGGCTGTTTTTGGTAAATTGTGCTGCTTTTCTCCACTCAGACCTCTCACACTACTCAATCCTCCTGTGTGTGGGATTAAAACCTGCAGTAAGTGAAAGAAGAGACAATCCCAGAGAAAGACTCCAACAGCTCAAAACCACTTTTCCTTTTGTGGATATCGATCTAAACAAGTTCCTTCTGCATTGTCTGTGGTCAAAATAACTGAGAATAAACACGAACAATTTCAAGGCTCCTTCGAGCAGCCCTCCAGTCTCAGTGCTGGGATTTATTGACCTTTCCTTGATGGTTCAGGTAAAGCAGCATCGGGGCTTTCAGGTGAAAGGAGAGCCAGAGCCAGAAGGAAGCTGGCTGATGGATCTCCTGTGGAGATATATGGCTTTATTGCCACATCTCCTTTCTTCTCTTGTGTCATAGGAAATCTTAAAAGGAATTTGAGGGATTCCCTTCACTTCTCTGCTCTTCTGAGTTCTCTTTTCTTTCTTGTTGCAAATGAGAGAAAATAAAGCAGTTTAGAGGAAGTAAAGCTGTAAAATCCAGTCCCAAAATGTGCCTGTTTTAAATTGATCCTAAGGAAAATCTTGAAAAAAATCCTAAAAGCTTTGAGCTCTTTTTTTTTGTGTTGAAGGAGAAAAGAGCCACTTCACACACAGGAAAGCTGAATAAAAAGTTGAGAAGGTGAAATAGATTGATGCAAAGCCCTCTTGTGTAAGAGGGAAACATCAGCTGCAAAAATAAATTTGAAGTCAATCTGCTTTCTTGTTTGGCCCTGTTCTGTTGTTTTATAAAAACTAAAGAAACTCATTTCTACCAAAAATGAGTCACAAATATCTTGACCCATCTTGTCCTTGCCTTCAGCTGTGACAAGATTTCTGGGACTGTTTCCCCCTAGTCGTGTTGTAGCTCTGTTGGCCATCAATAATGTTGTCTAATGATCTAATCTTTTTTGACTGAAACCTAAACCAGCAAGATTAACTCACCAAATGTCATTAATTCTCAGACCAAAAAAAAAGGTGATAGTACAAATGCAGAACGTATACGCAGCAATTAGAATAGCAGTAGAAAGATAATAAGGATGTGTTAAATTCCAAAATTAAGCAAAATTAAACCAGAAAAGTGTATTTGGAAATACAAGTTATTAAGATGAAAAAATAGATTTAAAAAAAATCCCGAGTGTGACTTACAGTGCAGTCAGATAATAATTATGTAACTAAAGGTATTAAAATTCGTTCTTTAAATGGGAATAAACTTTAGCTTATTCTAATGTATGTACTCCCTCTCTGGGAAATTTTATTTCTTAGATATGATGAGCATCCCAAACTTCAGTAAATTTGCTCTCAAAGCAGACAACAAAGTCCACCCCTAGATCAGTTTTTCCTTTGCAAATACCAAGGCAAGTTTTGAGTTCTTTGTGTCCATCCTTGATGCGAAGGTTTTGATAGCCTGCCCACACAGATTTTTTGGTTTCTTGGTGAACAGCTTGTCGATGTTTTGATGCAGGCACCCTTCACAACTTAGACAGATGCCTAAAATATGCCAGGTGTGAAATTTGCTGTCTATAAATCGCTCTGGGATTGTCCTTGCTCCGATTCCACAAATCCCTGGTGGGATATACGTTACCTAAAGTTAAAGCACTATCAGCAACTGCCTCCCAAGTGGCACAATTAGTAATCAAGTCAATGCTAATTTGGCAGTTTTCAAAATGTCCCATTTTGCAGCCTTGCCTTCACAGTTTAGTTTGTTATTGGAACTGTTTCCTTGTTTACAGGCCTTGGGAAAACCGGCTTAAGCCAAAAGAACTGGTGGCACACACTGGTGGTTTAGAGGTTTCTAGAAGTGCTTGGGAAAATAGAAATAATGCGTTTTTCCTTCTTGATGCCTCCAGCAGTCATAAGATGCTTCTCCATAATTTTTGTGGAATTTCCTCTGTCCCCTGTGAATTCTGGTGGATCGCAGTGTCACCAGAGTGGGCTGGCACACTCATGTGAAGGGTAGATCTAGGAGACCTCATCACTCACACCTCTCCATCTCTAGGACTGGCACATGGAAATGGGTTTGTGTTCAAGCAAGGAAGTGGTGTGTTTACCAGTTTTTAATTACTGGTGATGAGGGTGGAGGGAAGTGTCCTTTGATCTGAAAGATCAGCTGGGTCATTCTTGGGCTTGTGACCTCATGAGCCAGCAAGAACTTCCCCAGAAATTTCAGGAGTCCCTTTGTTTCAAGGGATTTTTGTCAAGCACGTCTCATTTTTTTTTCAGGTCTTCTTGTTTCAGCTCAGGATCAGATGGAATTTCAGGTGTTTTCCAGACTTTCCTGGAGCTCTCATGCCCAAGCCTCCAGTGCCTGCCTTCTGGAAGTTGCAGTCGTTTGTTTTAAGTGAGTTCATGTAAAATCTACAGCTCTTTGAACACTTACAGGTCGTACGGCCAGTCGAGCAGCAAGAAGAAACAAGAGTTTTGTGATGAAATTCAAACCTTCAAATGTCAAGCTCAATAAATCCAAACAATCTGAGATTTCCATAGCAGTGCTCTTCCTTACTGACAGCCACTGCCAGCATTTTCATGTTAAAAATTGCAGAAACTGCCAGATCAAAAAATGCTGATTCTGAGTCATCCTTGAAGATGGGGTCACTTCTCTGCACCATCTCCTTTCCTTTCACTATTCCAGATCAATTCTGCCATTCTGATGGGCATCTCCCATGGCAGGGATTATCTGCTGGTCAAAACCTTTCCCTTCCAACTGCCAGGGGACACTTTCATATATTAGTAAGTCAAAACCCACACAACCCAAAGCTCATGTTTTTTCTTGGCATGTTGCAGAATGAGCTGTAAGATCTTCCTTTTCTGAGCAGCTGGAGAGCACCATAATCCCTCTTTGTCAGAAGTTAATGGGCCCTGTCTTTGCCAACCTCATAGAAAGGATCCACACAACTATTTGAGCACTGTTTGTTTAGTGGTGATTGGCCTCTAGTTATTAGTATATTTTATTTATTCAGCACCATTTGTGCAGGGAATTAGTACCCTTTAAAGCTGTCAGGAGTCACGACTCTGGTCAGAATATATTGAATAAACATGCTAAAACTGCTCTAAGTGTCCGCTTAAAAAAAGTTTTTTTAAGATGGCTCTGTCATGAATTTTTACCCATTTCTTCCATAATTTGCTGTAATTATAGATTTGATTCTTGAATTCCCAATTATATTGCTGCTTAAAAATAACCTTAGGCCTTGAAATGTTATTGCTTTCTCTGAATTTTAATTCTAGCTCATAAATTTCTTCATCTGATAATGAAGAAACCTTTTTCAGAGGCAATGGCATTGATTGTATACTGTTGATTTATGTTTTAATCTCAAAACGTAAATTTTTTTTTTTTCAACCCTCTTCAGAATAACATTTTGGAGAAGGATATATGGCCATATGTTTTTGGTATGAATAAGCTATTTTCTCTAGCACTGGAGGCCACCATTTTTGTGCAAATATTTTCACTTCTTAAAAAACTGTGTTGATCTAGATGTGGGTTTATGTCCAAGTAATTTACCTAATCCTTCAGCTGAAAGGATCTCCATCCCTGCTAAAGGTCCCCGTTTAAGAAGGTTACTGGCAAACAATCTCAATTTTAAATTTAGCTTGAAATTTAGGCAGAAACAGCCTTGTTTGAAGACACTGTGAAAAGGCTTATTTGCCTCAGTGGCTCAGCTGTCTCTGGCCCGGTCTCCCAACCTGCCTGGCCACTGCTGACAACACTGGCAAATCCTTTCCTCAAGTGTGTGCAGATGGTTCGGGAACCAATTATGTCCTTTTGAACCACTGTTTGAATTCAGAATCCTTTGCTCAGTTCCAAGCAGCTGCTAAGGCCATTACCAGGGGAAGAAGAGTTATTCTTCATTTGATGCAAGGTTTGATACAGCCCCTGTACATAATCCAGATTTAATTATAGTCTGTAAGCCTCACATATGCTCACAATTTAATGGTGTCACATTAATGCAATGCTTTGCCTGGTGCTATTCATGTCTAAGATGAGCTTTAGGTGCTGTTTTGCTGGGCAATATATAAAATGTCAGTGTATATGACTGTCCTTGTCCTAGAAAGCCTCCTTAAAACAAAGCAGGACTTGTGGGAAAATAATCAATAGGAACAGTACAAGAAAATTCATATTGATGAAATTGTAATGCTGCAATGGACTGTCCCTGCTGAGTTTTCCTTCTTCTCTGGGCATTTTGAAAGTTTGATTTAGAGGACAACAAGGTGATTGTGTGCATATTTACAGAGTTCTTCCTACTCTTGAGGGCAGCGTGGGAGAAAACATGACAACTCCTGGGAATTTTGAAGGGCAGGTCTGTGAGGGGGCAACCAACCCCTTAGAACTCAATCCCACCTATGAGTAACCAGCTGTGACTCATCAGAGGCTTTGGCTCCTTTTATTAAGGCTTTTCAAAGTCTCCACGTCCTAAAAAACCATGTGGGCAACACACGAGCTCAATTAAGTCAGAGCAACACTCAGGCCCACAGATTATTACAGGAAATAACACCATTAATTCTCCTAAGTGCTTGTACACAGAAATAGCAAAGGAAGATGAACAACTTCAAGAGCTCCACAACCCCAGGTATAATGGCATTATAACAACAAAACAAAAGCTCCCTGGTATCCTAGCACCAAGCACCCTTTCTCTGTTTTCTGTGACTCGTAGAGTGCACAATGCTCCTTGTTGGCATCACTATTCATAAACCAGATCCAAAGGCCAGGACTAAAGGAATCACACAGGTTTGAGCAGCGGCTGCATTTATTCTGTCTCCACAAAATCGCTTTTGGGAGTCTCTGCGTTAATTTTTACGGTTTTGTCTGATTCCCAGATCTTTAGGCTATCTCATGCTGTAATTCCAGGGTTTTGTATCTTTGACATCGAGAATCTGTTTGATCAGACAATAACAGCTTCTTGTCCCTGTTCACTCACATCTCTCCTCAGAGAAATTAACCAATTCCTTCACATTTCAGCCCAGCACTGGAAAACTGAATGTTCAAAATGCAAAAAGCACTCTGACAGGCACTCTGTGCTTTTTAGAAGATGTGTGACACTTGGCAGCTTCTGACGCTTCCTACTACCTGCCATCCCCAGCACCCTTTCCTGGTTGCAGCTCTCTCTTTTCCCTCACTAAAGACCACCTTCAGCAATTTCAGGTATTTTTTAATCACATAATAATAGAATCATAGAATGTTTTGGGTTGGTTATTCTTTTGACAAATCAATTATGATCACGGGGTGCGTAAACTCCCCCTTAATTTCTGCCTACAGTTTAACAGAGGTGTTTTAGGGACCAGACTCAGTCTTCAAGACCATGTTGGATGGAGCTCTGAGCAATCTGGGATAGTGGAAGGTGTCCCTGTCCATGGCAGGAGGTGGAATGAGATGAACTTTAAGGTCCCTTCAAACCCAAACCATTCTGTTATTCTGCGATGGGATATCATACAGTTTAGAAAAACATAGGTGTTTGTAGAACTGAGGGTAAAAGATGACATGATTAGATGATGTTTTTTAAGTGCGGAGAAGTTGGGATTGAGAAGCCCAGCAGTAAATGTGTGAATATGCTGCTAACACACCAAATCTGAGCTCACAGATGCCAAGGATCTGAAACAACTCTCAGGTTTGTTCTGGCATCTGGGACATCAATGTGCCTAATCAGTGTTTTGATAGAAATGTCTGTCTTCCTGTCACTTGTTAAAGAAGCTTCTGGAAAACGGGAAGTGCCACCATCTTACATGGTTGCAGTGAAGAAAAACTCTACAGTGTCAGACTGGGTAATTGAAGAGATGACACTGATTAAAAGATTTTGTTAAAGCTGTGTTCATGATACCATTTCATTAACTGAGTTAAACGTAAATAGCTCTTCTGAGATGCTCCTGCCCATTTTTTCCCTACCCTAATGATCTGAACTGTCCATCTAACCTGAGGACCAACTCCCTTTTTTCCTAGTGTATTCTAGTTTTTCATCTGTAAAGGTGGAATTCAAACCACCAACGAAGCTGAGAAAATGTGTAAGTGCACTGAAACAGCCACAGCTTCAGTTTCATGTCTTCTAAACTAACACCTGAATCTCAGAACAAAGGATCTGCTACTCTTTTGGAAATATTTGGATCAAATTTGACTAAATTTGCTGATAATGCTATGAAAGCCCTGTTTCATTGTTCAGAAAATGTGTGCTGTGCAGAGTAGTCAGAGTCTGCAGAGTGTCCTGGACATTTTGCTCCAAGCTTGATCCAAGAAATAACAAAATATTCCTTATCCTTCCTCTATGCTACTTGGTCTGCAAAACAGACTTTGTTCACTTTGCTGTTGGTTTCCTATAATCAGATTTGAATGGATAATGTGAGAGAAGCTCAGTATAAATTGTCAGCAGAGCTAGTTGATCATTTTGGAGTAAATTTAATTGGTGGAAGTAGTTGCTACTGGCAAGAGAGGCCTTTTCTAGTGTTTAAAGCTAATGCAACACAGGCTGAAGGTTCTGATAAGAACCTACTTCTTCCCTTCTGAGGAGTTTTTGTCTACCCAAGTAGACCACCCAGAACAACACTTCAATTATTTGCCATTGAAAATGTTTTCTATAAACTGGATTGGCTCCACAGGAGGGAGAGGAACGTTTCTATGGAGGAACATTCACTTAATTTCTGGAGGAAAGAGGTTTTATTTACAAGTGATCAGAAGAGTCAATATAAATAAACAATATAATAATAATAATAATAATAAAAAGAATATTTTCTCTTCTTAGTCTCACAACTGTCTTCTTAGCCCTTTCCACAAAACAGGAAAATTTGTATGGTGGGAATCTCAGCTTTGCAATCAATCTCCTGCTGAAGAAAGGACACAGACTGTGTGTGAACATGTGCAGTGCATCCACAGCAGAGCTAATCACTCCAGGATTCCTGGCCATCTGGCGGGAATCCAGCGAGTCTCCCCAAATGAGTCTGGAAGATGAGTCAGCTCCTGATGCAGGTGTGTAAAGGAGGTCTGATGAGTCACGGTTTAAAATTGCCCAGTTCTCTTTTAATACTTAGGAGAGCCTTGGGTGTCTAGCTCGCACAGGAAAGAAAAAAAAAATAAAGGTTAGACTAAATTAATTCCATCTGGAGACTATTCTTTTTTTCTTTTCTTTTTCCCCCTCATTTTTTAAGCAGAGCTTTGTGGTGCTGAGTTTCTTTGCCTTCAGGACCTTCCCAGTGATCCATGTGTGATGAGAACAGGTTACACAAGCTCATGTTTCCTCATGTGTTTAAAGTACCATTCAGCCAACTGAGACAGAAGTAAATTTTGAAAAGGAAGAACAAATATAAGTTTATAAATTAAAAACATTATCATTTATGACATTTTAAGAGACTATAATCATTAATCTTATGAAAGAAACCTCCACTTATGTTGCTGGACAAGAAGAGGGGTCAACTGTCACTGTAGACATTCTAGACTTGTACAAAACCTATTTTTGCATGGCACCATCCCATGTATCTTACACTGAAGAAGAAACCTGCCACTGTAATCTGCAGATCTTCATTATGACATTGAAAAAATAGTCTTTTCTATTAACATAATTATAGGATGATGGCACTGGGCAAATCAGGCAGATGTTTGGGATTCTCAGATCTTGAAAACCAGCAATTATGACCAGAGGGATCTCTGTTAGGAAGAGTTATAAACTGGTAATTGCCTGTGAAAGCGCTTCTGAAATATTTGCCATGCTTTAAACTACTCTGCTACACAGCATTTACTGGAGTTTATTGCAAATTTCAGCATTGCAAACCAATTTTTCCCAGAGATGGCCAGTTTGGCGTGTCGAGCGATCGGGGGGTGGTCAGAAATCCTAGGAACAGAGTCTTCTTCTATGCTGAGGTTTTTTTTTGCAAGATGTAGAAGCCCTAAACTTGTAAGTTGTGTGTCGACCTGTGTTTGTGAGTGAGTGATCCCGAAGCCACCCTCAACAAGGGGCTCAGTTCCGAACGGAGACTTTGAATTCAGTCTCCTTGAAGCAATGTGCAATACTCTGCAGAAGCCTCCTGACACTTTCACAGCAGCTGATGTCTTGCCATTTTTCAGGACGTGGTACTGCCTCCTCTAAACCCTGCTCTCTCAGGTAACATTCATTTTGCAGGATTTCACTGCCGCGCCCCGGAGCAACCAAGCTGGAGTTCGAACAGAAGGGATCAGTTATCCACGACTGACACCACGGTGAGTACTGGCGCTGTGGAAGGGACCAGAATGGGAAGGGATGATTGGAACTGACATCAGACCAATCGGATGTGAAGTCCCTGAGGTAAAACCCTACCTTGGAAGTGTAAATTGGTCTGAGGGCTGACAAAGCAGCTCTGATCTTGCAGCTCAGAGCAGGGTGAGCACAGCTTTGGACGGCTGCTGCCATCTCAAGTCAGATACAACCCTGGCTTCTGTCAAAGCCCTGATTGTCTCAGTGTGAGATAACCCTCAGCACTGAAAACAAAACTTTTGATTGGAAAATTGGTGCAGGCAGTGGTGAGATTACGGAGCTGTGCTCTCTCTGAGCACATCCTTACTCTGAGTGTCCTCTCACTTCCTAAATGGACCAATGTGACACTTGCTGTCATTGCATTGCTTATTCTATTTGCAATGTTGATCCTTTCTTTTCTCTCTGTGTCATCTTTATTTAGATATCACCTCTTTGCATTAAGGATTGTGCCTACCACAGTGTAACTTTAAATCTATTTAGTCCTTAGTATAACACTGAACATGATTAGTAAACCCCTGATCCTCAGGAAATCTATAACTCACTCCTTGACGAGATGGTTTCCTCTCTAGGCTTGTGGAAGGAGCTATGAAGTTATGGGGGAAAAAGTAATTCATCAGTCTTATTCACTGTAGGGAAGGACTAATTTTTTTCTCAGGACCTCTGAATATTGTATTTGGAACATATCAAGAAATTAAAACCTAGGCTAGTGAGGCCCTGGCACAGGGTGCCCAGAGAAGCTGTGGCTGCCCCTGGATCCTTGGAAGTGTCCAAGGCCAGGTTGGACCTTGGGGCTTGGAGCAACCTGGGACAGTGGAAGGTGTCCCTGCCCATGGCAGGAGAGTGGGACTAGACGGTCTTTAAGGTCCCTTCCAATCCAACCCATTCTGTGATTCCATGAGAAGAAGCAGCAGGATTTTGCTCAGCAGTTCCCAGTTATGTCACTTTGAGGTGATACGACCCACGCTGGCCTGCTGCGTGCAGCAGAGGTGTTAATAACGGCCGGGAATGTCGACTCTATCCATGAGAGCCAGGAGGGACAGGACAGCATCAGCTCAGGCAGTCTTCACCGTCCTAAAATCCCCGCACGTAGCTCCTAGCAGGGAAGTTACAATGGAGGAAGAATCCAAAGTGCTCATATTTTTTACCCAAGGAGCAGCTGCTCCTGCCCCAATGTCCCTCAGAAGTGAGAGGCTCAGCTGACAGAGCAGTTGCGGCACTAATTCAGGAACAACTGAAATAAAGAAGCCATAATTCTTTTCTGCAGTTTGCAAGGCAAATTGTCCTGCAAACAGCTCTTCCTCCACTTGCTTGTTAGTAGCAGTTGTGAAAAGCTTCACAGTTTAATTAGCAGTGCCCATGAGCGCCTGGAAAAGAGACACTCAAACCCAAAAGGAAATATTTGTCTCCCTGGGCTGTGCTTTGAGGTGCAAATGAGAAGAAAAACCATGTTTGACATTTTGAATAACTGAGGTACCTCCAGCTTCGGGCATCAGAATATTCCATACTCCAAGGAGCTATTTTCGTAACTATTTATGGCTTGATTTTACATGGGTGAGATAAAATCCATTTAGCATTTCATTTCAGTACTTCAGGCCGTGCTCTTTCTCTTCAGACAAAAAAAAGAATAAAAATCAGCTGTCTAGAGTAATAGCTAAAAGACTCTATAATCTTTCAGTGGTTGTAATATGAGTGTTAAAATCATCACCCTGTGCAAGACTGAGAACTGCTGAAAATTAGGACACTCATGAAATTAGTGGGCAACATACTCTGAGCTCCAAAATGGATTTACAAGTTAATGCTTAGAATAATAAATAAATAAAACTGGAGGAAAGCTTGACATTGCATCTGAAAACAGCAGGGCAAGGAGGACTGGAGATGTGGCTCCTCAAGTAAGGAATGTCTTAAATATATGAAGAGAAATGAAATTCTTTTTAGTTCTCTCATAGTGTTTGAGATTACATAAAGATAATTTTGCAATTTCTCAATTATTTAAGGTATGAAGAAGGAATGATAATAGAGAAAGAGGTTTTGTAATTTGCCAGATTAGAGAACCACAGTTGCCATCTTCAAGGAATCAAGAAGTTTTATTGAACGAATGATGAAATAGAAGTATTTGGTGTTCTAACACTTGGTCTGTGACTAGAAATATTTTACATTTATCATGTTTTGCAAAAGGAATCTTGGTGTCTCACAACTGTTCTCTCTTTTCAGAACATCAGGTTCACTAAAAACATCAATAATAACCATGGTTTTTTCTTGAAATATTTTTTTTTCTTGAAGTCCCTCTTTCACTGATTTTAACTGAGATGGACTCTGATCCACCTCAGAAACAGAAAATTTCTTCACCTCAATTTCAAAGTGGTTTTCATCTAGGCGTCTGAATTGCTTTAACTGTAATATCCACGTCAAAATGTTATAAAAAAATATGGAGTTTTTACAGTTTTTTTCCCCCCACACATTGGCCTTCTTGCAAATGAAATTCCTTTAACCTTGTTCCTCCCAGATTATTTCTTTGTTAGCCATATCTAGTTTTCACAGATCAAGCTTCTGGAAAATGTAATGAAAAAGCATTATTGATAATGAATTTCAGACAGTACTCATTGTAGGATTTAACAAATTTACTTTAATTAGTGTTACAGGGTTATCACAATAATTAATATAGATATGTGTGATTTTTTTCCTTCAAAAAATAGCTTTTCTCATCAATAAGCAATAATCATACCAAATTCTGCTTGTGTAACATGAGACTCTTTGATTTTTTGTAAATTTTTTTCGCAGAGCTAGACTTTTATTCCCAGTATTAATTGACTGTAGCACTTCTCTGTTTCATGATCTCTATACTTGGATTTCCACGTTTTTTAAGACTGAAAAATTAACCTGCAGAAACCAATCAGATGCTAAAAGACCTGAAGCTGGACAGTGGGGAAACAACTCAAACTGACATTTTCCCTCCTGCTGAAATGAGCTCTGGAAGACAATGGACTGAAACCTGGAGATTTTCACTCTAAATCTGTTTCTGCCAAGTACTTGTTTGAAATCTGTATTAATCTCCTTCAGCACTGAAAACCTTAAGCAGAAATCTAATTTGAGGTCTCTTTGACTGGAGATTTTGAAATTAATACCACTTTCTTGAATAAAAATCTTTGGGTGAAAGAAAATAATAATAATAATGATAAAGGAGTTAAAATATATGAAACAAGTGATGCTCAATTCCATTTCTCACCATCCACCGCCTGATGCCCTGAGACCCAGAGCAGCATCTTTAGTTTGTTTTTCAAGGTGAGTAACGCTGTCTTCACTTCCTCATCAGATCTTAGACATGAAACCTGCACTAAGGATCTTCACAGAGCTCCATTTTTCACTCAGTTTAGTTTTTGGCTCTGGTGTATTAGAAAATGCACGCAAGGAACCTGGGATGGCATTGGATCCTCTTAGGTGCAGAATTTGGTCCTTGTTCGTCATCGAATTGGAGGTGGTTGGAAATGGGGACTTCCAAACTAGAGCTGGAAAACAGAATTGCAGGTGCTCGAAAAAAGTGTCTGCCTCACAGAGTGCACTCGTCACCACAAAATGACAGTGAACTCTAATATGTGGATAAGGAATCCAGATGGAATTGCTGCCTTTGTTTGCATTATCCCCAGCACAGACTGAAATTTGGGAAAATCAAGCTAGAAGTCCTCCTGTACCATTAGCAAAGATGTGTTCTGCTCTCACACAGTGACATCAATGGGCGGAGAAATTAAGCTATCACCCGGGGCATCCAAACATTTGAAGATCTGGAGAATAACAAAACATTTAAAGTGTGTTACATTCTGTACTTCAGAACAACACAATTATATTTAATGCTGTGCCCTGCAATCTGTCAAGCCAAAGCCTTTCTTTCTGACGTATTGTTTGCACATTGTAATTTATTTTAGTGCTCTATAGAGGTAAGAAATAAGGGAAGAAATCTAAAATATTCCTGCTTTCATTCTCCTCCTCCTCCGAGAACCCAACACCCTCTTGTCAAAAAGTGAAGGCTGGGAGGTTTTCTTAATTTAACTAAGTCCATTTTAAAATGTTCTTAATTAGGGGATGTGCATGTTTTGTCAGCTGTGGCTGGTACAGCCTGGATAATAGTGGGCAGTTTTGACACAATCTGTAGTTTTTGCCGTAATTAGACAGACATGCAGAACAATCTTTCAGAGTAGAAAATGACTGGTAAAGTGCATAATTCGCTGGCAGATTTTGGAGATCTCGTGCTGTCATCTACAGACATCTCTTCTGTCCGTCACATAAGCTCACAGCAAAGCCTACAAGAGCAACAGGGCCCCAAAAGTGACCCCCTGCCACATCTCTTCATGAGAGCAGAGACCATGGGCAATTCCACAGCCTTTGGTGGGCAAGGAAACCCTCAGAGCAAAAGAGAGACCTGGAGCTCCTGGACTGGGTCCAGCAGAGGCTGCAAAGTTGATGAATGGAGTGGAGCATCTCCCTGATGAGGA
>VWPU01012107.1:0-14334 GCA_013398955.1 Callaeas wilsoni
TTAGTTTTAATGAACCTTCAAAACTTTTTCATAACACTGGAGAACATGTATAAACACATTTCTGGCAGTTCCTCCTGCTGTGACCTCTCTGCAGAGTGCAGAAGTCTGAGCTGGGCAGTTTTCATGACGGAAGCGAATGGTTTTTCCATAATGCCTCAGGAAACCGAGCCAAGTTAAACCACTGGGCACTCAAGTGCTGCTGTTACAAAGTACGGAGCTCATCTAGAAAGAGTTTTCTTTAGGGAATTGGGATCTGTCTCAAAGGCATGACCTCTATAGCTCTGAGGAGGGTCGTATTTAGCTGTGTGGGGAACACTTGCAGCCTGGCACGGTGTCAGGCAGGCCGGGCTTGAGTGTGTCTGCAATGTGGCATTAGAAACACAAGAGGAGTTACCTTGAGCACCTGCTGTGATTTAAAACAGGGAATGTGACCTGAGTTACCTGAGAGTGTTGGAAAATATTAACATGCTCCTAACCCTCTCAACAATGTTGGGGAAACGTTCCAGATAAACACCTGCAGAGTTTCTGGCATTGGCCTTGAGGGGGATGAGGAAGGGTCGGCACTTTCAAGCAGGTGCTGGGGGGGCTGTGCTGGCTCATCTCTGGCCAGATCTGCCCCTTCGTGCTGGAGACTCGCTTTTTGGCGCAGTTTCTCTGTCTTTCCCACTGTGCTTTTTGCCTCCCCATGAGGTCTTCACCTCTGTCCTCTGCAGTTCCTCATTGCAAGCAGTTACCAGCTGCCTGCACCGCTGCTACCCCAGCATCATCCCTGGGCTGCTCCGAGCATAGACCTGCTCCAGCCTGGTTTTGGAGTGGCTGTTACTGAGCTCACCACACCAGCACCCAGCCAGGGGCCGCATTCTGATGAGGAGCTGCTCTTGCAGGCATCCCTCTCTCCCACTACAGGTCCATGATCACAGTTATGTTATTTTCCAGGTTCCTCCCTTCACCACCTAAAGTCAAACTCCAGTCATCAAAGAAGGAGGGAGTGTTTCCAAGGAAACACTCTGAGACTGAAGATGTGGAGGAGCCAACCGAAGCACCAGAAGTAATGCAGGATTCTGCCCAGGAGGATTCTGACCGAGAGGACCCTGCCCAGGAGGATTCTGCCCAGGAGGATTCTGACCGAGAGGACCCTGCCCAGGAGGATTCTGACCAAGAGGACCCTGCCCAGGGGGATCATGCCCAGGAGGACCCGGACCTAGAGGACCCTGCCCAGGAGGATTCTGCCCAGGAGGACTCTGCCCGAGAGCACCCTGCCCAGGAGGATTCTGCCCAGGAGGACTCTGCCCGAGAGCACCCTGCCCAGGAGGATTCTGCCCAGGAGGACCCTGACCGAGAGGATTGTGCCCAGGAGGACCGTGACCAGGAGGACCCTGACCTAGAGGATTGTGCCCAGGAGGACCCTGACCAGGAGAATTCTGACCAGGAGGATCCTAACCAAGAAGATCCTGCCCAGCAGCCAGCAGATGCAGAGGGCTCCCTGGAAGCAGAGGTGGATTTTCTTGTGCACCTTGCATTGCCTCCCCAGCTTGCCACCGAAAAGCCATGCTCGTGCCGACCTTCCTTTGTGCTGCCCTTCTGTCCTGTGCCCTGAGAGAGGACTGGGCAGCAGGACCAGTGCCTGGGCATAGATGTCTGGGGAGGGAGAAATAGGATAGTCTTGCTTGGAGAAGCTCACTCAGATCCTACAGACTTATGCTGAGTTTGGGATTTTTTTGGCTTCTTTTCTTTACAATGTAAAATGGGGTCTTTATCTGCATCATTATGAGAAGACTTCCAGCTTCCTTCCTGTATCAAGCCATGACAAGTCCTGATCTCCATGTATCCCCTTCCCAACCCAGCTAGAGCACTCACATCCCTGTCTTCACCTGAAAGCTGGTATTGCAGTGACAGCCCCAGAGCTGTCTTTTATAAAGCAAGACTCTCTTCCTCCAAACAAGGAAAAAGACCAGTCACAGAGTTGGTGTGCCAACTTGCCTGGTGAACATTAGCACTTTGGAGTGGGAAGTGGCCCCTTGTTCTGCATCATGTGCAACAGAGGCTGCTCATGGGGCAATAAAAAAATAAAGATATCAGGAAGCAGAAGAGTTTCTCAAAATCCCAGTGTTGGCATTAAGGAGAGGGGTTGTACCTGCTCACAGATAAATGCCGGTTGTTTTAACTCTGCTAATTTTTTCTGAATCAGGAGAAACAAAGCCCTTTGGATGCAATGAATAGTGTGGCTGAATGTTTTCAGATAGAAGCATAAAATCATCTTTATCTCCTGGTTGTTGTAATGTATGCACAAGTAAACCAGGGAAATTCAAGTGGCCATCCTAGAATCCTGGAATGGTTTGGCTTGGAAGGGACCTTCAGAGATTGTGCAGTTCCAACCCTCCCTGCCTTTGTGCTGGGGGCACCCAGTTCCCTCATGCAAGTTTGATGTAGGAAGTGGAGATGGAGCCCAGGTCTCATCTGTGGGTAACTTGGACCCACATTCAACTGATGGCATGGACATTTCCATGCTTGATTTGTGCCCAGGTCTCTTTTCAGCTGCTCCTGGTGTGGTGAGGTGGTGGAGCCTGCAGCAGAGTGATCTTGCTCAGACCAGCCAGCTGCTCACTGCAGCCCATGGTGCTTGTTTTCCAGGTGCTGTCATCCACTGCTATGNTCATCCGCTGCTGTGGAGCCTCAGAGCCTGGTGAGGATGAGGGGATTGAGTCAATTCACAGAGGTGGAGCACCTCAACTTGGGAATGGAGGAGGTAAGTGGGAATCTGTCTCACTTCCATGTTTCCAATGTGGAAAGTGGTTCTGTAGCCCCCACTCCCGCTGGTGGCCCTCAGCATTGTCCACAGAGGGGCCTCACATCCCTCCAAGCCCGTCACAAAGCTCTGCTAAAGCAACTGGTCACTGGAAAAGCCATGTGGGACATTTTGTAGGGCTGCCCCAGGACATTCCCTGTGCAGCACCTGTGGAGGGCATTGCTCCCATTTACCTCATCAGGTGGTTGACAGGAAATTTTTGTAGGAACTTTTGCTGTAGCAGCTTGAGAAAGCAGCACATAAANCAGCTTGAGAGAGCAGCACATAAATCAGAGAGAGAGGGAAAAGCCTCAGAAGTCAGATGAGCTGGGCTGGAGCCCTTCCCCCAGCTCTAAGGGCTCCCGCCTCCAAGTCTCCTGTTTTTCTGAAGGCAAGTGTTTGCAAAGGCAAGCTCTGCAGCAGAGAGAATTTCTTGCTGCCAGGAGACATTCCAGTTTACTTTAATGTAGCGTATACTCATTGATGTAAAGTGATCATGGGACAAGATTTTCCCCATGGTCCCTCCACTGGTCAGTGGCATGGACACAGGATGAGATGAGGATGATTCTGGCTGTGTTGGGGCAATAGGCCCCTCCAGCTATGACTGTACTTTACTCCAAGCCACAGCTTGGATGCTCTTCTGCATCCATTTCCACACTCAACACCTCGATCTCTCCTCCCCTCCCTCCAGGTTTTCGATGTCCTGCCACTGTGGGGTGTGCTGCCGCCGGGCCAGAGCCAGCTGGTCACCTTCACCTTCTTTGGCCATGCCAACATTGTCGCCCGTGTCACAATGCTGTGCCAGGTGGAGGGAGGCCCCACCTATGAGGTGGTGCTGACAGGGGAGGCTTCGTGCCCCAGCTACCAACTGGACATGGAGGAGATCGACTGGGGGCTGCAGGTACCACACGCTTCTCCTGGCATAGTCTTGGAATCAGGGCCAGTGGGTTCCTGCCCACCTCGATCCCAGGCTCTCTCCCCTTCTCAGCTCCTTTGTTGGCTCTGGGGCTTAGAATACAACCTTTGAGGGATATGTCCAGCATCCAAGCTGGTTTTTAATGGCTATCTCCACCCCTCCTCTTTGCCCTGGCCAAGGGACATAACACCCTCCTCTTCAAGGGACCTAACACCGCTTCCTGCAGAAGGCAGGATCCCAGTGAAGATGTCCAGAGGGACATGTCCCTGAGACATCCCTCCACTGATCTGCTCCTAAAGCTTGAGCTCCAAGGAGATGCTCTTATCTAATGCTCTTGCTTGATCCACAAAATAATCCAGGGAGGAAGTTGGGCTTTCAGTCACTATAGCTGAAGAGAATGTCCCAGAATAATCCTCACTTTACTTCTTTTCAGTTAAAAGCCCACAGATATTTGCAGCTGCTGGCCCGGTCTGTGTTGCCCTGTGTGTCTCTCTTGTCGCCTGTATGTTTCTTGCCAATATTTGCATGCAGATGCCTTTTCTTCTCAAATGCCTCGGTGCCACCTCCTTTGTTTCTCCTGGCTGTTGATGACCCCTCCGAGTGCAGAGGACCTGTGTCCCCTGGTTCATTTATTACTGGCCCTTACACGATTTTAACACCCCTCTGTAGTTGTGTGGTTGCATTGTGGCTGTTTGCTTTCAACCCCATGAAAGAGGAAGGAGATTCCCAGCATCAGGCCTGTATTTATAACTTCCCACTCCTCTATCCTCTCCCCAGATGTTTAACAAAGTCCTCAAGGCAGAGGTCACCCTGCAGAACACCGGGATTATTGAATTCACCTACATGGTGCCAAACCCCAGCACTGGCACTGCAGCAAACCCTCTGCCTGGTGTGCCCGTGGTTGTGCCCACCACAGTGAGTAGCACAAGTGATTTGCTCTAGCCCTGTGTCAGGTGGCCCAGGAGAGGGTTAAAGGAAAAAAAGGGGAAAGAAGGAGGAAAAAAAGCAGGGAGGAAACCCCAAACCCAGCCCTGAGAGACAGGGCTATAAGCAATTGCTGCTGGGGGCAGAGAGGTCAAGCAAGTGCTCACCTAATAGACTTCCCCATGGCCTTGGCTGGCAGGTACCACTGGCCAGAGTCACGCATGCTGAGCTCTCTGGCTGTGCTGATACTGGAGTTGGGTGCTGCTGGCTCTTCTGAGGGTCACCTTATTCCTTGTCCCTAAGTCCCTGCTGCCAGCACTAAGCAGCATTTACATATTGCTTGCTTGGGCTTGAACCTTCTTTGCCACAAATTGCACAGCCTCTGTGCTGGTCCCTCTCTCCTCCAGCTTTGCTTCTCTGCAGCAGCTTTGTGAGGCAGTGAGGGGTCCAAGGAGGAGTGAGGCTGAAAGAGCAAGGAGAAGAGCTGGCAGCATCCCACCATCCTAGCTTCTCAGTCCTGCCTGGATGTCTTGGAGCTTTAGCAGCATTCCTGTCTTTGGCCCTCTTTGGAATGGGAGGAGGAAGCCAAATGGCTTTGCCGTTATCTCATGCCTGTCTCGTCCAAGGGATGACACGTGATGATGACAGGTGCCCTCTTCCTGGAGCCCCCGCAGACACAGCTCTGCCCAGGCTGTGCAGTCAGTTGCTCCAGCAGCATCCTTGTGCCTCCAGCCTGGCCGGGCTCCCTTTGGCTGCAGCCGAGTTGTGTGCCAGAGTAACTCAGGGGACTGAGTGGCACGGTTTGTCCTGCTCAGCTGCTTCTCCCTGCAGTGGGAACAGGAATGGGGAGCCAAGGGTCCAGCCCGGTGTGCAGGGGAGAACCAAGGAAAGCTGCAGCTGTGTCCTGTCACCCAGAGCCGTGTTTTCCTTCAGCCTCACTGATGTGAGCCCAGCCTGGGGTTTGGACAGCATTTCTGGAAGGCCGAAGAAGAGCATGGCCTCTCCTGCCATCACTGTCATCCCTAGATCTCATCCTAGTCTCTGCTCCTGCATTTCCAGAGATGTATGTTTGCAAGAAACCATGAGTTAGGATGCCCTCATGTACCTTTGGTGTAACCACAGAGGCAGAAGTTGTTGTTGTTGTGATCATTAATAAGGGGTCAGGCCCTTCGACACCAGCCTGGAAGTGCTGATGTGCTGTGACAGGGCCTGCTGGCCCTCCTGAGAGTGCAGGCACTTCATTCGTTTTCCACAGAGCCTGGCAAAAGAGCTTTCATTTGTTGAGCATGGTCCTTGCTGGCAGAGGGCAAATGCCGTGAGCAGCGGAGCTGTGCTCACATCAGGCTGTGCTGCAGCCTTGGGAGACCTCAGGAGGACACACTGCACCCCAGGGTTGGAGGCTCAAGCTTTTGGGCACAAGGAAGTTAGAAAGTGATGTGGTCTGATCTTTTCTTCTAGATGAGAACCTGTCTTCTCAGCCTGTCTGTCCCCTGAGCCATCCCCATCAAACCTTCTTTGATGCATTCCCTTCCTGCTCTCCCATCCCTGCAGGGTTGCCTTGCACCTGGTGAAGAGCAAGTGCTAAAAGTCTATTATCTGCCAGGAAGGCCAAGAGTCTTCTGCAGGACTTTCCAGGTTCAAATCGGTCATCTGGAACCAGCAGAAATCCACCTGAAAGGAGAGGGGACCTTCCCTAGGATTACCGTGGACTTACCCTGCATGTTGAAAGGTGAGCACTGCCTATCTTCCTCCAGGAAGATCCTGTGGTTTTTTCCCCTACCATAGCACATTGGGCAGCTCACACCCATCTCCATCAAGTCTAGAGGTTGCAGGGCTGCCAGACCAACACTTGATCTCTCTGCTTGCTTCGTGAGTCTTGAGCAGTTGAGCCCATTTGGGCTTTCTCCCAGGAACCATCCTGCAGATCTTGCCAGCACATTGTTGGAGGCCTGGAAAGATGATGGCTAGGCAGAAAAGCTTGGGAAATCTGTAAGAGAGGCTGGCACGGCTTTTGGCAGGCTTGGATTTGCATGACATTGCAGGGGATGAGATGGTCCTCTGTAAGGAGGAAGATAGAGAGAGTGAATGAGGATTCAGAGAGGAGCAGCAGCATCCACTTTTCATAGATGGCTTGAGAGATTTGTTTCTGGGAGAGGCCAGCGTTGGGCTGTGGGACTTCCCATCTTAAATGGGATTGGCAATGCACCCACGCTTCTATTTGTGGATAATTTTTCCTTCAGGAAATGAAAAATATGAGAAGATACTGAAACAGATAAGACAAAGCATGGAAATACACATAAAGGGCAGTGCACCATCTTTTCTGTTGGACGTTATGGACTGGAAGCAATGTACGAATGACTCTGATGCCAAGGAGGAGCAGTGTTCACTCTCTGCAGAGGACTCGGAGGAGGGTTTGTTTCTGGGAGAGGCCAATGTTGGGGAAGTGGGACTTCCCAGTTTAAATGGGATTAGCAGTGTGCCTAGTCTTCTACTTATGGATAATTTTTTCTTCAGAAAATGAGGAGATATTGCAAGAGGAAGAAAACCTGAAGAAAGAAGAAAGGCAGAGAAATGAATCATCTTATCTGTGGTCATCTGTGGTCATAGGGTCATCCGTGGGGTCATCCATGAACTCATTGATGGAGTCATCTCTGGAGTCATCCAACAACGAGTCTGGCACCATTGTAAGAATAGCTGCTCCCCCATTTGGCAGATGCCAACTTTCCCATGTCACTTAAGCCCCTCGCACCCCACAGCAGCTTTCTGGTGCCCTGATGGCACTGGGACCTCCCTGCCCATACCTGGCCACGACTGTGTGTCTGCTCAGTGTTGCCCCAGCGGCTGCCCCTCTGGTCATGATCCCTCATGGAGATGCACCAACTTCCTGGCTATCCCAGGAAGGGATCCTGGAAGCCATGCTCAAGGGCTGGAAGGAGATGCAGGTCATTTCTGGGAAGCTGGTTGTTCCCAACCCAAGCCCTGCAAGGTTTACAGGCCTTAACAGCAGCAGCTTGACTGTGCCCTGGGATTGTGCTGGCAGTGCTTTTCCCCAAGCTGCTTTGGCACTGGCTGAGGGCAGGCAAGTATCTGGAGCTCTGGAAGGTTCCTGGCTTGTCTGTCTGCCTGGCCAGATCAGCTTTGCTAACAGTGGCTGGGCAGGCAAGGATGCTAGAGTTACTTCCCTGGAGATGAGGTCCTGGCTAAGAGAGCAGGAGGTGTCACAGACACTGAGCAGCCAGACAAGAGGACCCCATCCTCTCTCTCAACAAGAACAGGGTAGGATCCTTTTTCAGATGCAAACCTTGGGAATGACATTGGCTAACCAGACACTGTCTTTTCGTTCCTCAGTGGGAGACCTGGATGAAAATGGAGATAGAGAACAAGCTTATAGAAGATCATGTCCTGGAGCTGGAGACAGCTGTCACCTCCTGTGCCCCGAAGGACAGGATCTTTAATAAGCAGATGCGTCAGAGTCTTGTTGAGTGAGTAGGGACTCCCATCCCCATCTCCATGTGCCCCGTGGGTAACACCCAGCAGTGCCCCCTGCTCCTGAGAGCTCCTTGTGTCTGCAGAGCTGGGAATAGCTGGGTACTTCAGAAAGGGCCTGGTCCTGGTGGCTGTAACACGCTCTCTGTGAGCAGCTGAGTGCCCTCCCTTCCCCAGTGTCACACTGAACTTGGCCCTGCTCAGCTCCCCACAAGTGTGGGGTTCTGTTCCCGGAGCTCAGGGAGTCCAGTGCAAACCATCAAGCCCTTACAGGCAGCACAGACACCATTCCTGCTGACAACTCCAATCTGCTGTCTTGGTTCCAACTAACAGAGCACACTGAGCAAAAGGAATCACACAGGTCGACAAACCCTTGGAAAGCCTAAGTCAGGTGGCTTGGATGCTGGTGAGAAGCAGGTCTTACCTAGGTAACTTTCCCTGTGCTCCTTTATGCATAACGCAGCACAGGCACAGGAGCCTCTACTTCAGGAAGAAGATGCTCTGCAGAACAGATCATTTATGTGCTTTCCTGAGTTGGATTGCTCTGGGAAAGGACCTTCCTGTGAATTTTGCCGGTATTGATTATTGGCGCTGCACTGGTGGCAGTTCTGGTTACAGAGCAGTGAAGATTTCCTGTGCAGGCAAATCTTATTCCTAGGCCCTGAAGCAATTTCAGGCTCAGGCTGTACACCAGGCTAAGCAGTTTCACTGAGACCAGTGGAGGCCCAGTGTACTTACCTATACTGGCTTTTCATTGCAGAGAAGCTGTGACTAGTGTCCATTTTAAACTAATTTTATTTTCAGGTACCACTGGTAGCTGATAAAACCTAGGACCTGCACTCCCTGTGACTTCTCAAATTCATTGCCAGGTGGTCAGGTCTTGGGTTTCATAGGCTTGAGTTAAGTTTTTAGAGCAATAAATACAGAATTATCCACTTTATTTGTATCTTCCCTCCACTTGAAGATGTAGCAAGGCTGTGGTTTAAGGACTGTCCTTACTCCTTGTTCCAGTGTTGAGCTGCCTGAGTACATCCTGAAGATGGGCGATGTCCCTCTCAATGAATCAGTGAGTTACACTGTTAACATCAGCAACCCCGGGCCGCTCCCAGTGTCCTTCCAGGCCGATGGAAGTGTCCTGCATGGCACAGGTAACAAGTGCTGGAGAGACTTCCTGTGGGCATGAAGAAGCTGTCTTGAACAGATTAGCTTAAGCCACTAAACATGGGGCAGAGTTTTGAGTGTTTTCCTCTTGGGGGCCCCTGTTGGGAGCTTCAGAGCCTGAACTCTCTGAACTCTGCCCGGGGACCTGGCCTGCCTGTGACTGCTCTAATGCTTCAGTGCAGGGGCCAGATGGGCTCATCACCCTGGTCACCTCTCAGCATCTTCTGCCCTTGGCTCCCATGAGCATTGAGCACAGAGTTTCTTTGGGCACTCTGTGAACTTGTGTTGCAAACTCATGGGATCTGTCGTGATTTGGAAGTGCTTTGTTTAGAGTTCACACTGTCACAGCACTTGTGTTAAACCTTTACTGAGAAAATAGACTGTGATATCCTCTGGTGGATCAAAAGAGAGCTCCTCTAAGTTGTTGTCACAGAAATAGCACAGCATGGGGGAATCTTAGTTGGAAATTCTCCTTTGGAGAGCTCTGTGCAACCTTCCCTGAGGTGCCTGATGAAGGAATGGCTGGAGCTCTTCAGCTGACCTGTTTTGGTTTCACCATCCAAGGTGGACCTTGGATGCTGGCTGTGAAAGCCCTTTCTCTATGAGTGGTGGGTGACAAGGGAAAAAGCAGCAGCATCTCCAGAGATGCAGAAGGGTCTTTCCCAGAGATGCCAGCCTGGACACCTGTATGACCTTACTGTGCTTGTGACACATTTCCTCTTGCTTGTGTATCTCAGCTGCTTTATTTTCATCCGTTCAAGGTTTCAGCGTGGACCTGGACCAGGTGCAGGGCCTGATGTACTGCCACTCCCACAAATTTGAAGTGCACTTTAATAGTGCTGACCTGCCATTGGGAGAAGTGGATGCGCTCCTGCCCATCAAGGTACTACAGCTTTTCGGGCAGGCAGCAGGCAGGGCACAGCAGCAGATGTCACCTGGACTCTCAGCTGAATCCTCTGTGCTTCTCTAGGTGGCAGGAGGCTGCACAGTTCACATCCATTTCTATGCCACTGTGATTGACACCTTCTTCACCCAATCGAAATTACCCACAGAGAGACAGGAGAGCGATGACAGTGAAAGCAGCTCGATGAGCTCCAGCAAAAGTTCAGCGAGCTCCAGCAAAAGTTCAGAGAGCTCCAACGAAAGTTCAACGAGCTCCAGTGAAAGTTCAGAGAGCTCCAGCAAAAGTTCGACGAGCTCCAGCGAAAGTTTAGAGAGCTCCAGAGAAA
Source organism: Callaeas wilsoni (assembly GCA_013398955.1). Taxonomy (NCBI): domain Eukaryota; kingdom Metazoa; phylum Chordata; class Aves; order Passeriformes; family Callaeidae; genus Callaeas; species Callaeas wilsoni. The sequence continues at coordinate 10,502 of VWPU01012107.1, forward strand.
GTTTGACGAGCTCCAGCGAAAGTTCAGGGAGCTCCAGCAAAAGCTCGAGGAGCTCTGAAAGGTCTTTTGACTTTTCTTTGTCATAGTGATGATACAGTTGGGGTCTCTCGGTTTCAGCAGAAGCCAAGGACTCTTAGTGCACCCCAAAATCATATCCTGTGGCTCCTACTCAAAGATGCTGAAGAGCTTTGGTTGCTGCCCCAGGGATGAGGAATGCTCACTTCAGCAGTAACATCCTTGCATTGATCAGTTGCACGATCCCTGTTTTTCCAGTTGGGAAAGGGAGGTATTTACACTGGCATGGTAGAGAGCTGTATTGCTGAGCAGAGAAAAAGGGTTTTGCTCACAGACTGGAGTCCAGCATCTCTCCAGGGTCTCTTCAGCTGAGGGGGTCCCCCAGCATCATGCTGGGTCTGGTGGAAGAGGTGGGAGGGTTGTTCCCACTTGGGAAATTGGAGGAGCAGTAGCTGTGCTCCCTCTCAAAGTTGCCTTTGCTTGTGGCTCCCCACCCTCCATCCTTTGAGCTCTCAGATAAACACTGCCATAATCAGATGATAAGATTTCTGGGCCACTTGCCGAATTTAGAGAGCTCGTGGTGTGTTCTTTTGTGACTGAGAGAGATCTTTGTATTTAAGTGTTCAGACCCATACATTGAGCAGAATATTCAGAGTCAGTGAAGGGCCAAGCACCGGCAAATTCTTCTTCACTTGCTATGTGAATAACAAGAAAGGCAACTGAACTGATGAACTTCCTGATTTCCAAATGGCCTTATTCATGATAGCCGTCATTTACTTTTCTTATTGATGTATGATTCCATGAAGCATTTCTCTCCTGTTCTGGAATACAGAGGTTAAGCAGGAAAAATTGTTATTTTTAAAAAAAACATTGCCTATTTCTATACCTGTGTGATTGAAATGACATGGTTTCTTCTCCAGTGATACTGCTGACCCTGCGAGTTCATCTGAGGATGACAAAACTGAATCATCCGTAAGTTCCTCAGAAGACCTTGAAAAGTTCAGTCTTGAAGTTCTTTCTGAAACTGGTAAGCTCTTTATGAAGAAGTTTTCTTATGCTAAGCCAGTCAATGCTTTTACATATGATCACATGGAATTTCACTTACTCTGAAGGACTCAATGAATGAAGAGCCAACTGAGTGATAAGAACCTGGAGGACTGACATCAGCACACCTCATTTACCAGTAAAGCAGAGAAAATAATGTTGCATGCAAAGAAATCTGTGAATGCTGAGCTCTGTACCCAGGCGTGGTGCAAATTTCATGAGATCCTGTGCAGTTTTTCTCTTCTCCCAGAAGAAGCTCTTCAGGACAGAGAACTGAATTCTGTCCACCTCTGTGAAGCACCTGGAGCTTTTATAGCCAGCCTTAACCACTACTTGAAGTCCCACCATGTCCCTTGCCACTGGAATTGGGTAGCTAATACTCTAAACCCTTATCATGAAGCCAATGACACCCTTATGATGATCATGGATGACCGTCTGGTAGCAAATACATTGCCTTGGTGGTACTTTGGCCCAGATAACACTGGGGATTGTGGCAGACTCGTAGAGAGAAGACTCTTGGTCAGGTGTGAGATGTCTGACACTGATTATGTGGATGATTATGACTACACTTATTGCTAATACAGTATCTAAATATTGTCAATGCAGTATAAAATATAATCAGGTCTAAAGGGCTATAATATAAGCAGGTGTGGCTAGAAATGTAGAGGTTTACAGTCTTTGGCATTGCAGAACTCACAGTGACAAAGCAACAAAGCACCCGTGGAGCTACTTCAGGATTTTATCTCCAGACGTGACTGGATCTTAGTTGGATCGGCAGTCAGAGGCAGGGATGGGAGTGCTGGGGCATGCAAGGAGCTCAAGTGACACGGGGGAGGGTGGCACGTGCCTTTCGGCACCTGCTCCTTGCCAGGTGCAAGGCAACCCTGCAGGGGATGGGAGAAGAGGGAGGGAATGCATCAAAGAAGGTTCGATGGGGATGGCTCAGGGGACAGACAGGCTGAGAAGACAGGTTCTCATCTAGAAGAAAAGATCAGACCACATCACTTTCTAACTTCCTTGTGCCCAAAAGCTTGAGCCTCTGACCCTGGGGTGCAGTGTGTCCTTCCAAGGGCTGGTAAGGCTGCAGCCCCAGCACAGCCTGATGTGAGCACAGCTCTGCTGCTACCAGGACTTGCCCTCCGCCAGCAAGAGCCACACTGAGCAAATAAAAGCTCTTTTGCCAGCTGCTTTGTAAATAAATCTCATTTGAATATATTACTTGCCTTGTTTTTATAAGAGTTCACAACATTTTACCTGGCATGGTCAGCAGGATGTCAATAGAGGGGTTTCTAGGGAGTCGGGGCTGTGCCCCCTCTCCTTTGGGGATGGAATGGGTGAAGGAGAAGGGGTTGGACCTGGAGGAGGTGGTAGAGAGACACAGCAGTGCCACTGCGGCAGAAGAGGAGATGGTAAAGAGAGCGTGTGTGCCACCTGGGGAGCGTGCTTGGTACAGGCACAGGCACAGGCACATCGTGAAAATTCCAGAAAATAGGAATAGAATGGAAATAGAGAAACAGATACAGACAGACGTCTTAAAAGAACTAACAGGGAAGGAGAGCAAATATGTTTATTGGAACCAAGGATTGAAATAAAGCTGTCACAACCAAAAATAAAACCCCAAACAATAGGATTATCCACTTTTGGATGGCGACAGCAGATGTGGATCCAGAGGACTGGTATGGGGAGATTTGGGGAGATTCTGATGAACACATTTCTGAAGGGGAGTTAGAGAAAAGAAGTGTGTGGCCCCTTTTTTAAAAAGGTCTGTAGGTCCACGTGGCCGATATTCCCTCTACCACTGTACATCCAATCCCATGGACGGGACTGGAACTTGGTGCACTACAACCTAAACTTTCGTGCAGCCCATAGGAAACAGAAACAGAGTGTTTGTGGACAGTCTCTGTGGTGGGAAGTGACAAAGAATTGAGCAGGTTTGGGGGTGCTGGAATGGTTTTGAGCGATGGGCCAGCAGGTGTGTTACTACTGAGTGGTTTAGGTCAATTAAAGAACCAGCAAAAGTACCAGGGCAGTGGTCACAGCACCAAGGTTGCCAGAGTTCAGAAGTGTTTGGACAGTGTTCTCAGGTACATGGTGTGATTTTTGGGGTTGTCCTGTGCAGGGCCAGGAGCTGGACTCAGTGATCCTTGTGGGTCCCTTCCAGTGCAGTTCACAAGTACTTATTTGAAGGCATTTTTTCACCCCACACTTTCTTTGCTAACTTTTCACTGCAATCAAGCTGAGCAATTTTTAAAAAAATTGTCACTGTATAGCTCTACGGGGCGTAAAATTAACTTCAGGACGTGCAGTTCTGTGGCTGACCACTCATGTCCCCACTCAGGGCCACGGGTCCTGCTTTGTCCCAGAGGGTACAACCCTATCCCAAAGCAGTACAACCCCGTCCCAAAGCAGTACAACTCCATCCCAAAGGGTACAACCCCGTCGCAAAGCAGTAAAACCCCGTCCCAAAGGGTACAACCCCATCCCAAAGGGTACAACCCCGTCCCCGTTACTCCGCAGCCGCAGGGCCCCACCCCGCTCCGCTCCCCCACGATCCCACAATGCTCCGGGGCGCCGCCGCGGGGCCAGCGGCGCGCGGGTCCCTTCCCTCATTCAAATGAGCCACCGCGGGGCGCGGCGCGGGGCTTGTCGGGAGTTGTAGTTCCGTTCGCCCCTCGCAGTGCGCGGCCGGCGGCCGGCGGGACTCGCCGTCCCGGCATGCCGCTGGGCCGGGCGGAGCGGGGCGGGGCGGGAGCGCGGCGAGGGAGGCTGAGGGG
>VWPU01012108.1:0-29920 GCA_013398955.1 Callaeas wilsoni
ATAATATAATATAATATAATCTTTGCAAGAAGGAGCAGGAAATATATACATATATCAGTGGTGCCTCAGAGTAGAGAATAGCCAGACAGCTGCAGCCTTGGTGGTCCATCCAGCACATCTTGAATGGAGGAACAAACAAATTAAAAGCAAATGTGGGAAAATGTCAGATTTTTGCAAAAGCAGAAAGCCAATTAGTGTTCTAAAGATTTGTGCACATATTTTGCATAACCGCGTGGCAATTTTTTGGACATAAAAATTTTAATATGCTAATCGTTTCTGTATTCACAGAAAATTCATAAATTCGCTATTTCTTATAGCAGTCTCCAGAAATTATCACCTCTTAGACTTTGCCAATACCATGCAATCAACTGACTTAAGCCTAAGCACTTCTGTGCTAGTTTAATCCTATCCCAGCAATCATTTCTTCATATCTTGTGCTGATGTGGATCTATTTTTATTACACGCATTTAAAGGCCTGTAACTCACAACCTATTATGAAAGCAATGTTTTTTTCCTTTCTGAAGCAGCGTATTCCAAGGGAGGATTTTCCAAAAGTACCACGTAACTGAAAACATGCTACTTAAGAGCCGTTTCTGTGATTGGTGCGGGTTTCCTATTGCAGTGACGTGCTTTGGGGGTTTATGGTTGAGACAGCTCTCTACTTGAAGTGGCATGGGTTGGTTCCCTGAAAGGCTCACACATGTAACCCTCTAACTTCAACCCCTCCATGCAAACCAGTGGGGCTGAAAGCTCCATCTTCTCCCATGGGGGAAGAGACAAAGCTGCATCCCCTCTCTTCTGCCCATGTGGGCAAGAGAAAACTCAACGCAGGCAAAGGGATGAAGAGTGCAACGGAGGCAGAAGACTTCTTTTTTCCTTCTCTCCGTTCTGCCAGGTAATCTGCTAGCATTCCTAGGCTTTGAATGTTTATTCTGAGCTCCAGCAAGGCATTCCTTAGGAAACATGCGGAGCAGGGCTGACTTGCAGTGGTTTTCTTAAGGCAGCTGTCACCTTCAGCAGTGCTGTTGTTATTTACATTTCTCACGTGCTAAATTGATCCATTTTCCCAACTTTTGCTTGCGAGGTCTGGTGAAAGGGACAGCCTGATACCTGGAGTGAAAAGCCAGAGGGTAAAATTCCAGTTACATTGGTTTAACATGGAACTTGTCTCCCTGCCTTAAGCCATCCATATCCCAACAACAACAGTGCCAGCGTGCTGCACCCCGTGTGCAGGACCTGTCCTGTGTCATTGCCATCCAGCAACTGAGAATTCCTGTGAAGAACTGATGTGTCATAGCCCCACAGCTCCCTGGGTCAGATTCCTTACACTTCATAGCTCTCCAGCATAGTGTTCTCAAACATCAGCCAATTCACATTAATAGAACACTTTCATGTGATCCAGGGAGAAAGGGGATCCACACACCAGCTAGGAGGGAAGGAGTGCAGAAGGTTATAAAAATCAGGGACAGAGTGGGGCATTTTCATTTACAGTCTAGAGGAAAATTGGGTAAGTAATTTTTTATTAGTTCTTTAAATTTAAAAATGTCTAGACTCAAAACAGCTTACTAATTATGTTTTAGACATTACAGAAAGACAAAGGGAGTGTCTGACAAGTAAAAGAATATTTTTTTCTCTGTACCAGAAAGAAAGAGTGTCTCCTTTGAGGTTCTATAGTTTCATGATCTCTTGTATAACTTGTTTTACAATCCCCATACCCTATATAGTGTGTCTACAGGATGATGTCTTGTTTAGTCAGTATCTCTCTAAGACCAAGAGGCTGATCATTAAATGTGCATGTCCTAAAATAGCTGCTTTAAAAACAAGTTACAACATTACAGACTGTCATAACTATTTGCAAATGCTGGAGTTGTTAAATGTGGCTCCTTTCCACTTGTTCTTCTTTTATTTTATTTTTTTTTTTTTTTTTGCAGAAACGGTTCTAAGGGTTTGTGTCAGAAAGGATTGCTTGTTGTTTTGAAGTTGCCATGTAACAACAAGAATGTGTGTTTCTCATGCAGAATTTCAGGGGTGAAATGAGCTGGCTGCTCACTAGACAGATTATGCAGATGTTTGATGATGTTCTCAAGTGGGAACTGCCTGCGATGTTTTGTCCTTTCATGCATAGCAAAGTTTCTTTCAGGCTGTAAAACACAACACTGAGCAGTTGTAGGTACAATATTGCCTCTGGTGACCCAAAACTTAGAGATCTTCAGGTAGTTGAAGTCACTTCGTCTTACCCACTAGGAGAACTAATTAGATCAAAATAAGGTTAACAAAAATTTAATTGTTACTGTTTTTAACACTGATGACATTATATTGAAATTTGTTGTCAACGTGTAATTCCATGGCCACTTCAGTTATTTCTGGATTTTATTATTGAACAGGGTTTATATTATCACAGTGTTTTGGAAAGTTTTGGAAACTGTCTTCCAAGTTTAAAAAAATGGGTTTATCTTCAAGCAAAACAATCTTATTGACAGGCACAGGATGACAATGGCAGGCATGCTTCTATCTGTACTATAAAGCAGATATTTCCTACAAAATCTGATCTTATCTTAAAAATAAATTGTTTATAGCTTGAATTTTGTCCTCGTGATTCAGCCATCCAGGATCAAGCTGCTAACTACCTAGGAGTAGACTTTTTTCTCTTTACACTTCTCAAAAGATGGGTTAGAAACCTGCTACACATGTAGGAGTCAAAAAAAAATTCCATCCCTTCATGTCAAAACATTTTCATTGTTGATTCAAAGATTAATTAAGTGCTAATACATAGAATCTATAAATCTTATTTTATAAGGATTTTGGACAGGAAAAATGCTGCTAGTTGACCAGGGAAGTCAGATGGGCCTAGGGGTTGTTGATCTCATCCTCATTGGCTTAGTTTTAAATAACCTGGCATCTGCATCTCCACCTGCATCTGCATCACATCCAGTCATTTTTCCATCTCTAAGGCAGAGTCCTGTGACAATGACAGGCTTGGGCATCCTGGCCTAAGGAGATCAGTAGGCACTTTGCACATGCTCCTGAATTACCTAGTTAGTATTTTCATCAAGCATTTTAACGACCTGTGGGAAGCAACCTAGTCTGGGAAAAAGCCAATCTAAGATGATCTAAATTACATTATAGTTGGGTTTTTATCAGTAAAGTCCATAACAAGTCTGAAAAGAGTAACATTTTACCCTACGTCTGTGATCTAGGCTTAAAGCTAAATGAATGGCTCAAGTGCAGTTAATTGATTCCACATTTAATTGCGGAAACTAATGGTTTGAAGAGCTACACTGCTGACAGCCAGGATAAGAGTAGAGCCATCAGAGATTATAGTTTTTATTTTCCTTGACATAATCCTTTTTAAGTACTGTGTTCTAAAAATCGTATGATGAAACAAAGTTTGATTTAAGTTTTGTATGTTTTCCTTAGAAGCTCTTTAATGCAGGATCCTATGAAAATACAGCAGTTGGTCAAGATCCATATACAGAATATACAAGCCTCAGCAAGCTTGACAAAATACTGAACTATATATTCTTGCCAGATTATATTTGTCATTAAATGCTAGTTAGGACTTGACAGACTCATTTACTTCCCTGGTTTCCCAGCAAGCAGAAGATCCAGCCAGCACTCTTTATTCTTGGTCAAATCCAAGCTTCAGCTAGCTCTGAGTCCTTGCAGATGGATTCAGATATTGATATTTTTTTGCTTCGTGTGTAAACAGTAGTGTTCTGCAGTGAGTTCTGTAGGACTTTAATGGGTCTGTGCATAAATAAAAGGTAAGAATGATTTATTTTATTACCTAGATGAAATCTGCTTTTCTGAGTACAAGTAATCAGAAAAGATTTGCTGGTTCATGGCAACCTGACTGGGTGAAAACAGTTTTTCTTGCTACCAAAACATAATGTGATTAATATAGTGCTAATATTTTTGGTTTTATATGAACAGCTGCCATATTTTCTACAGGAATATTTTAGAAGGGAATAAGGCCAGTAGAATTGTGAGAAAGAAAGCAGGATGATGAGATAATCTCCCTAGAAACCATGAAATAAACCAGAAAACTTTATCAGTGAACCAACACTATAGATATTTCTGCAGAATAGATCTGAGGAATTGACCAATTTAGACAAAGGAATTCTTTCGTAAATATGATTTCAGAACATTTTGTCCCGTTCCCAAAACCTATTTCCTCCAGCAGACCTGTAAAAAATATACCTCTCTTGGGGAGATACTAAAATAGGGAAGGATTTGTTCCTCAGCTCTGTTTTCTGTGATTCTGTGAAGCGTCGGCCAAACAGCACCATTTCTGTGCACTGAAGGTTCACTGTCAGATTTTCACAAACCCTGCAGAAGAGGCAGAGAGGGTCCTTCTAGATCTTCTGAAGCACAAACCATTTTTGATGTTGACAGACTGACATAGTGAGCAACTCCTGGCTGAAGCCAGAAACACAACAATTGCTGCAGCAAGGGAAGGGAGAAAAAAACTACAAGGAAGCTATTCATGAGTATCAAAATCCCAGTTTTTACAGCACAGCTTCATAAATCTGCAGGTTTTGACCTTATCTGCCTGGCTTTTAATGCGCTCTGTTTTGTTTTTAGCGTGATTTCTCCAGCACTTCGGGGAGGTGTGTGTGCTCCGTTAGCAAAGCTGCCCGTTGTAACAGCAGTGTGATGTGAGCTCTTGCCTGTATTTCTGTGTGTGTCTGTCTTTTATATCTACAGCACATTGGTCCTATTGAAACTACAGTAATTGTTAGTATCTGTTGGGATAAGTTGCATGCCTACTTTTTACACTGCCTGTTACTCACAGTTTCCATGCTACTTGCAACTGTAAACTGAAAATTATACTTAACCGCTTTCTTGATGAGAAAGACCTGATTTTACCCACACTTTTGGAGCATTGCACAGTTTTATTGAACCCATATGAAACTCTCTGCATGATACAAGGGGCAGGAGGTTTAAATTGATGGTCTAGATAGAGTGGAGGTTTTTTTCAGTTTCTTTGGTAGGCTCTTAAATCATGCAGTGCTCACACCAAGGGGTGAAACGTGTCAGGAGCACTGACCATGGAAATATTCTTGCATTCTAATAAACGAGCCTTAATATTTCTTAATTGTCCTACGTGCAATATTTGGTTCCTACATGAAGACTCACCAGCCCAAAACAAATATTTCAATCATGGTACTATTAAACCATTTCTGCTGGTAAAAATATTTCAAGAGTTTTGGAAATTACGCTTGAGCCTTTTGCACTAATATATCCTATGGTGTCATAATGTCATTTTGTGGCAAGTTCTGTTCTTACATATGAAGTTCGAAGAGGTTTGAGTCAACCTTTGAGCTATCACACTTGGAAGTATATTGCTCCTTTCTAGATGCACAGGAGTTCCCCAAGTAATCTTTAAGAGTTTACTCATACAAAAGGAAAAGATTCACACTTGGGTACAAGAAGAAACTGATCTTTATCTACATGAACCTTAAGCTGGACAAACAATTGAAGGCTTTATTTTGTGCTCATTCCACTGACTTGAAATATGGTTAATATCCACTTTTTGGTACCAGTGACTGGTACTTAGTTGCCTACGTGCTGTCATGGTTTCCTGTTTAAAGTAGAAATTTTATATATTCAATGGTACAATCCCTGCTTGAAAGTGCCAGAGCAGAGCATAATTATGTATAACAGCTATTTTGTGAGCCTGGTCTCCAGGGAGCCCTCCCCAAAGCAAAACTGAGATTGAGTTAAGGTACTGTAAAGCCTGCAACTAACATATTCCTTAATGATGATGAAATGCCAATGAAAAAATACACCTGTAAATTAAGAATGACCTTCTGAAACTGGATATTGTTCATATTAGTGGAAAATGAGAACACGAATATAAATAGTGGAGACCCAGCTGGAGAAGGCAATAAGTTATAAGAGTTTAAATCTGTCATTAGGTGAAGCTGATTAGGTTTAGGTCTGTCAGAAGGATGAAGAGTTGTGCCATCTGTAACAACAGTGAGCAGCTTAGGTAACTTTATCTCCACCAACCACCAGGGATCACCAGGACCACTTCCCACCAGGCATTAGATCATCTTCTAAAAAAGCCACTGCCGCAAAGGCAAACATCAAACCCAGGCTACAGGGGGATAAGGCAGTTCAGGCACCCTTCGTTGTCACCAGGTCATCATAAACACAGGGAGGACTGGCTGTAATTGACTTCTCTCAATCTTGTTTTGCAATCCTGCTTAGCTGTATCAAAGGAATCATAAACACATGGAGGACTGGCTGTAATTGACTTCTCTCAATCTTGTTTTGCAATCCTGCTTAGCTGTATCAAAGGAATCATAAACACATGGAGGACTGGCTGTAATTGACTTCTCTCAATCTTGTTTTGCAATCCTGCTCAGTTGTATCAAAGGAATCGGGGGGAAAATAGGTCTATAATTTACATTCTGCTTAAGCATTAATTCATTACAGTAGTTTTAGACATGGTAACAGGTATGAAACTATGGCAATGTCAGTAAGGAAGCATTCTTAGTAGTATGCAATTGTTATCCTTTGAATAAAAGCACACAAAAATTATTTTAGCCTTACCGTTGTGTTTTTGGTTTTTTTTTTTTTAATTTATTATATCTTTGAGGATTCCTCTGTGATGTTACTCTGCACAAAAATGTTCTTGGCTGACCTTACAGATAAGCCTGAAGAAACATTTTGATCCTGATTAGCCTCAAAATGTGATGGAGTCTTTTTGTGCAGGGCTAGATCATGCTTAGAAAAGCCCATAATCCAGTACATATTCCATGCGAAATATAACCTCCTCTTTTAGAACAGCAGTGCCAAATCAAACCAGTAATCATCTTCATTCTGTATTGTTATTCAGAGGGCTGAACACCAGCCCTAGTCTCTTGCTTAGCCCAGGATTACACAACATATTAATGGCCTGATCACTCAACTCCCCTGTGCCTCAATTCCTGCTTTTCTAAAATGTCAGCAGCGTTCTCCTGCTTTGTGATTCGGTGAGGAACTTGCACAAGCAATCCAACTAAATGCTTACAGTACATGTAAGTGTTGTGCTTACTTAATCTAACTATTCTCAAGGTGCAGAAGACTGAAGAAACTCAACAAATTTAGTTTCAAAGTAAATATTTTTTCAGCCAAACTTGGGAGTCTTTGTAAACGAGGATTCATGCCTTTATGAGCACTATCTTGACTACAGTTTCAGAGGTCAGTGACTCAGTTCCCAGAGTTAGTCCTGCAAAAACCTAATACACTTGCTTGGACTAGGATATGAAATCTAACCCTTGTCTGGCTATTAACAAGTTGTCTCCTGAGAGATTTATTTTCACAGCCTGCTCCCACTACTGATAAAACACAGCATTTCTGGAATAAGAGTATTTACAACTGCAATTGTATTTACAATACAAAATATTCAATTNAATATTCAATAACTGAGTTTATATCTAATTTATTCTCACTCAGCGATCTAACAGGTATCACGAAATTATTAAAAACAGCCTTAGGCTAAATTGCCTCTAAGTGAGGATGAAAGATATAATCTGTATAAGATATCTGCATTTATATATATGTAATATGTAATATATGCATGTGTATGTGTGACTGTGTGGGACATGGTCACACCTATTAGAGCCTAAACGGCCTCTAAGTGAGGATGAAGGATATAATCTGCATAAGATATCTGCATTTATATATATGTAATATGTAATATATGCATATGTATGTGTGACTGTGTGGTACATGGTCACACCTATTAGAGCCTAAACGGCCTCTAAGTGAGGATGAAGGATATAATCTGCATAAGATATCTGCATTTATATATGTGAAATATGTAATATATGTGTATGTATGTATGTGTGACTGTGTGGTACATGGTCACACCTATTAGAGCATAAATGGCCTCTAAGTGAGGATGAAGGATATAATCTGCATAAGATATCTGCATTTATATATATGTAATATGTAATATATGCGTGTGTATGTATGTGTGACTGTGTGGTACATGGTGTGTCAGCAGAAGGAAAACCAGTGACCATCCTCCCCTCAGCCCAAGGAAAGTCTCTGAGCGCTGGAGGCTTTCCAGGAGCCTGAGAATGAGTCCTCCTCTCCCAGGATATCTGTGTGGGCATGGAGGGTGTGTGAGCACAAAGCCCAGAAAGCAGCTGCAACCTGCCAACTCTGACATGTCGACACACACCTCAGGCCAGGAAAGTGGGAGATGAAATACTGCTGCCATCCCCAGTTAGGGAGAGACAGTTGCTGGCAGCTGGTTCAGACCCCACAGCTAAAGGAGAACAGAACCCCTTCCCCCTGAGCAGCTTTAGATCTGCCTCTGCCCTGCCTTCACATCAGCTCTCAGGAAACCACACCTTGTGGCAACTCTTTGCTCTCCCTTGTATTTCCACTGAGTCTCTTGGATAAAGGGAGGAGAGAAAAAAGGGAATGCATGAACAGAAGAAAGAGGTAAACTCAGAAGGGAAAGCAAGAAAAATAGTTTGAAGGAGGAAGGACCTGAAAAGAGGCAAGAAATAATTCATCTTGTGATGCATTAACGTGTGCCTCTAGATATGTTAAGCCAAATGACCTCCACCTTGCTTGTGTTTCCTCCTCTGCCTCACAGAACATGGATTTTTGTCTCTCTGAGTTGTGTCCCACCATTCCCAGGGCTGAGACTGGACACCGGAGCAGGCACACCAGCTGGAGGAGCAGGGAGCAGGTTCTGAAAATCCACCCCTCACGTCAGACCTCCCACAACTGCTTCCAGAATTTTGCCCCAAGTCAGAGTTATGTTCTTTCTGCCTCAGCTGTGAGATCTAGGAACAGAAATTCCTCACTTGGAGTGAATGGCTGTTTGCATTTAGAGTGTGAAACCACATGTAAACTTTGTCAGGTTGGCTATGGACCTGAATTATACAGTCATATATGTCTCATAATACACGTGTGGGGGAGATATTGTTCATAAATCATAATCAGCTGTTTATAAAAGGCCAGCTGTAATAATAAGGAAATATTTTGCAGTCCTGCACAATGATAGGCACAGATTGACCAGGTGAGCTATGTAGGTCAGCCTCCTCTGTAGCTCCCGAGCCCTATTAGCTGGTTGTGGTGCTCAGAACTTAAACAGGAGTCTGTGTCCAGCTCTCCATAGTTGGATGTGGACACGGAGAGAGAGTCAGTGCTCCTGCACAGAGCTCTGTGTTTTGTCTGAATCCACAGCCTCCCCACTGACTTAAATGCTGCATATGGAATCTGGTGAAAAACTGCTGGTATAAATGTGGTTTGGAAAGAGAAATGTTCCAATACTTGGATATTCTTATTTGGATCACATATATTTTATGAAAAACTTTTGGCATCACTTTTAAGGACTAAGCCCTATGCAGTACTTTGACATCTGCAACCAGTGCAGCAGAAGGGAACGTACGTGACCTGAAAACATTTAATGCTCAATGCATAAGGGAAAGACTCTTGAGATCGACAGATGTAGGCATTGAGCACCATTTTAGACACCCTGAGGTGGCCATGACATCCTCATGAGACTGGCAGATAATGCAGAAAATTTATCTGAGACCCATGTCTTCCAGAGAGGCCGTTAAGTAGGATGCGACAGAATCACACTTAAGATTCCCATAATCACTTTTATTTATTATTGCTTGAAACTATATAGTATTAGGAAAGTGCTGTTAAGAGCTGAAGTGACAGACTTTCTTTTTTCAGCTGGGAAAATATTACTAGATAGAAAGTAAAACAAAATTATTTAGCACCTCCATGTTTCCTTAGGAAGGGCACCTCCTGATGGAGGTTCCAATAACATTAACTCAAATTCCAGCATAGTCTGGTACCTGGAGCATGCTGAGGAAGCCAGTGCTGACATCCTAGTTCTGCCACTTGGTGAGCTTTGTAACCTTGGGCAAATCCATTAATCTCCAAAGAAACATGTGTCTTCTTCTGCACTTTTTGTGCCATAAAACATAACTTAAACATCTGAAGGATGCAGGAGTGCCCTGAAGTGCCACATGGGGCTGATTAGGAGCAATGGAAGTATGTCATCAATTGGATTTTTCCAGGCCAGTTTGTCATCCTCACTGAAAATGCACCAGAAATGGGAAGAATAATTTTTAACTTTCATAACCTGTTTTTTAAAACATGCTTTAGACTCTCAGTGGCAGGCACTTAGCGTCTCTGTTTCTTTTCTTTCACGCTTGTACATTAAGTGGGGCACATCAGCCAAGGCTGGGCTGCAACCTCAGCTGTCCTCTAAATCTCAGTCCCGCATGGGCTCAGTGATGCCGTCCCCATAGGCAGTTTCTGGTTTCCTTGGGGGAAGGGCACAAAAACACTATTTCACAACTCTCACAAAAATCCGGCTCAGCTTTCCGTTGCCAAGCGACGTCACGGTTTTACAGCAGATCCAGCTGCTGATGTTACCCAGCAACGTCTTCCCCATCAAGTTGTGCACTTGAAAATCATTACTTGTTTATTAATTCTCATGATGGGTTATGGTTTCCCCCCCCCACCAGATCTTGGTATTTGCTCATCTGGAATTTGTGAGAAACCAAGGGCTGAAGGACTGTCATAGGTCAGTCATTCCTGCAGATCTCTGTGATATTGCTGGAATATGCAGAAATTAAGAATGGTTTTGCACTATTACATCAGGATCAGAGTAAAATTCTGAACACCTCCCCTTTCTTCTCTTTCCTGTGGGAAAAGCTGGTCTGTAAAGTATGCTCAGTGCTTCAGCAGAGCTTTGCAGTGCTTTATATGTAGTATCAATCATGTGAAAGTAAGAAACAGAAACAATTTTGTCTTATTTTGGCAGTATTTATACCATAAAGTAAAATGACCTCAAACTAAACTGTCTTATGTAAATACCTAAGGTAGCATGTCTTCAATATACAAGAAGTTAACATATCTGTGTAGTGTGTGGTTGGTAAGTGTACCCAATACTGGATATACTGGGATTAAATTTGATCACTCATGACAAATTATTTGGATCTTACTGAAATACCTAACTTATTAACCCACTACATAACTTACCTTTAAGTCTGGGCTGTATTTCCCCCTAGTTTGAGTCTTCCACTCCTCCTGGGTTAAATCCTGATTTGATCAAGAAAAGACAATCTCTCCCTGGATGAGCATGAAGTGTGGATGAGGAACCACAGGGGAAATTCCAGCAAAAAACAGTAAAGCAGCCCGATGTGAGTACCTCCTCCCCCTCCAGTTCCATCATATAACCAAAGAGAATAAATAGAGACATCAGAGCATGTGGAATTCTCTCAAAGCTGGTGGTTTACACTTCAACCTGGGACAGAGCAGAAGATCAGCATCTGCAAACGTGGGAACAGCTTACAGTGTATAGGCGCTGCTTGGGATAACTGGGACAGGACCTGAATTAATCCTAATTTAGGCACGAGAGTGGGTCAGAAATGTGACCCAAAGGTACAGTGCCAGTGCTGTGAGTCAGTGTCGTTGCAGGCCCAGAGATGAGAGCACGGGGTGGCTGTGCTGGTGTGTGTCACTGCCCTCGTTTCACCGGCTCAGGGTTCTGGCACCAGTGCAGGAGCTGCCTGTGTGGCTTTGCAAACCTTTCACAACTTAGCCAAACAGAGGGATTCTGCTTGGCACGTGCGTTGATAAAAGTACACAATCAGAAGCCATCATCTACAGATTACTGAAGGTCGTATTCCCCAAAGTTTCTGCCAGACAATTGTTTTGCAAGGCAGCTCCGTCGCTTTCACTTCGTGGCATTTTCTGGCCTTAGCTTAGAAATGGAATAGCCCCAAATGCGAGTTCGGTTTGTTTTTATGAGGAAATAATGCAGCTAGCAGAAGTGAGGATGTATTACCAGGCTTGTGTTTTCCTGAGCTCCCACAGGATCCCTGCTCTTAAATTCATGGCAGAGAGCCTAAACAAAAAACATTGCATAATTTGTTGTCTATAAGAGCCTAAACAAAAAACATTGCATAATTTGTTGTCTATAAGACAATCAACTGTGCAATGCCCTCACTTTGTTTTCTAAGGAAGAACACACTAAAATTTTGAATTGATGAACTCCAGATTTACTGGATTCTGAATTGGGCTGGGAAGACCAGAGAATGCTGGATCACCAACTTCATAAAAAAGGGAAAGATTTAAAAGGCAGGGCTATTCATGTAGCCCTTGATCTTGCAACTGTGCATTCCAGCTTTTCACAAGCTTTATGTTTCCAAGTCAGGAGTTTGTAGACCAAGACTTTATGGAACAAAAGTCAGCAGACAACATATTGCTGCCCTATGAAATCCTGCCTTTTATTCATGTCAGAGAGGACTCTTCCATGCTGGATTCAGCAATCCTGCCTTGCACTCTTCGAGGTGCAATAAACCCACACTGGACCATTCCTTTGGTTCATGGCACCAAAAAGCACCACTGGTGTTTACAGAAACTCATTAATCCCTTGGAGTTTATGATAAATACTCTGCCTTTGGTTACCAGCTGTGTTTCTGAGCACCCCTTTGTGGAAGCAGCTCTGGGACGGACAATCAGAGTTAATCATAACAATTAGCTCGCCCATAAACCAGTACTTCTTGCAACATCACATTTCAAAGGGTTTTTGTCACGTCTCCACCCTTCGGGATGATTAAATGGGAAATGATTTCACCACGACCTGAACAGGCACATCAACATTTGCTAGCAGGTATTTCTGACAGCTTTCAAGGGTAATATGAGAAAATGAAAGATGAGCTTAAACACATAAACAAACCTGAAAACAAAATGCAGACTAGATATTCCCCTCAATACTAATTTTCCCTTGAAAACAACACATGCATAAGTCCAGTGTATTACTGACACAGTTTCACGGAACAATTTTTCCAGTGCAGGAAGCACTGCTTGTACCACAAGCCAAGAAACTGTAGAAGTGAAATATGTTTGACCCAAAACTGACGTTCTGTGGGGTTGCTTTTGTGAAAAACACCAGTTCTGGATCTATGGCACGCAGAGAGCCTCGGCAGCCTGGCAGGAGCAGGGGGAGGCTGGGCTGAGGAGGTGTAACTTGTTTTCTTTCTCGCCTGGGGTGGAGGCAAGTTGGTTGTTGAGCAGGTTATGAAGGTGGGTCCTGGAGAGAAAGCCTACATTTCATGAGTCTGAGGAGAAGTAGGAGGAAAATCAGGCGAAAACTGGCGAGGTGAAGATGGAAGGAATGGTTTGAAGACACACTCTAAAAGCGTCAGTGGAGCCAAAGGTGCCAGGTAAATCCTGGAGTGTAAGTGCAACGTTAAACATCCTCTTGTTTGCTTTCAGGAAAGCACTTGTTCAGCTCAAAAGTCTCTGCAGGCTGAACAGACCAATTTGGTACCAGTGAGCTGGTTTTGAGATACGCAGTGTTAAAATAATTTCAATAATGACATGTAAATTGTGAAAGATACTATAGAAAGGTGATGAAGATTATCTGTTGGTTAACCTATGTTTATTTAATGGATGGATTTTTAGCATGTTTGTAATGTTTATTTGAAATTCTATACATATGGTAAAGTGCTCGTAGTTTGCAACCTAAGTAATGCTCGTGCACTGAATGATTTAGAAATAATGTATGTAAAAAGGATTACAGTTACACTGTAATCTAAAAAGCTATCTTAGCACTCTGCAATGTAATTCACACTTTATTATTATTATCGCTTCTTTCATTATTGGAGTATCTGTAATGTCTTTATTTCCCATTTATGACATTTATCTTCATCATTAAGCAGATGGTAATGTGAGAATTGTGTGAAAATTGTGAAATTTCATGCTCGAGGGAAAGAAAAGAGTGGGTAGACAATATGATATGATGTGTTAGTGGAGATTTTTGACAGCTGGCACTTCTGCTGTGCTCTTGTCATTTTCTACTCTGATTCCTGTGCATTTTAATAAAAAACTGTAAATAAAGTATTGTTATCTTTCAACTCAATATTAGAACTTTGGCCTCTGTTAGCAGTTGCTGTCCTTAACAGTCAGAATGGCTGAGCTGGTGCAGAAATATTGACAGTATATTGTGCACTGGAGTGAATTTACTCTAAAATAAATTGGACAACATTATGACATACATTGGCTAATCTATTTAAGAACTTGATAAGCAAAATCTGCGTTTTGCACTAGTATATACAAGACCCCACCCCAATTAACTAATCAACTCCATGGGGATTTGGGAGAGTTTCATTCATTCCCTAGTTTATGTAATTACTGCAAGTGCTTGTGAGGGGAAAATTTAGAGAGCTCTAAATTTTCGGGTGTTTTCACAGGATATCTGTAGGGACAGAAAAAGATTCGGGAAGAGCAAAGCCCGGCAGGTCAGGGGAACAGAAATGCCACTATATTCACACTTAAAGAATTGTGCTGGCTGGTGAGGGAAGCACGTCGCTATAGCAGAGTTATTCTTTCCCTCCTGTGCATTTAAACCTTAGTCAGCAGCTCTAACAGTGTGAGAGTGTTTTATTATATCAATACATACTTAAAATATTATAATCTTGGAACATTTCACTGGAAAGATTTGTGTGTGTACATTGCTCCATGATGGAGTATTTCATACTTGGGGAACAGTGATTTTGAAAATGTTGTATCCAGTCTTCAGCGTAGCTCAGAACTGTTTTAAAAGTTTTAAAACTGTTTAAAACAGAAGAGGATTTGGCAGCAATCTCAGCAGATAAAACCTCACGTTGCTAATTAATCACTGAAAGTGCAATCCTGGCCCCAGTGATTTCAACAGGAGCAAGTTGAAGCACCACTGTATCCCCTGAAGACAGTCAAGTTTAAACAGAACAGAGCTTAAGAGCACACCACCAAACTTCTGTCTCCCCAAGCCTTCTGTGAAGAAAAATAATATTTCAAGCTTTAAAAAATGTACTGTAGTAATAAGTAACAACATTTCTTAAAAGCTTGTATGGTTTCCTTGGCGTTCAAAGTGCAATCTCTCTTTTTACAGCCTAACTTTAATGGAGTTTTTCTTGACACATGCTGCAGACCACTCCCAAATTCTTTGGAAAAAAAAACTGAAGAGACGGTGTAATTTTCACCTATTCAGTAATACAATAAATACAGTGAATTTCAATGCACAAGCCCCCAAATTAAAAGTCTAGAGCAGGAAGTGAATGTCTATAAGTGAATCTCTGGTGTGTACTTTTACTATTGAGTATCCTTTTCACAAGAAATATAGAAAAGAGCAATGCCTGGGGAGACACTTAATTCTAGAACTGCTCAGAAGATTTTTTTGAAATTAAATAATTAGAGCTGAACTAGTATAAAACCAGAAGTAATTATGGTAGGCAGATCCTGTTAAGTCTAAACAAGGTGTTTGGAACGTAATGTTGTAACAGAACAATGCCTTAAAAAAGCAGGGAATTATGCCAGTGATCAGGATTAACAAAAAAAAAATCCATTTACTCTTTCTCTGAGTGTGCTGATTGAAAATTGTTTGTTTCAGTGACAGTCAGTTTGAACACCATGGTTCTGACAATGTGAGCAGGCACCTTGATCCAGGAATTTCAAGAAATAAAAATGGTTAGAATACGGTTAAAACAATAAGGTTTTCCTATGGGCTGTCTGTCCAAAGTAACTTTGGCAAGGAAAATGTCTTTCTGCTCAAATGTCATGGGATAATCCAGGAGCAGAGTGACAAAGCTGAGACTCAAGGACTGTCTTTCAGGAAGACAGCAAAGAGACATTAGGAAACAAAATCATTAAGAGTTCTTTTCCCCCAATTTATGACTTAGAATCACTGTAAGACTGACTGTCAGGAGGGGCAGCTGACAGGGTGACTGATATTACAGCCCTCCAAAATTTCCAGGGCTTTTTGTTGTTTTATTTTGGTTCGGCTTTTTACAGCGCATTAAGAGCTTTTTCTTTTTTTCCAGTGATCTTTCTTTAATTGCTGTGTGACCCTGGACATCAGAGTCGAGATGGGCAATGAGAACAGCAGCGCAGAGAATGAGGTGAGCGTGCCAGGGCAATTCCTTTTCCTGCCCTCCTAGCCTAGAGCAAACCTTTCACAAACCGCTTCCACGGGCCACCTACCCCACATTTATCTTCTGCTCCCCGTTACACTCGTATTTAAGCGTCATTAATGATAATTGAAAGCAACTCTGCGTGTTTTCTTCCCTTGGCAATGACAGCGCTCCAAAGCGCCAGGGCACAGGGCAGGCGGCCGCTCCCTGCGGGTGCCGGGGGGATGCCCAGGGGATGAGCAGGGCTGGCTCACCCCAGCCCCCCAGCCTGGCAGCCGTGGGCAGCTGGGGCAGCCCCAGGCACACCCCTGGGGAGAGGGTAGGGCCCAGGGGTCAGCCTGGGAGTCAGCCTGGGGGGCAGGCTGGCGGGGCGGGGGCGGAGGGGCGGCGGGGGGGGGGGCGGCCGGGGGGGCGGGCGGGGGGGTGCGGGTGGGGGGCAGTCGGGGGGTCAGTCCATGGGTCAGGGGGGGGATCCGTCTGTGGGTCAGCCTGGGGGCCAGTCTGTGGGTCAGTCCGCGGGTCAATCTGTGAGTCAGTCTGGGGGTCAGGCTGGGGGGCCGTCTGGGGGTCAGTCCGGGGGTCAACCTGTGGGTCAGCCTGGGGGCCAGTCTGTGGGTCAGTCCGCGGGTCAATCTGTGAGTCAGTCTGGGGGTCAGGCTGGGGGGCCGTCTGGGGGTCAGTCCGGGGGTCAACCTGTGGGTCAGCCTGGGGGCCAGTCTGTGGGTCAGTCCGCGGGTCAATCTGTGAGTCAGTCTGGGGGTCAGGCTGGGGGGCCGTCTGGGGGTCAGTCCGGGGGTCAACCTGTGGGTCAGCCTGGGGGCCAGTCTGTGGGTCAGTCCGCGGGTCAATCTGTGAGTCAGTCTGGGGGTCAGGCTGGGGGGCCGTCTGGGGGTCAGTCTGGGGGTCAGCCTGGCTCAGCAGGGCAGGACCAATGCCCTATGGCATCACTGGGCATGACATCCCTGGGGCGGCAGGAACAGGGTCCTGGGGCGGCAGGAGCAGGGTCCTGGGGAGGCAGGAGCAGGGTCCTGAGGAGGCAGGAACAGGGTCCTGGGGAGGCAGGAGCAGGGTCCTGGGGAGGCAGGAACAAACAGGGTCCTGGGGAGGCAGGAACAAACAGGGTCCTGGGGAGGCAGGAGCAGGGTCCTGGGGCGGCAGGAACAAACAGGGTCCTGGGGAGGCAGGAACAAACAGGGTCCTGGGGAGGCAGGANGTCAGTCTGTGGGTCAGTGTGGGGGTCAGCCTGTGGGTCATTCTGCGGGTCAGTCTGGGGGTCTGTCTGGGGGTCAGTCTGGGGGTCAGCCTGGCTCAGCAGGGCAGGACCAATGCCCTACGGCATCACTGGGCACGACATCCCTGGGGAGGCAGGAACAAACAGGGTCCTGGGGAGGCAGGAACAAACAGGGTCCTGGGCCATGGGCAGGGCAGGGCAGGCCCTGGGAGCCGCGCAGTGCCTGGGTGGCCCCAGAGCCCTGGCACACAGCAGCCCCTCCTTGGCCAGAAATGACCTTGCACTGGCTGTGTCCCCATCCAGGACTTGCCACCCGTGTTCCCAGGGCGTGTTCGTAATGCATGCTGGTGTTTGCTGGTTTATTTTTAGATTTTTGAAATGAAGGCGATGAAATGCTATGGCTACAATTACATTAGAAGTTACTATGCTGATACAAGTCTGAATAAAAGTTGTAATTCATTCATTTCGACAATTAAAATACCTGTATATATTTTATCCTCTCCTCCTCCATATGTTGTGGTAGCTGCTAAAATGCATTACGATTCATTTTGCTTCCACTTCAGGTATCAGCAGATCTGCTGCATGTTGTGCGTTGCAAAGTGGACCCTCTCAAGGCAATCAGTATTACAGACCTTTTAATAAATAATTTTTAGAAGAAAAATCTTCCATAGTTCTTCGTTATTCTTACCAAGTTTTACTGTTAGCCCAAGATTTGGTCCCAACTTTTATCAGGGTTTGGGAAGAGGGGAATGTGTTAATTTCTATAACTAAGTAATGAGAATTTCTTCTCATTGTGTACAGCTTCCACTCAGGAAGCTTTTGGAAGTCAAATATCAAGAGTCATCCTGAGGCTGAGAAGACTTTGCTTAAAAACTACTGAATTTATTAAGAAGTGTAGTAAAAAAACCTTTTCTAAAAGAAAACGAAGCTTCTGGTCTCCTTTTCAGACTGTAAAAACCAAAACAAAAGACATCCCTCCTCACTCCAAAAAAAAAACCAGCACCAAAAAATAACCAAACAACGAAAGCAAAATATGCTAAGAATCCAAATTATTTTAAAAAATACTATTAACAGAGAAATAACAAGAAGTAGCAATAAAACTTAAATATATTTTGATTTTCAGTCAGAAATTCCCCAATGCCAATAAAGCCATCCTTATACCACCAAGCCAAGGAGCACAGCAGGTAGTGGATGATGAAACTGGTTTGCATGGCTTGCACTCGAGATGTTAGCACCAGGCTTGGCTGCTCTTTTTCTTCTGCATCTGCTTCTGGCTTTTGGTTTTTGTGACACTCACTGCACATTTGCAAGGCAGCTACATTTAAGTTTTCAGCAAGTTGTAAAAAAAAATCTGGTTTCTTTTAACTTTTCCTCTTTAGTAGCAATCTATGCTTTAGAGAAACAGCCTGAACTTGACCCCCTTTGCTGGCTGCCCTTCCTTCCAACCCTAACACCATTGAAACAGCTCCGTTGGTGTTGTTCTTACGCTCAGAACCAGTTGATCTGAGTTGGTTTTGTTTACGTGTTTATCAGAGAACACCATTGCATGGCTCATGCTCTCAGTGAGTCCTTTAGAAGCCTCACACATGGTTTGCATTAAAGCTGGGAGAGCCTGTGCTAAGTTTAGAACTCATTTAATGAGTGGGAAGATCTGTGGAATAAATGTGCTACTAGGAAGAATGTAGCAGACACGTAGAGAAAAAGTAAATACCCAATCTGTCTTGTAAAGACCAGCCTCTGAGGAGAATACCATCTAAATTTAGTGGAAATGAACAATGATAATGCTTGGATAAAACAAGGCTGGGGCAAGAAGTATATTTAACAAAGTGATTTTACATATACTAACCATGTTCAGTTTTGCTATAAAGCACACACAGTCCAAACTGCTGAGAGATTTTAGGATTGTGCCCTGCCCTATTACAGTGGCACAGCTTGTCGGGCTTATTCTGATTTAAATATAAGCTGGTTTCAGGAGGCATTTTCCTTGAAAAGAGAAATTCCACATGAAGAGAAAAGTCTTTAAATTGAAAAAGAAACATTCTGGAAGAACAGATATTTTGACCCAGTTTGATGCTTGAGATCCAGCCTTTAGCAGGCAAAATACAGGTGAAGTAATGGAGGTGTTCTCTAATGGGAAGCTGTGGAAAGTACTGCAGTTTATGGAACTGTAGAAGGTCTCAGCTGTTGTGCTGCCCATTAAACTGATCTTCCTTAATCCACCCAAAAGAACTGGGAATCATGGAGGAATGACATTGTCTTCTTTTCCTTGACTTTTCTGGACAGCCAAATGTCCAAAAATCATCTGCATGGCCTTAATAAAAGGAAAACACTCACTTTCCCAGAGGCTGATGTTGCTGTGCTCCTCCTCAGCCCTGCACCTCTGATAGTCTGGGCTCAGGTGCCAGCTCATAAAGCCACCCTTAGAAATGAGCCCAAGCTGAGCAGGAGCAACAAATCCGCCACCTAAAAAGTCAGACAGAGTGAGGCCCATGGTCTGTGGGATGCAGAGAGATCCCAGATGTATCTCAGCCTCATCCATGCTGCTCCAGAGGGTTGTGCAGAGAGCTCAGGGACAGCTCCCAAAGTGACTGCACGTCACAGGATTATTATTGACTTCCCTGACTGATTTTTATCTCGGGGTCCCATCTACTAGAATGATGCCGTTACCAGGGCATCTTTGCTCTCATTTTGAAGGGGTGGGTGGAAGATGTTAAAAACATAGAGTTCTTTATAATTGGAGACATGAGCATAAAATTCTGTAAAGCTTGAAAAGGCTGGATTTTCTAATATGGAATACTTTTAACTCAGGGTTTTAATTCTTGCCACTCTGAGTTCTGAAGAGGAGCACTGTCATATTCCACAGCCTTTCTCACGACTACAGAAAAGTAAAAGTTACCAAGTAATTGTAAAGCTCTTTGAAGGTGAAAACTGCTGCTGAATTAAAGTTCTGGTAATGCATCTTTTGCCTCAGAGTTGAAGAGGGAATTTCAAAGTCAGTTACACAGAAGTTATTTCTACGTATTTCGCTTTATCCTTTCTTCTTCTTGGTTTTCTGAATAAGCAAAAGAGCAAACAAAGCTGGTTATTCCACATCTCTGTTATTGCTCATTTCTCTTTAAACATAGATCTTAATGTGTGGTTATCTTTTTGTTCCTGCTTTCTGCTGTGAAATGTGTAAGACAGGCAACACTTGCCAGAGGGGCCACAACTTCTCAAGAGTCTGGTGGCTGTCTGAAGTGTCGTGCTGTGATCCTGCTCGGATTTCTCCATTTATTTCCTATGAACAAATCTGACTGCTGAGCATCCTGCAGTTAATATTCTGCGTTATTACTTTTCCCATCTTTCAGCTTATTTAAGTCTCTCTGAACTGATGGCTCCTGTGAGCTGCCACGGCTCTCCCTTCAGATCCCGGCATTATGGGATCAGCGGAGGATGCACTGGGCTGGTCAGCAGCACTGTGCCAGCATTCAGCCTCCATTCCCACAGACGAGAACTGGCCAAATCCCTCAGAGCTCTGGGGCTCATACTGGGTGTTTACATACTTTTTGAATAGTGCAATAACATCTGTATACATTCCATTGTTAATGTCCTACTGGGAACAAAAATGCATTCCCAATTTTCTGCACAGTAATTTTGCCTGTAGGATTTTAATCTGATTCGCTGTTACCCTACACAGGCTCTTCTCTGGGCTTGTTGTGTCCACTGGGATTTACCACTTTTACTCCCTGAATTATGATTCTCTTTCATTTTTCCTTCCATTTCATCCAGTGCATATCAGGATGTCGCTGTCAGTTGGATACAGTCTATTCCTGATGCTTACATAGGCCTAATGTACCTTCAGCCACCACATTAATTAATTCTTCCAGTAGTAGTTATTGCTGGTCCAGTATTCTATGGTAAATAATGTCAAGTATTTCTTTGAGTTTACTCAAAAAAACATTGTCTGTTTTCAGAGAATTATATGTCCTTTCATGCAAATGCAGCAAATTTTGGACACTTCTCACCGCAATGAATAATTATTATTCACATTATTATTTACATCTTTCCTGTGAGTGAAGGAGAGGGGATGAAAGAAGAAGATTCAAAGTTGTGGCAGGGTTCTTAATTTGAAAGTATAGTGAAAAGGAAGTTGGAAGACTGGTCCTCCTCTTAATTAATGGTTAACACTTCCTTCACAACTGTAAAGCCACCCTCATTTCTCATGAGACATGTGAATTTATAGGTAGAGATGAAAAGGAAAGATATATTATATTTATAAAGTTCCTCTGTAATTATTTACTACATTTCTCCATTTAAAGAATAGTGTGAAAATGTTGGGCCTGCATTTTCCACAGCTATGAAGCACTAGGCAGGCAAACACTGCTGGCTGGGAAGCACGACAGAATTTGAGACTCAACTTGGAGATTATTTTCCTAATAGTACTTCATTTGAACCTACCAGCATCTTCTCAAGTCATTTATTGTCAGGCTGCTAAGGGCCACTCAGCAGAAAGCTGCTTTAGCTAAAGAAACACTGACTGAAAATGGCAAGTTGGGGGATGAAGATTTTCTTCCCAAGATCATCAACTTTACTCTCCCTCTCTCCCACCGTGTCTCATACACCTGCCACCCTTAAGAAAACAATACAGGCACTCACCATGCCTTCACCGAACATCAGGAAAACAACTGCAGCCAGACTAGTGAAGATACAAAGATAACTAAGGGTTTTCCTTCGCTTGCTGACCACGGATGACACTAAACAGGTGGAAAGATGAAGTTAACAGGAGCCATGAAGGAGTTGCACAGCCATGCTTCATTTAGCTCAGGGCGTATTCCTCAAACATAGCAAGGCTTCCAGGTTGTTGAGAAGACTCCCATGTCGACATTACAAGAATCTAAAGATAAACAATTTGGTGCCCTTCCAGTGGACTGGAAGAGTCATAAACATTGAAGCCTGAAGTTTTGAATTGTTCCCACCCTGGCTGAGAGGGGTTGTGTATTCTGGGAAAAAAGCTAAATCCAGGATAAGATGGTGACTATAAACATATAAATATACACACATCCCCCTACGTATGCCAGTGTTTATTTTTGTGTTCACAGCCAGGGAAGTTTCAGTAGGTATTTCTCAGGAGGAAAAGCAGCCCTTTATCTCTGAGAGAAGGTCATAGGTACTTACAATCAAAACCTGTAAGAATTTTTCAAATACCGTTGTTACCATGTCACAATTTGCTTTGCTTCTTGTATTTGTGAGAAGCAAACTAAATTAAATGAGAAGCAAATGCCAGTTTTTGCATTCCTGCCCCTTTGAGGGTTTTAATTAGAATAGGTATGAACTTAAAATTCTACTCCCGTGAGAGACAAATAAACCACGCCAGAAGCAACAGCAAATTACATTATTACTGATTAAAGAAAAAACCTACTGTAATTGCAAAATTCTATACAGAGGCTCCCTTAAGGATAGAGTCTGCTCTTGCTATCTGATCATGTCATAATTACATCCAACTGATTAAGTAGTCAAGATGTTTGGGAAGAAAAACAAGAAGTTTTTCTGATGACAGGCATCCCCTCCAAACGGCTGTAGCCCAGCCGCTCTCAGAAAGGGGTATGCAATGCACCAGCTGTTTGCTAAAATCACAATTTAGCTCCCTTGCAAGGCGATAAAACTGAGTTTTAGTGTAATTCTTCAGCTCTAAAGTGTCACGTGGAGTTCAAGCTTGGCTCAATATATTGGGTAGCAATTTGTTACTCTCCTGTGTTCACTGGTTTTGCTGACCAGTGTTCGCTGATTTTAATGCAAAGTTCCAGCTGTTAAAGCAACAGGCACTCACTATCTACCTATTTATCGTGGTACCACTTCTCCAAACAAGGGAGAGACAACTACTCTCCAAAGATATGAAGTTTTAAAATTCTAATTTACTACTTGGTTACTGTTCCTGCAGAACAACAACAAAAGACAGAAGAATAAAAAGGTGGCTCAAAAAAAAACCTCCACAGGCTCCAAGGCAGCATTAAAGGAATTTCTTTCTGGAATGATAACTTCAGTTCAGCGGCACACATAATCCTTTTGGCTACAGTGTTAATGGAGTTCTCTCTCTTTTTTTTAATTTTTTTAGCATCCTGTTCAAAATCATTGGGAAAATAAAGTGATCCTGTAGATTTACTTTGTGCTCTTGCAGACACCAGTGCTTCTGGAAGTGTTTAATGGAAATTACATTGCATATTTTAGGAGAATCGGTTGTATTTATTTAAATATTGTGCTGCCTTAAAGGGGAAAAAAGTATGGGCTGTTTAGTTTTCCTCCTGTTGTTTGTATACTCTCTGTGACAAACCTGGTTGGTTTGTTGTTGGGTTTTTTAATTATCCTAGACTTTAAAATGCTGAGAACCTCTGTGTTCTGGTTTTTATTATAATTATTTAAGTCTTTCAGTTAACTAACTCTTTATGATGAGAATCCTTTTCAAACAGGAGTATGCTACACTTGAAGCAAATATAGACCAAATTTAGCTGCAAGCTTCTGTAGTCAATCACTTCAGAGGCTGTATGTATTGAAATTCAAAAGTAATTTATTTAACTGGAGCTTTCTGATGGTACTTGTGAACAAAACATAGTCTTTATAATTGTTTTCACGTAAGGTAATTAAAAATTTAAAAAGCATGCTTTGCAAAGCTAGTTCAGCACCTGATTTGCATAACTAGCCCAGATTTAAAAAATTAAAAAACTGAATTATGTTTTTCTGCTGTCTGGCTTAGAGTCACAAAGCATGTTCTTTTGTGATGATTACATGCATACATTAAATGTAGAAAACCAATGTATAAAGATTTTCTATATCTTGGAATATTAGTAGTTCATTTTACATGTAAATATTTACATTAAAATTTATTTTAGATTATTGCTAAAATACTCTTTTGAGCTTCTTTTGAACATATATGTGTGCCTTTGCCTTACTAGGTAACAGGGAAACTTTGCTTTTTGGGAAAGGAAAGGAAAGGAAAGGAAAGGAAAGGAAAGGAAAGGGGGAAAGGAAAAAGGGAAAAGGGAAAGGGAAAGGAAAAAGGGAAAGGAAAAAGGGAAAGGAAAAAGGGAAAGGAAAAAGGGAAAGGAAAGTTATTTCTGTCTGCAAGGGGCCTGAAAATGATTTTTTAATTTGGCTGCTACTGCAGGGCATCTGTGGCCCAGCTCTGGGTCTGACCCACCTGTACCTGTCAAGAAAAGACACAATATAGGAACTAAGTAAGAGCATGGCACTGTGGCTGCCTCACCTGCCTTGGTGGGAGTTTACCCACCCATTGATTAGGGTTTTTTCCCAATAATTCATTTAATAACACATTTTTTCATAGCTCTTTCTCTCTGCATGCTGAAATAAACTCTCCATGCAGATTTCTCATGCAAAACAAAACCAGGGCTGCCCAAAGCACTGCACCAAAATCAAAACAGAGCCCTGTAAACTAAGTCAGCTCTATTTTTTTTTTTTCCTGGCTGAAAGAAACAAATTTCCTGGTATAATTCTTGATGTTCTAGTATTTTTTTGCCATATACTCTGGGTTTGCAGCCAACATATATACTTAGATAAATATTCTAAATGCCAGATGTCAGCACATGCTGGGTAAGTGCTTCATAATCACGAAACCAAGAGCCCTTGGTCTCTCCCAGCGGAAAGTGGTGAGATAAAGGAGACTCCTGCAAACAAAGCTGTAGCGAAGGGGTTCCTCCAGGGAAAGGCAGAGGATATGGGAGTTAATCAAATTTGTCTTAAGTATAAAGGAAGTCTTTTTGTATTTTCGGTATGCCCTGACCTTTTGAATTGCTCATTACACGGGCTTTGCTTGTCCACTGGGTGTCTCATTCCTGGCTCCGAGCTCCAGAAGCTTTTGGCTGCGTGGGACCACGCCGTGTTCACACAGAGCAGTGTAATTCTCTGAACAATAGCTCTCTGCAATTTATTGACTACTGCTAGAAAAAAATAAACATTAAAATTGAGTGCAAAAAACCCCAAGAGATGAGTTGGAATTGTGTACTGTGCTTTTAATCTCTGGTGTTACCCTGCAGTGGTTGTGCCATCAGTAAATGCACATATATATCTTTAGGTTAAGTGT
The DNA here is from genome assembly GCA_013398955.1 of Callaeas wilsoni. Taxonomy (NCBI): domain Eukaryota; kingdom Metazoa; phylum Chordata; class Aves; order Passeriformes; family Callaeidae; genus Callaeas; species Callaeas wilsoni. The sequence goes on from VWPU01012108.1 coordinate 25,235, forward strand.
GCCTTAGGCTTTTCACAACTACAATTAAGAATTAAAACAACAGTGACTTTATGTTAAGGGTGATTTGATGAAGCAGCTTTCCTTCTTTTTAGCTATTTCTTGATGTGCCAGAGGATTTGAAAAAGGCCTTCATTCAGAGTTTCTTGCTTTTCACTCAATTGTTTCTCTCTAATACTCCAGTTGTTTTTCCATGCTCAAAGAACATCCTCAGCTACTGCTCAGGACAGCCTTTTCCAGTTCTTCTTCACCTTCTAAAGATATTTCCTCCAAAAAAAAAAATCGGTAGGAAAGTGCCACTACTTGGTGTAAGCCTGCTGCTTGCACAGGACTCTCTTCCTCCCTGCAGCAAAACCAATAATTTGCAATAAAAACAAAACAAAAAAATCCACTAATGTAAAGGCATATCTCCGTAGATGAAGATCCCAGGTAATTATTTCCCTTTGAGAAGAGGTGATGCAGCATAGCCACAGTTGTGTAACAACATTTCCAGCTGCCACTACAGAAACTCCATCATTTCCTGTAGCTATTATCAGAGAAGGGCAGCCTGGTGAAGAATCAAGCCCTCTGTTTCAGTTCAGATGCATTCTGAGCTTTGTTGAAGTGGGAGGGAAGGAATCTGGACTTGCATTCAAGTGCTGGGTCTTGAATGACATTGGCTTTATCTCGAACTTAACCCCAAATATACTGCTAATATTGTGAGTGTCCACTTTTATAGCCTGTTTCCATCCTTTCTCATTTTAAACTTGCTTAGCAAGGAAGCATTTGGCAGGCTTGGAAGAAGAGAAGATGATACCCTCCTTGGGTCAGTAAAGGCCCTGGCTGCTTTAGAACAATAGTTGCATTCTTCTCTCCCTCTTCTTTTCCTAGTACTTATTTTTGGCTTGACCACTTCCTTCTGTTTTTCTGTCGTTAAGAAGGAAAATGCCTTGGCTTTAGAACCTGCAAGTTCCATCAAAGTAGTGAAATCCACCCGCAGAAGTTGTCTGTCAGTGGGCAGAACAAAACTCCTTAAGCTTATGTATTCCATAAAATAGCAGCAGCTATTTAAATTGTTCTCTTTTTTCATTCTAGAACACTCCACAAGATTCAGAATTAGGCCAACCCCCTGGTAATGGCCACAATTTTAAAAGGAGCCCTCAGAAAAACAGCATGGAAAAGTCGGGACGTCAGGACATCTCAGATCCTCTTGCTGCCGCTGTGCCACTGGCTGAGACCTTATCCCCACCGCTTCCAGGACCTGCAAGGTAAGACAGGAAGTTTCTTCCTGTGAACAGCACTGAAGCCCTGATGCTGTTGATAGCTGAGGGGGTGGGTGTTGGTTCTGTTCATGTGCAACTGATTTTTCAACATCTGTCATCCTGATGGATGATGATGATGATGATGATGATGGTGATGGTGATGTCTTCAAAATAACCTGATACCACCAGACTACTCACTGTTCACCAAACTGACTTTCTTGCCTTAGTGCATAACTATAAACCAGGCTCCACCTGTTGTAGTAACCCTTGACCTAAACTTTCTATGCTTTTTGCTTGTACTAATAAACTCTCATCTGAGACAGAGCAACAGTGAAGAGGCTTTGTTTTAACTTTTGGTCAGCCCTGAAGTGCTCAGGCAGTTGGATCCATCCAATTATATTCCATTCTAATTCTATTCTATTCTATTCTATTCTATTCTATTCTATTCTATTCTATTCTATTCTATTCTATTCTATTCTGTTCTGTTCTGTTCCAGTGTAGTCTAGTCTATTTTAAAATTATTGATATTATGCAACAGTTTGTGGCAGTCGAAGTCCTAATTTAGGTATTAAATAAGATCGTCACTGACCACACTGGGGACATTTCAGGGAAATTCAGACACATGACATAATCTAAAAGGATTCACAAAAAAAGAGCAGCTTGTTTTCTGGAAGGGACAGTTTGGCTGTGCTGTGGAGCTCTTCCACTTCAGTACTCACACAGAAGGATATTTACCATTAGTTCTATTTCTTCTGACTGCCACTAGCACATCTTAATTATCTAATGAAAATAATAGAGTCTGAGCAAGACTGCTCAGTCAGTTTACAGTGATAGAGGTATTTAGGCATGAAATTTAAAGTGATGAAAGGTTGCACCTCTTTCCTAGAGATGCATGGCCTGTGTAATCCAGCACCACTCTACTGCTGAGCACCAGGTCTATAAATGAAGCACCTTTTTCTTGGATAAATTTCTCATGTCTTTGAGTGCCTCTAATGAGGGAAGCCATAGGTGTCATTCCCAACAGCTAGAAAAAAAATCAAATTTTGGAGTAATGATGTAAAATTGGACAGGGTGAGATTTTTAGATGTGTATTTTGTTTGTTTGTTATTTCAGTTAACAAATACCACATATATCCTTTAGTTTGTAGTTTCTCTTGATGGTATTTTGCATAATCACTGTATTGTTTGTGTGCAACCACGCTGTCCTACTGAAGAAAAGGTAATTTTTTTTATAAACAAGTAAGCTACTTTTAAAAATGATGCATTCTGATTTGTGACAGCAAAACAGTAATTTTCTGCTATTCTAATCAGTGTGCAGGTTAGAAAGGGGGGAAGAGAGGAAATGATGAGTACTGCTAAGTGCTGATATTTACAGTAGACCTATCATGAGTAATATTCCTGCAAATTGGAGTTGTTTGTGGAGCTTCACAATAACAGACAGCATTTGTACCAGCATCCACCTGGTGCAGTGGAGATTCTTATCTTGGGCACAAATATTTGTGGCTTACCTGCAGCAAGTGGAGTCTTGCTTTTTTTTTTTTTTTAAGCATTAGTATTAGCATAGTAACTTTATCCTATTCTGTAACCGATTTTTGTTTTTTAAAAAAAGTGTTGTTTAAAAATGGGGGAAGAGCAGTTCTGTAGTGGTTCCCTTTCAAAATGTGAGTACCTAGAACACTTAGATTTATATTCAAGCTGGCTAAAACAGCTTTGCACTGCAGCATGCAAAATTCTGACTCGTGGGATATGAATGTTGCATGGATGAGTCAGCTTGAAAGGATTCATAGGATTCTTGTTTCAGGAAACTTATTAGATGGGCGGGAGCTCAGGCAATTACTTGTTATTTAGCCTTACTCCTGAAACTGCTGGCACATGCCTGGTTTTGGGTGTCTTTTAAGTTACATCCTGCCAAAATAGAAACAAAGACAATAAACGGAAAATCTTTGAAGTTCCACATTCCAGCTGTTTATTTTTAACTCGCTCCCCTGTGCTGCTTTGAACGCATCTTTTCCACCCCGAAGTGAACTCTGAGAGTCTTAAGAGCGTGTGACCTGCCATCCTCGGATGGAGGATGTCTGGGTGGAAAATTACCACGCTTCCTTTTCCTCTGGGTGGCTTTCTTCTGCCCTCCATGTTATAAATACATATAATAATATTGGCTTCCCGCAAATTTTAAAGGATGTTATATGTGTAATGTTAAAAGTTTTACTACAAGAATATAGGTTCTTTTAGCTAATGCCTTTATTTCTGTTATTACTAGTTTCTCACACTCCACAAATTCTCACAAGTTGTTTCCATTGCTTTTAAGTTCTTGTCTTTTGGAACTCAGAATATCTGTGGCTCTAACTTTAGGATATTCCGTTTCAGTCCAGTTTATTCTTACCTGTTTCTCGCTAGTCCCATGCACTGAAAAGAAGAGCATCGGTAATTAATCTGTGAATTTTGGGATGAAATGAATCTTTTCACGTGGGATTAAAATGCTGGAGAGGCAGGACAGTCAGGAAGGTCCGGGCTTTGCAGCGGTGCCGCTGTGAGGTGTAACCCTGCCTTTCTCCTGGTGCACAGCCTGGGGAGCCCTGAGCTGGACAGCTCTGCCCCAGAGGCAGGAAGGTGAAAGGAATGAGGGACTTGTCCTTACAAATCAGCTGTGGGCCTGCTGGTAGAGAAAACCTAGCCCTAAGAGATAAAAGAAACAATGAGAAGGATTCCAATGATTGATGAATGGAAAGAGAGATTTGTCTTTATCAGTAAACTGTAGGTCTGCAAATAAATGAAATCGAATATCAAAAGATGAAAGAAACAATGAGGAGACCCATAAATTCCATAGGAATTTTTTTAAAAAGGCAAGGGGGGTATACATTAGAAGGGAATCTTAGGAATTAGGCGTTCCAGGAAGTCTGTACCTCTCAAGTACCTCAGCCAATGGGGAAAGAGAGAGGGAAAATGTGGTCGGGAAATTAGGATAAAAAGGAGGCTGCATCCTCCAAAAACTTGAGAGACCCCAGGGGAATGCCCCATGGCCTCTCCCTTTATTCGAATAAAGTAACGGGCCTCCTCTGTCTCCTTTTTGGACGTAAACCTCTGGTGTTGGTGGATTCATTTTCCTGACAAAGGTTTAGGGAGAAGCAGACGCATCGATTTAAAAGATGACACACCCAGAAACAGTCCAGGGGATTAAGCAGTCTTTATGGACGACCTTGGCTGCTCTCCCAGCCGGAGCGCAGAGCACGGGTCCTGTGGGACCCCCAGAGCCACGGTGGGGTGACAGAGCTGCCATGCTTCCTGTGGGACGGTGTCAGTGCCACGCTTCCTGTGGGACGGTGTCAGTGCCACGCTTCCCGTGGGACGGTGTCAGTGCCAAGTGTCCCGTGGGACGGTGCCGGTGCCAGTGCCACGCTTCCTGCAGGATGATGTCAGTGCCACACATCCCGTGGGACAGTGTCAGTGCC
>VWPU01012109.1:0-41195 GCA_013398955.1 Callaeas wilsoni
GGGGCCGGCGCGGGCCGCCGGACCACGCTCCGCCACCTGCGGGGCGCGGGGCGGCCGCGGAGCCGCACGCCCTGTCGCTACACACAGGCGGGCTGAGTGGGGGTGGCTGAGCGCCGCGGCCGCTGGTAGCCAGCCTTTATTCCCTGGTTAAGTCTCTTTTATTTCTTCTTTTAAAAAACAATTTTTAAAAAGGACAGGGAAGCAAGAACGGAGGGATATCACTTTTTGGCACTCGGTGTTTCTTACAGAGAAACACTGCAGTGAGCGCTTGTCCCAGGGTGAAACCCATACAGGCTCCTCTGAAGAGTTATTTAAAAATTAAAATCGACGAGTCATTAGTCCAAATATCCCTGTGTAATAGCTGCAAAGATTAAAACAGCACCTTGAGCTGTAAAATGGCCCCCATACATTAATATCAGCCTAACATCCTTTCCCTCTCGCCGTCAGCTCCAGGGCCGGAGCGCGTGCCGCAGTATGTAGCACAGAGGTTACCTACCACATTCCTCTCCCTGTGCGCGCTGCATGGACTCCTCCCGTGGCAAGTATGCGCTGCTAGAAAGAGCAAGTGGATCATTCCTCACCGGAGCCTGTGGATTGAGCCTCCTGAACTTAAAAATCCCACGGTTGTGGGAGCTGAAATAAGTAAATTTTAGGCCATTTCAGCATTTAATACTATATCAGTTACTACTATAAGTAGTAGTTTAATGTGGTTATCAAACCCTGCATTACAAAGACTTCAGGAGGCATCTTTACTGGAACAAGTTCTAGTATAAGTTGAGTGTTCACTAGGAAAGTCATCTAAAACCTCATAAAAGTCAGCAAGATCTTTGGCCATTCTGTCTGGTACTAATTTTATATAGCTATAATACTTCTATGAATGTTCTTATATATACAACTGTGAAATAAAAACATATTCCCAATGTTATTATTCTCACCAGACTATATACATACACCTTTCGTGCACTTATGTATCGGAAATTCAAAGTATGAAAAGATCTGCTACATCCTAACTGAGAAATCACTTGTTAAATTCTACCATCAGATTCTAGCTATAGTTTTACTATCTTGCCACAAAAGGCACAGATTAAGAAAAGAGTTCTTGTCACAAGTGTTGCTAACATACAAATATGAGAAAAAGAAAGGCACATTTTACTTTAGATGTTACTTTGCAACTTATGGTCTCTCTTGTCAGCTGTCAGAAATCTTCACTTGAGAAAAGCCAGAAGGCCAGAGTCAGTCCTGCCAGCGTTACCAAATGGAGATGACAGTTTGTGCCCTTGGATGCTTGAGGGAGCACAGCTGCCAAAAGGCGAGGTCACCTGCCACATCCTGGCACAGAGGTTGCCCTGCTGTTTGCACTGTTTACCGTACTCTGCCGGCTATTTTGGAAATGCCTTGGTTAATCAAGGAAGACCATCTCAGCTACACCTCCTGAAGTCTTCCTCATTTTTGCAGCTGCAATAGTTACTTTTCCTCTTGTAGTGAGCAGAGATCATAAGTAGTTCAGAAATGCTTTTCCCAATTCTGACTGATATCTCACCACTAGAGAACCGGTTACTTTGCCTGATCCAGCATCTCTGTGTTTACAAAGTAAAAACAACACATGTCAGAACAACACAGAAATAAATCCACAGTCCTAGCAATGTTATTACAATAGTGGTGAATCTGTTCAGGCCTCAGTATTAAGTTCAGGACTTCCCAGTTTCTAGTTGACAAAGTTTTAAATAGTTTTTCTTAAGCCTTTTCTAAAGCTTTTGCAACTTTTTGCCTTGAGTCATGAGAAGAAGATTGTTTTGCTGATTCATTGTGTTTAAGGTACACTGAATGCATTGAACTTTTACCATAGATAATAAGAAGTGCCTGAAAAAATATGTAACTTTCTGTAAATCAGATGCAAATCTAGAAAGGCCAGAAAATTCAGTTGATATATCCCCTCCATGTCACTACTAATGCCATTTATGTCGTATATTATAAACCCCAGCTTTAAGTAAAAGGGTATGAATCCTGTTTCTTTTGTTTTATAAAGTCTGGTAGCAAAGGGCATAGAGCCCTTAATAATTAAAAAGTTAGTGAATACACAGTTTACTCGGTTGCTTTTGTTTGAAAGTTCATGGTTACAGAGATCATCAGTGTAGTCACTGAATTCCTTCTCAATAAGGGCCGACTTGGTTAGCACACAAAAGATTGGCTGTTCACTTCCAGTAAAACTGTACTCACACAGGTCCTGTTCCCCTATGTGGAGATTATGAAACAGGCTCGGTTGCTCAAGAATTTAGTAGGTAATTAAAGCCCGCTATGGACTAAGTATCTGTTAGACCAAAAGAGAAGACATGCAAGTTTGTAAATATACTCATTTTAAAGATGTTAATAAATTGGCTACAGAGTAAAGAAAATTGGAAGTAAATTATGTATACAGTTCAACCAACCTGTAAATGTAATTACGATCTTTAATCAGATAAATAGACATATGGATACATTCATATGTCTTGTTCACTGTTTTTTCGTTAATAAATTGCATTAAATAATCTTTTTGTATTAGAAGTAGTAGAATTAGTGCGAACAAATTCTTGCTAGTGCAGAGTATTATTTTTATGCTAAAAATACCCGCATTATTTTTCTGTCTGTGCTTCAGAGGAGTCTGACGATGTACAATGAGGTTTTTTGCAAACCAGGGGCTGATTTTTCACAGGAGACAGCGCCACATGCTGGCATTGCGAGGCGAGAGCCACCGGGCATTGTGCCGGTTTAGTTCTGGTTAACGAGTTGGGTTTTATCGATTCTGAATTAAGATAGCTTCATTTTAAGGAATTGCTTCTTACTCTAAAGGGAATTGCGAACAACAGGTTCTAATTTCAGGCAAATAAATAAAGGAGATATTGTTAATGTTAAAAATATTTATTATTTTCATATAAACCTCTGTATTCTAGCTCACAGATTTTGTTTATTGTATTAAATCATCTTAATGTGCCATTTATTACTCAATTCTTTTTATCTTTAACTACGTTATATCACAAATGTGATCATAACTCTGGATACAACATAATCCTCCAAAACTTCTTCAGGAACTCAGCATGCAGGAGTGCCTCTCCAAAGTTCCTGTGTGCTAATGGAGGCAGTATGGGGAATAAAGACGATGAGTCAGAGATCCATCTGCAGCTGCAGGGCCATGATCTTGTCAGGATCATGGGGACACGGTGGGGTGGCTCCCATGACTGAATGGAAGAATATATGCCTTTCATGAAGGACAGGGTGAGGAGGGGGGCTTGCCCATTGTGTGAGAGGACAGTTGCAATGTGTGGAGCTCAGTCTGGGGAAGGATGAGAAGGGACATGAGCACATAAGGGTTAGGATTAAAGAGAGGACAGGTAAAGGTGACATTATAGTGGGTATCTGCCATAGGCCACCTGACTAGGAAGAGCAAGTGCATGAGACCCTGTATGAACAGATAGAAGCAGCCCCAAGTTCTCAGGCCCTGGTCCTTGTGAGGGACTTTGACCATCCCAACATTGGCTAGAGGGACAAGAATGTGAGGCCTAAGGAATCCAGGTGCCTGGAGTGCATTGCTGATAACTTACTCCTCTGAGAGATAGAGGAGACAACAAGGACAAATGATCTGCTGGACTTCATACCAACATGGAGCACCACATTGGGATGTGAAGGTCAAGGGCAGTCTTGGTTGCAGAGACCATGAGATAGTGGAGTTCAAAATCCTGAGGGCAGGGAGGAGGGGAAAACTGAGTTCAAAACCCAGGACTTTGCCCTCTTCAAAGATCTGTTTGGAAGAATCCTATGAGGTAAAGTCTTGGAGGGAAGACAGACCCAAGAAAGTAATTTAATATTTAAGGATCACCTTCACCAAGCTCAAAAGTAGTCCATCCCAATGAACAGAAAGGAAGTTAAAAATGCCAGGATAACTCTATGGATGAACAAGGAGCTCCTGGCAGTACTCAGACACAGAATGGAAGCACACAGAGGATGGAAGCAAGGACCAGTAAGCAGGAAGAATACAGAAACATTGAGCATCCAGGGACCAAGCTAAAGCTCAAATGGAATTGAATCTGCCTGGAGATTTCAAGAACAAGAAAGGCTTCTATAAGTACATGGGAGACAAATGTAAGACTAAGGAAAATATAGGACCATTGCCTAACAAGACAGGAGACTTGGTTAAACTGAATGCTGTCTTTGCTCCAGACCTTATTATCATGACCAGCCTTCAGGAATGCCACATTCCAAAGACCAGGAGGAAGGTTGAAGCAAGAAAGATGTAGCCCTATCAGAAGAGGATCAGGTCAGTGAACATAGAAGTAAACTGGACATGAGTAAGTCCACGGACCCTGACAGAATGCACCCACAAGTGTCAAGAGAGCTGGCAGATGTCATTGTGAGGCCACTCCTGGTAATCTTTGATCACTCACTGGGAGAAATGTGCAAAGACTGGAGAAAAAGCAAATGAGACTCCTGTCTTCAGAAAGGGGAAGGACAGCCCAGGGAACTGCAGGCCAAGCAGTTTCGCTTTCATCCCTGGAAAGGAGATGGAGCAGCTAATCCAGAAATACATTTTCAGGTGCATTTCCTTAATCCTTAACATCTTCTTTAATGACCTGCCTGGTGGAGCAGAGTGTACTCTCAACAAGTTTGCTGATGACACAAAAGAGGGAGGAGTGGCCAATACATCAGTGGGTTGTGCTGGCATCCAGAGAGACTTCAACAGGTTGGAAAAATGGGCTGTCAGGAACCTCATGAAGTTCAACAAGAGGAAGAACAAAGTCCTGTACCCGGGGAGGAACAGCTCCATGCACAGATATAAATGCTGGAGGCCACCCATCAGGAAAGCAGCTTGATAGAAAAGGTCCTGGGGGTCCTGGTGGAGTTGAATATGAGCCAGAAAAATGCCCTGACAGAAAAAAAAAGGGTGAAAGATATTCTTGTCTGCATAGGGCAAAGTATTGCAAGCAGATCCAGAGTGGTCATCATTTCCTTCTCTTCAGCACAAGAGAGACAAGGACATACTGGAGAGTGTCCAGTAAGGGCCCTGAAGTTGCTGAAGAAGCAGGAGCATCTCTCCTATGTGGGAAGCAAAGACTGCTGAGACTCTTTGGGCTATAGAAGAGAAGGCTGAGGGGAGATCTCCTTAATGTATATAAAATCCAAAGGGAGGCTGGCTCTTTTCAGTGGTGTCCAGTGACAGGGCCAGAGGCAATGGACACAAATTGAAACTGAAGAGATTCACTGTGAACATCAGGAAACACTTTTTTTTCCTGTGAGGGTGGTCATGCACTGTAGCTGGTTGCCCAGAGAGGTTGTGGCATCTCCATCCTTGAAGATACTCCAAAGGTGTCTGGATCTGGTCCTGGTCAACTGGATGTAAGTGTCCGTGCTTGGGCAGGGGAGTTGGACAAGGTGACTTTCAGATGACCTTTCAACCTCAACCATTCTGTGATTTGAACAGTACAATAATTGAACAAACAAATGTATTTTGAATTGCAATTCTCAAATGGAAAAGAAATTTAAATAAAAATGTTCACTTTAAATGTTTACCTTGAAAACTAATTGCTTGCCATTGTCTTCACTGAAGTCTCCAGGTACTCTTTTTAGAAGTACTTATTTAATGCAGAAATACAACTGTGTTTGAACTATATGGGCTTTTTGAATATCAGTGGTCTATTTGTTTTGTTAATGAATTCATGTCCAGGTATTAAAGAGATTATTACATATCCCACCTACAGTGCATGTTTAGTTCACTAATTCAGGACATGCACAAAGAGGGGAATATATATATAAAAGAGATACAATAATTTAATTGTAATATTAGGTATGTTTTTAACTGTATTAACTGCACCTGTAGACTTAATAAAATGTTGGGAGATGGCCAGGTCATGTACAATTGTGATTTCTTGCTAGCAACAGTTCACCAAAGAATTTGTAATAACTAGAACTCTGCTAGACACCAGTCCTTATTCTTTTTTCTGAGCTTTGAAATCAGCTTATGTCTCCTATAGTTTTCTGCTGCTCAAGGGAAAATTGGAAATTACCATGGAAAATTAAGGGATTTTGAAAGATGCGTCCACAAAACCATTTCTTTCTGAAAGTAAAACAATGGAAGCCAGAGCAGACATTGAAGGAATTAATATATGCCAGAAATTATGCCATCTGAGGACAAACGCTCATGCCTGCAAATGGGAGGATAAGAAATACTTTCTTATGGCTTTGAACATTCCTTCAAGGTTTGAATACAACTCCTTTCGTTTGGTAAGGACTATACAGTAATTCTTTTTTTCCCATGGATTCTTATGGCTGGTCTATATCATTCCTTCCTCATGTGATCACCAAAGTTAATGACCTTCTCCAACTCCTTCTGAGAAATAGAATTTTGCATAGTCCTAAGTCAAGACTGTGAGCAAAATCCAGAAATCCATGTCTGTCTTGTAAAGCTGATATTCTTCATTCATAGATTGAGTCCTTATAATAATACTTTTTCCCAGGAGCAATTCAATAGGAATTTTCTGCATCACTGTTTCCTCTTGTACAAGGGAAATCAGTAATAGGTAGTAAGAATATTAGTAGTGCAGTTAGCAGTCATAGTGGAAGGCAAGATGAAATAATGATTCACTGTTCCAAAAATCTCATCATTTGTGTATAAAGCAAGAGCAAATAGATGTCTATCCAAAGATTTTTGAGGAAACATAGGAAACCAATTAGGTAATTTTTAATATGTGGTAAATCTCATATTGTGTGTTTAAGAAGCACAAGAGCAATGAGGTCTGTGGAGGGGTTTTAGTGAGATTCTTCCCAGGCATAAGAAACATAACAGAAAGCATAAAGGTGCTTATTTTAAAACTTAGGAAATGAAGAATAACTGCTGACATCATCAGTTGTCTGTAAGAAGGATTGAGTTTTTCAGTGTTGAACTACAACTTAATGTTCTGTGTCTTCATGCAGTGCACAAGAGAAGCGAATTCAGAAAGAGAGACAAGATGACTAAAACAGAAGGCTCAGAAAGCACCTTTTCCTCTGTTGTTGGCAAATAAATATTTGCTACTATATCAAGAGCAGTGAAAAGAAGTCACAGTGTTTAGAATGGAAAATGATAGGAGTTTAGCTGCATGGATGAATATAAAGGAGTGAATATTAGAGACATTATGCCAAAGAATGCAAATTTAGACAAACTTTACTTTTCAAGATGTAAGGATCAACCCCTTAGACTCAAAGATGGTGCTGAAGTGATGATTCATCCACAACACTAAAGAAAGAAGACTAAATGAGATTAATTATGAAAATGTTGCACTTGAGACACCATTAAAGAAAGGTCAGAGGCAAGCTATGCTGCGAGTTGAATGAACATGCTTACTTCCTCCCAGAGACTCTCATCTTCTTCAGGATCACACAGAATAGAGCAAAGCCAAGGCTTCACTCGTTCCCAATCTGTGTCTTCAACTAGTTTGCAAAAATACGTTTTCCAATAAAAATGTATCTTACTGGCATGTTCCCAGCTGCTTCTTGTCACTTCAGTCATTTGATCTGATTTCTGGTTTCAAACAGTCCATAATTCTTTGTCTTGCCTTACTTTCCGTCTGATTACACTAGAGCACATTTTTAAAGAGGCACCACTCTTTATATCAGGAGAGAAACCAATGTGAAAAGCAACACATCTTTAGGGAAATTTTTTTCTGTAGTTGTCTTAAATTAAGAATGTGTACCTTATTTCTAATTTGACTGCAGTGTTTATTAATGTTTAGACAGTTAACTTTTTTCCACCTTTTGTATAGATGAAGACATCCTTTCATGTGGAAATCCACCTGAAGATAGGTCAAGATGTATCTGAATCTAAATCCAGGATATAAGGGAGGTTTTCTTGCAGACCATGATTAACTTCTTTTATAAATGAACCAAACTGAATTTCTTTGTGAAGTGCTGCTGTACTGCAGATTCTGTAAATCTGTTTTTTCAGAGACTTTCCAACCTTGGGGTGTATACCTAAGGAGTGGACATGTGATTCTAGTAATGGAATCAATAATACCATGTAGATGAAATATGGTATCTATAATCTGTCTTATTTGTCTTCAATGGATATTGTTAAGAGCTACATTAATCTTAGTCTCTGTATTTTGCTAGGAGCTCATGTTCATTTGGTTATTCACCAGACCTCAAAGGCTTTCAGAGACAAAGGCTTTCCAAGAAACATTTGTGCTGTGAGTGTGACCTACTTTCAGTGTTCCTAAATGCACAATCTTGCATATGGCAGCATTAAAATGCATGATGTTTAAAAATGAATTCAGATTACTGAGTGATTCAGAATTCTGTATATATTATTTATCACTTGATTCAATAACCATGTCACATGGAAACTTTGTAAAAATTGATTTTATTATATGTTTCTAATCACCAATACACAAACTAAGTAACACTGAGTCCAGAACAGACAGCACTAAACTCATTAATTTGTTTATGACTTTTCATTTACAATTAGTTTTGGAGATAGTATAATTACAAAGATTTTTTTTCTAGTCTACACAACACAAATGTTTTACACCAATTGTTGCTGAATGTCAAATTTTAGTTAGAAAGTCACATAATAAGACAGGTGACATGCTTTTGACATTGCCTTTGCCGGTCAGATTTGTAATCACCTAAAAAGACAATATCAGATTTACTTTTTATATGTGTATGAAAATTGTTTCCATGCATTTATCAATTTAATTTGCTACCATACTTGCCATTATTGCTTTTGCCAAGGAGAGGCAGACCTATCAAGGTGAAAACCCTCCTGGGCTTGAAATCCATCAATGGATGTGTATGGAGTATGAACAATTGTAATAATTCTTTATAATTAGACTCAGTTCTAAGCAACCACTCAGCCTTCTACCCAACACCTATCAGTTCTCAACTCGCATCAATGAATAATTTTAATATAATTCATACTTTAAGATTTATATGCAAATTATTTAAGAAAACATGATTCCAGATACGAGAACTGCAACATAATTAATTGATCCTTTTTAACATACCTAGCTAATAATTATGAAGTCTTAATATTCCTGTTCAATGTCTGCAGTAATATTTTTTGAACACAAAATAGTTAAAAGTATTGTATACAAAATAGTTAAAAGGCATGATGTATAAAAACATTGTGTTCTCTTGAATTAAGAGGAAACCTTTTCATGTGCTTGAGAGGTTGTTTGTGTACTGTGTCCTTCAACTTAAAATAACACCAAAAGGGAAAGAATGAAAAATGACAACAATTAAGAAGAAGCTGATCCTTCAAATTTGTTTCTAATGGATTTTCATGCTCTGTGTTGCAGATACTAAGATTTAAAATACAGAATAATTCAGACTATTGTTCACGGTTTTCTCTTCAAGGTTAATTAATTTTGAAATTAATAGAAGGAAAATCCATAGCAATTTATTTGCCTTTATACCAAATCTTTTATTAATTGTACTAAAATTGATTAAGTTTGTAACTTTGCTTTTGCATGTGCAGACAGACACGTGTGTGAAAAACTCCTGAGTGTAGTGAAGGGCTCCAGAAAAGTTGCTATGTTTGCCTCTTTTCACTTTGTAATAAATTTCAGTGGTGTTCCTTGTGCCACTCAGAAGAACAGAGTCTGGTGAAAGTTGTATTACTCCCTGTCATTCCAAAACTTAGGTATATAAGCACAATATAAACAGGGATATCAGTACTAATATGCACCCTCCAATGTCTTCAAATATGATGTCGTTATAGGAAAATACTTCAGTGATCTGTTCCAGTTCATCAGTCCTCAGCATGTGTTGGTGCCTGGGATTCTTCCTTTTCAGGAGCAGTCCTTGTTTTATTTCTTGAGATTCCTTTTGGGCCCTTCCTCCATCCTGCCTGAATCTCTTTGGATGGTAGTGCTGCCCTTCATCACATTTACTGTTTTCCCAAATTTGAGGTTGAGGTCACTTGCAACCTTGATGAAAGTGCACTCCACTAATACCTGCAGGTCACAGACAAAGCTGTTAAACTTCCCAGGTCCCAGTGCAGAGCCCCGTGGTATCCCCTTGTCACAGACAGCCATGTAGAGTGCTCCCTACTGGCCACCTCTCCCTGACCCTGCCCATCCAACAAAATTTTTCCCGTTTTCTTGTCCAGCCAGCCAGGCTGTGATGGTCTAATTTGGCTAAAAAAAGTAATTAGTTATGGCTTAGCTAGACATGTGAAAGGAGCCTGTCAAATGTCAAAAATACATCCCCTATTACTACTAAGCAGAATTCCTTCTGATTACCTCCAAGGCTAATTTTGAACTGTGTGTCTCAAGCAACATGATTGATTTGTCTGATTTGTCTGATTTGTTTTTAATATCTTTACAAATGCCACTGAGCAGATGAAGTTTGGCAGCTTGTCCAGTATCAGTGTTATGTACTTGTGACATTGGATACTCATCAGGCCTTCACTAGCAAGAACTATTGGTTATAGGAACTGCCCATTTTCTCTTGGCTAAGAGAAAAAAAATCCTTTTTTTTTTTTTTTAATTTTTCCACAAAAGCTCTGAAAATTTAGTTCAGAGTTTGAAGTAGTCAGAGCTTAATAGTGAAAGAGTGATACAGTGTAGTGGCTCTCCCACAACATACATTCCAATGTATTTAACATTTTGTGCACAGCTCATGCTACTGCATACGCAAATTAAATAGGGAAAAAATTAGTTATTTAAAGCTGGCTGAACTGATCAGAATTCTTTCAATTAAATGTATGTCATTGAAAATACGCTTTTATATAGAATGGAAATTTTTTAAAAGGTTTAATTTTAGCTAAAATTTTCTAGGTAAAGACTGCTTTGAAAAGAAAACATGAAGCAGTTTGATACTCACATTAAATAATCTCCTGTTTGGGTTTGTAATGAATTGTTTTACACATGGGGGAAAAAAAAGAGGACCAGTGTTTGAAAAGTGCCAAAATCAGTTTTGGGTTTGATTTTAAGAATAATAAAATATTTCAATATTTTTTCTTACTGTCACATGCCAGTAGCAGTGCTGTAGGTGAATATGCTGCTGCTGCTATGCCATGAACTAATAACTATAAAAATAATGCATAGGATAAATTTTGCAAATCTACCAAATTAACAAAAAAAATAGTTATTCCTACAGCTCGTTTCTTCATTTTAGCTAAGCAAAAATCACCTTAAAATTATACGTTCTCCACATTTCTGTTTCCAGGAGTTCTTTTTAAAGTTTAGTTTTCAT
Source organism: Callaeas wilsoni (assembly GCA_013398955.1). NCBI lineage: Eukaryota > Metazoa > Chordata > Aves > Passeriformes > Callaeidae > Callaeas > Callaeas wilsoni. Next base: position 11,200 of record VWPU01012109.1, read on the forward strand.
TCCAAATCAGAATGAAACCCTTTTTTGAAGTACCACGTTTTCAATTTGAATTAGACTGCCAAGAATTTAAAAGGCCCGTCCTCAGTCTTATCAAAAGCTCTTTAATAGTTTTAATATGTAGGAAAAGATGTGTTGGTGTCTGACAATTCTAATGTCTTGGTAATCTGAAGCAAGATAAGGATCCTCAAAAAATGTTTGGGTTTTGTACTGCTCTTTAAACTTCTCTAATTTAATTGAGAAGTTGGACTGATTTTGCACTGGGCTGGATGTTGAGCTGTTCTTTGGACACATTGTCCCGTTTGTACCAGGTCCATTCACCCTAGCTGGAAATATCCTTTTCTACCCACTGCTCCCATAAAAAAGTAAATCACTATTTTGATGTTTGTTACTGCAATGACAAATTCCGTTGTTGTTTCATATCATGGTCTTCACAGGAAATACCATTTTTACTGACCTGCTCAGGTTATTTGTGTAGGTTTCACACTTGTTTAATAATGCCTGTCTGATTATCTATATTGCTATGAAGACTTTGAAAGCAGAAAGACAACATGCTTGTCAAATGTTTTATCCCTACCAAAATTCTATGGTTGTCATGGTAACTACGGAAAGGAAGATAAAAAGGAAAAGCAGGTTGTGATTTCTTAAAAGATAGTATTTCATGGTTGTAAGAAATAAAATTATGAGAAAATATGGCAGTTTTTTATTGCTCTACAAGGCAAAAAAGAACTGTTCTTAATTTTTACAAATACAAAAAAATTAAATCGTGTTTTATGTTCATTAGAAATGACATCAAATCTTCCTTTTCATTTCAGTCCTCCTAGCCCAGGGCATTCCTGACAAAATAACAAAACTCAATTCAACCTGTAAGTTTTAACAGCAGAAAACCTTTTCATGAAAATTACAGTTTTTGAGAGCTCTTGCATTATATTTTCCTAGCTTCCTTATCACCTCATCATTGCAAAGGTCATAGTGTTCACCCTCTTAAAATAAAATTTAATGACTTTGAGTAAGCAAGATCCCTTCCTAGTGACAAATTACATTGTGTTAAAGGGTTGCATGACAATTTAGTAGACTTAAACCATTCTAAAAGCCTATGGATTTTACTGAAGGGTTTTTTTCAGAGTTGAGTAAATTACCCCACATTTCCTAATTTACCTCATTATTTTAAAATAAGCCTAGTAAATGTGAAAGTGGGTAGCAGGATCAGACTATAAAAGTTTACTTCCCTGCTTCAATATAAGGAAATCTTTTTATTTTAAAGTATTAAATTTGGAGTAGTCCATTTATTTTTACATTCAGACACAGTTTCTTTCTATGTTGCCTGAGTCTTTCCATCTCCAAAAACTTCTTGGAAATGGACAGATGAAAAATCTATGCAACTGCCAAATAATAGTACCATTTTGTCACTGTTAAAGAAAGGCTTCAAGAGTCACACTCAGAGTATTTGGGATATACTTTCATTTTGACATAAATGAAACTGTAGGGAAACGGTCCTAAATACATGGAAACTCGAGCTGCAATGGTCTGTTTGGTTCTTAGTTTCCGTGAGAAACATCTACCAGCATAGCCCAAAACTGTGTGTGAGTTTTGAACAAGTGACATGTCTGCTTTGGAGAGGTGTTTTCATGCCAATTTGCTGCACCACACTGGAGATATTAAATTAGTTCTTCTTTGCATGTTGCTCCCCACTGAACTCAGGAGGATTCAGTCCTTATGTGACAATGGTGTACACTGCTGTGAGTGAATCTGAGAAGTGAGCCAGTTGCCTGGAATACAGTATTTCTGCAATTCCTGTCATATATTTGTGTAAAGGTTTGAGTGAATGATTCAGCTCTTTCAAAATTGAGGTGTATATATATTTCCAATAGAAGATGACAGCTTCATCTTCATGTTTTTTGAGCACCACCTGAGGGAGAAATCCTGTGGAAAATGTGAGATTTGACTGCATAGCCAAATACATTAGCACGATGATCATGAGAAATGCATACAAATAATTGTCAGGGTCATTTTGATTTTTGCAATTTTGGTTTTTTTGATTCCTAGTTTAGAATGCTTGAACTTATGATTTTAATACCAATGGGTTTAGATGGATCTTTATGGCATATAATATATTAATATCTAAAATTCCTTTGCTCAGTAGTTGTCCTGTATCTTCAATAAATACTTTTAAATAGAAGTTATAAGACATGGATGTAAAATGAAGTCCATGACAACATAAGAGTCATGTTATAAAGGAGCCTTCTGCAGAAAACCTTGAATCTAATAATCCCCATCTGATCCGGTTTAAATGAAACAGTGGGATAAACAAAAGCATGTCTGTAAGTAAGGATTTTGATTTTGAAAGGCCAAACTTTAAGTAATTGTGAGAACTAATTAGAGACAATGACTGGATTGAGAGTTTAAGGACTTTAATATAGAAAAGCCATGCACATTAACTCAAAAGAGCAAACTGTATATGGAATTTGCAGGCTAAGCAAAGAAGAAAATGTTGGACACAACATCCCAGGACTCGTAGTGTTAAACTACCTTCAGACTTGTAGTGGATATAAAAAGAGGAATTGCAAAAAGAAAAAAGGATTGGTTTTATTTGGTATAGAAAGAGTAATGCTAAAGATAAAGCCTTGCGAAATACATTTAATACATTAAACAATATATTTAAGCTGAAGTATAAAAAGAAAAGACAAAGTGAACACCATGATAGAAAGCAGAGGTGGTAATGAAATGTAAGATTTTGTTAGCGTAGCTCTAGACTAACATGCCTGTTGTGCTTCAATTTTCAGTACCACTAATGAATCAGAACACCAGGCACCGGCTCCCAGCCTTCCTGCGGGCCAGCCATGTGGCCATGAGTTACATGCTGCAGGGCCTCCTCTTGCCACGTAATCTGCCATGTATAAAACATAGCATTGGTGAGAATGCCTGTGCAGAAAACTCTTTGAAAAATGATAGAGTAATCTGCAACTCTGTTTAAAATTTCTGTATCAAAGGAAGAATCTGCAGAAATTAAAGAAAAATGTGAATTTCCACGATTTTATTTCCTGTAATTTTTACATTTGTTGATAGATATCTTTGAATAAATATTTATTTTACTGGTTTAGACATACTATATTATTTATCAACAAGAAGTGGATTTTAAGTAAAGCATATATATTTTAGAATTCCATCTTGCCATACTTTACAAAAAGCTTGCAAATTAAATTAGTTGGATTTTCAACCACATAAGTTAAAACAGGCCTGTTCAAGAACGACTAGTATTCTATACATTTACTCTTAAATTATTATTTTGATGGAGGACAATATCCTGGTACAAAATGTTTTTTCTGTACAGAGCAGAACAAGTTTCCTCCTCTGTGGAGGACTTTTGCATGGAGTTTACCAGGCGAATATAGTTTGCCTTAGCTCACTGAGAATACATAAAATATTCAATTTTCTAGCACAATATGTTGTGCTAGAAGAAAAATTAGGGGCTGAAATCATTGTGTAACACATTTAAAAACCACATCACAGAGACACCATCTGCACTTCACTGAGGGCTTGTTCCAGCTCGAGCCCAGCTTTGTCCCCAGAACTGCTAACATGAGGGAGCTTAACTCAGTTTTTCTTGGTCCTCTGTCTTTAGGTTTCCTGAAAAGGTGAATTATTATTTGCATATAGCCAGACACCTTTCTCACAAATTTTATTGGGTAAGATCTTGTAGTCTGAATAAAATATTGCTGCTAATGGATGTATTTTTTCACATATAGCACTTTAAAAAATATATCCTGTGCTTTGTAGCCCCTTCTTGTCATTTCCAGCATTACCCCTGATCTGATGGTTCATGCACTGGGTAGTTTAAAACCAGTTATACCAACTCTAAATTTTTAAGAATCTTATCAGTATAATTTTACAGATTATTAAGAAGCATTCAATAATATTTCTGATTTGTACTTTTTCACACATTACAGGATCTTTCCACCTAGATCAAGGAACACAGTAAACATTAGATGATCAGAATTACCAGGAGACTTACATCTACTGCTCTTTGAAGTCTCTGTGTATTGAGAAGCAGGGTGCATTATCCCAGATGAGATTTATCCCCAATATAAGAGAATAAATTTAATATAAGAGCTGACTGTATGCAGAAATAGTTTTGGAGAATATCCTGGGAGCTGGAAAAGAAGCTAGGGCTTTAATGTGTGCCACAAAGTACTTCTGTGTGTCCTAGAGATTCTTTGTTGCATGTTTTTCCTACACTGTAGAAAAGCTATTTTCTTTACTCTTACTTCTTTCCTCCTTTCCCTGCCCAGCTCTCCATTTCCAGAACTAAATATAAATTTCAGACACTGGCTTCTAGAGCTCCAATCCCTGCATGAACCAAGAAGGAAATGTTTCTTTGTTCACGCTAAGGGGCTGTTATTGTCCTTCTCAAATGGGACCAGGATTTTACCTCAAATATATGTAACCAAACTGTGGACATCAAGGCCTACTGGATTTCGTGAAAAGTTAGAAGCAAAGCAACTTTCTTAAAGATTATTTGCCTAGGGTGCCTTCTCTGGTAGGACTGGTACCACTTGCCACATAGCTGAAGATAAACCATGATTTTCCTCATACAAATATGCTTGGCAAGTCTTCTTGATCAAAAAATACTTAAAGCACTAAGCATTTATCAGCTCTAGTATTCCATACGTCTGTTTCCTTTTTACTAGGTATTCTGAAAAAACAGTTGGATCCTGAAGAAAACACCCGGATCCATCCTTGGATTAAACTAATGAAAACAAAGAAATGCCTATCTATATATCATATTATTATGAATACACATATAGTACTTTAATACAAATGTGTGTTTGTATATGCATTTTAGCCTGGAATATAATTTATTCATTTCCAAATGAGAAAAAATTTAATGTTTTATCACATGGATATTTGTAAGATTATGCCCATTCTGAAGATATGTATTTTTGCAGATTTGCCATCCTTGTACCACCAGACCATTTTCTGTTGTGTAATCTTCAAATGTTTTGCAGCATCCTGATTAGAAAGTCCTCTCACTCCTTCTCACGCACAGCAATTTTCTTTTTTCTATTTTCTTTTTTTTTTCATTTAATAATCTAGCTAAGGAAATTGGTGTCTGTTTGGAGGGATAAATCAAGAGCAGCAACAGCGACAGACTTGTGATGATGACTGTCTTAGAAGCACATGCTTCATTAAAAAATTCATTTTGTTACTAAAACAAAAAAATAAATTCTGTGGAACAGTCACAGACCACAAACTTAGGCTTCTCTTCTGCTGAGTTTTGTAGTGTGACCCTGATCAATTATTTCAACTGTCCTGTGCTTCATTTCCACATCTTCACAAAGAAGCCAACAGTTATTTCTATTCCACAGAAGCTGTGTGAAGAGAAGTGATGATATACAATGTGAAAATCTATCCAAGGAAGAGTGATATTTATTTACTTACCTGTTTAATACATATGTCTGTTTTTCAGCTGCTCATTTCTGGTTTTCTTCATGGCCATTGGAAATAAAGAAGTACATCCAGGGCACAACTCATCTCATCCTAAAGGCAACATTGAAAATAAGTGAGCTGAACGATGTGCCTGTTCCTCTTCACTAATTGCAAAGGAAGTCTCAGGTGTTGATGTGCAAATGTCTGTAACTGCAGATATTTGGTCAGATTACTCAATGAAAGAACTCCAAGTTTCTTATAATAAGGAAGTTCTATTGAAGTCACGAGAGTACTTGCAGGCTAAATTCCTGCCTGTCAGAGAATGAGAGAAAAAGAGTCTGAAAGAGACTTCAGGAGGTCATCAACTCTATGCTTTTGCCCACAGGCAAAATCAACTGTGCCTGCCAACTCTGATAGATGCTTACCGAACCTGTCCTTAGAGATTTCCATGCAGATATAGTGTGGGCAGTTACTCAGGCAAATATATACCATCTTCTGAGTGTTAGTTAAGTGCCCATTACTAACGTGTTTATCTCTATGAAAGTGATATGTTGTAGACATATAGAAGATTTAATTGTGTTGAAGTATTTTGCTCTGCTTATAATGGTGAGGGAGGCAGCATGGCTTTCCATGCACACCTTGAAAATTCAAACCCAACTGTCACCTGTAGTCTTGAGAAAATCTATTGAAGATGTTCTTTTTTTATCAGAAAAAGAATTGTGGATTACATTTTCAGCCAGGAGCTCTACTCCTTTTATGCATACCTCTTTACTTTCCAAAAAACAGACATCTCTGCAAATGTCTTTCTGAGAAGTACTTTCTTTTATAAATATCCCTATACTTGTAGCCTAAATCACTGCCTATTACAGAATGAGAGAAAAACAGTCTGAAAAAGACCTCAGGAGGTCATCTACTCTATGCTTTTGCCTGCAGGCACAATCAACTGTACCTGTCAACTCTGATAGATGCTTACCTAACCTGTCCTTAGAGATTTCCAATGACTGAAACTCTAAAAGCTCTTCAGGCAATCTGTTTGAGTGTGTCGTGATCCATGTCATTAGAAAGTTTTACTTAATATCTATCTTAAATCTTCCGAGCTGTAATTCAAACCCATTAATTCAGTTTCCATCCTCTCTAGGCAGGGAGAACTGATTGTTTTGTTCTTCGTTCCAGAAGCATTTTACATTCTTGCACATCATAACAATGTCATCCTTTTTTATTGGTTTTTTTTTCTGAAGCATTCATAGTATTACACTTTTTCAGTTCTTCCTTCCTAGGTTTTTTTGGTTTGGAGTTTTTTTGAAAGTGCATTTGTACATGTTTTAAGTAGAAGATAAAAGGGCATCCTTCCAATGTTAGTCTGTATCAGGTGCAGGTCCCAAAGTTTAGGTAGCGGGAAGGGAGCTACAGGGGTGGCCTCTGTGAGGAGACCAGGGACTGCCCCGTGCTGGACACAGCTGTTTCCAGCTGGATCTGTAACAGACCAACCAGGGCACAGTTCTGGACCCATCAGCCAAGCTGATGGTGCCCTTGCCAAAGCATATTTAATGAAGAGCAAAACACCACACAGCAGTGAGGAGTGAGGGGAAAAAAAAAGAAGGCATGAGAAATAATCCTGCAAACACCAAGATCAGAGAGAAAGGAAGGGAAACCAGTACTCCAGGTACTGGAGCACATTCCCTTGTGGCCTGTGTAACAATGCTGGTGCATATATTCACACTGCAGCCCACGGAGGACCCAATGTTGGAGCAGGTTTTATCCCGAAGGACTGCAGCCCATGGAGAGGAGCTGTTCTGGAACAAGGGAAAAGTATGAAAAGGAGGAAGCAGCAGACAGAAACCATCATGTACTGATCACAATTTCCTTCTCTGTTCCCCACCTTCCTTGCAAAACTTGGTGAGGGAGGAGGTCAAGGTGTTGGAAATGAAGGAGCAAAGTTGAATCAGGGGAAAAAAGTGCCGTGCCTGGGAAGAAGGTGGTTTACTTTTGTATCTCACTGTCTGGTTAAACTTTTAATTGTCGAGGAATTAAATTAATTTTTCCAAAATTGAGTTTGTTTTGCTTTTGACACTAATTGGTAAGTGATCTCCTTGTCTTTATCTCCACCCACGAGTGGTTTTAGCTTATTTACTCTCCTGTCCTATTAAGGAATGGGAGTGAGAGAGCATCTGGGTGGGTGTCTGGCAGTTACCCAAGGTCAACTCACCCCATTCCCACTATAGTCTTCTATATTAAACATTTTTCCTGCTTTTTAAATACATTTTATATATTTAATGTAAAAAATGAAAGTCAAATAATAAGTCCTTTCCTATCCTATCTTTCTATGTCAACTCCATATTTTAAAAATATTACAAAATAGAATTCAAACAACTCGACTTTCCTGTGCAGAACTCAAAGCTTTAAACCAACCATCTAAAACCCTAAAACTTCAGATCATCAATGATCTCACCTGTAAGAAGCAAACAAAAAAATGCTACTCATTTTACTTTAGAAAAATCAGTCATTGCTAAAAACTAGATTAAAAATCCAGCCCACTCTCCTGATGGTTATATTTCTGATTAATCATTTTAATTCAGAAGTGTCAATTAACCAAGATGTCATTTCAGCCATCCATTTAGGAGGAAAATAAAAATGTTCAAAACAGTGGGAGTTTTATATTTTTACTTTATTGCTTTAATTATTTTAGATAGAAATTGCAAAATTTTAAAGTCAGAAAGAATTTTGCTTATAATGATAATGATATTATATTTTTTTTAAAAAGCAGTCAGCCTTCAGTCACATCTTTCAACATAACTTCAGGGTCTAAAATGATGCTTTAAATCTGAAGTTCAATTTAAGCATTTTCTTTTAGAAGTATATTGAGATTCCATTAAAAAAATAAGGAATTGGGCTACAAAGAGGGAAATTGCCTCATCATTCATCCTTCATAATTAGCATGGTTGGGTTTTATGAATTAATATGTGCATTCATGGTTCCTGGCTCTCCTTACTTAAATGTGATAGTGTTGAGAAAGGTGACAGATTTACAGTGGGAAAAAAAATTGTAACACAGTTTCTTTCTTGTAAGTTATTTATGACAAGATGATTAATATGAAGAGCTAGGAAGTGCAATTTATATGGTTTATTGATTAAAGTAAAATTATAGCACAGGGGGCAATAGACTAAGACATTTTCTTGAGAAACAGATGATGAACAAGATCTGTGACATAATTTCTGTTTCAGTCTCATCATCAATCTATTGAAATATGTTCCAAAAACTCACAGAAGGGCCAGGCTTCTCTGTAACATTTCTGGTGGTGTTACAGTCAGCACTTCATAGAACCATGGAATGGTTTCTTTGGAAGGGACCCTTAAAGGTTATCTAGACCAACCCCCCACCATGGGCAGGGACACCACTCACAACACCAGTCTGCTCAAAGCCCCATTGACTTTGGCCTTGAACATTTCCAAGGATGAGGCACCCACAACTCCCTGGGAAACTCATTCCAATCCCTTACCACCAACTTTTTTCCTTGTGTCCAATCTGAACCTATGCTGTTTCAGTCTAAAACTGTTGCCCCATGTCCGGTCTCCACAACTCTTCAGTGACCTTGGTGCCTGCAGGGCTGTTTCTCTCACATGTTCCCACTCCTTTCTCTTGGCTGCTGTTGCACAGCAGGCTTAGTCAGCTTCTTAGGTATGTTATCCCAGATGTACTTCCACTGTCACTGATGGACTTGGCCTTGGGCAGCAGCAGGTCCATCTTGGGTCTCTCCAACATGGGCAAAGTTTCTGGCATCTTCTCACAGAAGTCACCCCTCCTTCCCCATGCTACCAAACCTTGCCACGCAAAACCAATACACAACTACTGTCCAATTTTTGATCCAAAAGTATCCACAAGTTCTCTGCAGGGGTGCTCTCAATCCTGTCATAATCCAGACTATGCTGGTGATTGCCCTGACCCAGATACAGGACCTTGCACTTGGCCTTGTTGAATTTCATGAGGTTAACACAGGTCCACCTCTCAAGCCTGTCAGGGTCCCTCTGGATGACATCCCTTCCCTCCAGCATAACAACTACACAACTCAGCTTGGTGTCATCCACTACTTGAGGAAAAAATTTGGTACAGAATGACAGAATTACAAAATGGGTCAGGTTGGAAGGGACCACTGTGGGTCATGTGGTCCAGCATCCCTGCTCCAGCAAGGTCATCCCAGAGCACATTGCACGGAATTCCATCCAGATGGTTCTTGAATATCTCCTGTAAAGGAGACTCCACATCCTCTCTGGGCAACCTGTTCCAGTGCTTGGTCACCCACACAATAAAGACATTCTTCTTCATATTCAGGTGGAACTTCCTGTGCATCAGTTTCTGCCCATTGCCTCTTGTCCTATTGCTTGGCATTACTGAGCAGAGCCTGGCTCCATCCTCTTGACACCTTCCCTGCAGATACTTATGTACAATGACAAGGTTGTCTCTCAGTTGTCTCTTCTTGAGGCTGAACAGGTCCAACTCTCTCAGCCTTTCCTCATAAGAGGCTCCTGTCCCTCAGTCATCTTTGTTGCCCTCTGCTGGACCTGCTNTTCATGTCTCTCTTGTCCTCAGGATCCAAGAACTGGACAGAGCACTCCAGATGTGGCCTCTGCAGGGCTGAGCAGAGGGGCAGGATCACCTCCCTCAACCTGCTGGCAATGCTCTTCCTAATGACCCCCAGGATCCCATTGGCCTTCTTGGCCACCAGGGCACACTGCTGGCTCATGGACAGCTTGTTGTTCACCAGCACCCCCAGGTCCTTCTCCACAGAGCTGCTTTCCAGCAGGTCAGCCCCCAGCCTGTCCTGGTGCAGAGGGTTGTTTTTCTGCAGGTGGAGGGAAAAACATTGCATTTGCCTTTGCTGAATTTCAGACTGTTCTTTGCCTTGCCTGAACCTGCTACAGCCTGGTTTTCTTCCATTAGACTGCAAGTGCAGTCTGAGAAGTTCTGTACACTGAAGTGGAGGTTTATGCTTGAAATAAGTGCATATAAGGTTTTGATGTTGGTTTCAAGACCTTTTTTGGTTTGCTGCAACACTGTTTAACTTTTGCCTGACAGAAGAGTATCAAAGAGCATGATGTTAAAGTGCATTATAAAATTATATAATAAATAATACTGAAATTCTTAATGAAAGCTTTATGGCCGGATTTTCATTTTTATCACAAAATAAAAAGCTTTGCTTTTTTGGAATCATTCCAATCTACCAAAATATTGTCTAAGAGAATTCATTCTGCAACAAATTATGCCTTCATCCTATATTACTTTAGAAAGCTGTTTTTTACCTCAGGCATATATGTCGTGGTTTTCTGTTATGTTCTGATCTAACAGCACTTTCACAGGCTCCACTGGGACTCCACTAACTTTACTATTTCAAGTCCATAAAGAAGATTTAGACCAGATCCTGTAAATTTGAGTGTTGTACAAATATAATGGTTGTCTGATGGCTACTATTCCAATTCTCTTCATACAGTGTAACTTAGCAATATGATCTCAGCCAAGGGTAATGTTTTTATGCGGATAGAATCCCATTCTGGGAGTTAGTAACTTCATGCTCTGTTCTCAGATATGTTTCAGATTTACTGTGCAGCCATAATTAGATGTGATGTTCTGTCTGTGTTTTGGATTGCTGTTTGCACAAGGACAATAATGCTTCTTTGCCCTGGACAACCCTTCTGAGAAATATGTGTAAAAACCAATAATCTTTTGATTACTTACCTTACTTATTACCTAAGTGTCAAGGATAGCATCACCATAGCAGCTACCTATTACATTAAGACTCCATGACTTTTTTCTGTCTTCTGCAGAATTTAGGAGTGCTCACAGGCTTTGCTTTTGGAAGAACTCAGTATCTCCCAATGGAAACAGTATTATATGTTACGACTATCATAGCTGCAACATGAGATCAAAACCCAGGTTGGAATTAAATGTTTAGCTTTCTATGCTCCAGGTTTTCTGGCCTAATTATTCATATCCATCAGTGCTTTCTGCAAGTCAAGCAAAATTTCCTATCAAACTGAAAAGTCTTTGATGTGGTGTGTTCTTTTATTCTCTTGTTATAGCCAACATCTAGCTTTCTAGCTTCATATATTTCAACATAAAATAACGATGTAAGAATTGCCTAATATAGTTGTGCTGTTATTCTGTGGATTTTGTTGTGGGTACAGTGATAATTAGTCTCTTCATGTTTCTTTCAGAGTACTTCACCACATGCTATTTCCAGCTATTTCATGCTGTATTTTATATTCCTTTCCAGCCAGGTTAATAGATCTACTCATAATAATCTTTTAAACCTACACATAATGTCTATATTTGGAACTTATATTATTCCTTTTGTCAGGCTTTCCTCAAACATACATTGTGCAAAGAAGCTGTATATCACAGTTAAATACTCAAGCACTTTCTGACCTAACTTTGCATACGTTTATGATGTTTTTCACTTCCTTCCTCTATCATTAGTATCCCTACTGTTTTTCCTGTTGTGTACATAATTATCTGTTCTGTTATTGAAATGCCCATTAGAAGTCAGCATTTGCAGTGACATTTAAGATTTTGCAAAGTTTTCCTATTCTGCAAGTACAGAATAACAACATTGCTTCTGCCACAATGCTTTCGACTAAAGCCAGTCTTTTGGATGGTGATCACTGGCATTTTATTTTACAGTTCAAACAACTGCAATTCCTATAGTAGCACACCATAGCCCAAAAGTAACTTATAAATATGGACTGATGCTACTCAGTATGTTTTTCCTTCATTACTTTTGATATTTAAGAGCTATGATATGCACTTAATAGTTTAATTAAATTATGTGGTTCACATTTTTGGGTACCTTTTGTCCTTTGTTCCAATAAGAAAAAATATTTAGATTCTCTGAGTGATTAAATGGATTTCATCCTTCATGTACAGAGAAGGAGCACTTCTAATGCACAAAATATGCCACAAATCCTTCCTCTCTTGCAGTTAGTGAGCTTTGGGAAGACGCCAGATTGGGAGCAGAGGTGCCCAGAGGCAGACTTTCAGACAGTCTGTATATACCACATGTGCAAAAACTGCCCTCAGGCTCTCCTTTGAGGGATGCAGCTGGCCTTGGACACTCACAGAGCCTGCAGGAAGGCCTGGAAGGCGTCTTACATGGTAAATCTACCTGGACTTTTGGGACTACTATGGATATGTACAACAAAGGCAGAAACTACGTAAGGGAGATAGATTACCGAGGCAATGTCCCCATAAAGATTTTTGTCTTGCCTCTAACCCTCAAATGTTATATGCCTCCAGCTACAACATTTAGCCTTCAACTCATAATTCAGTCAAAGCCAGAAGACCATGAACACCAGAAGGATAAGATACCTTTTTTTAAAAAGATGTTTTAATAGATAAGAAATTAGGTGAAGCACAATTGTCATGCCCTTCATAGGATAAATGGGGCAAATGCTGCAATGGCATAGGCAATGCAGACTATTAGAAAGGAAGTGCTGTTCCTGCATTGCTGTACATGGTTCTTTATGGTTCGAGTGAAGGAACAAGGTAGGCAGCAAGAGCTGGAATTTTTGCATTTAGTAGATTGAGACATTCTGGACAAGGAAACAATTTCTATTAGTGGAGTGAATACATTTTATTTGAGCAAAAGTTTAGTCATCCTACTCTAGTTGTTCTGAGTGATGTAAATATAGCATACTTCTAAGTGCTGGTCAAGATGATGCCTAAGAGAGGCTGATGTAGAACAGAAGCTAGACAGAGTGAAAGGATAAAGGGTAGGGATTTATTGAAAGGCCCTCACAGGGTACACCTTGGGCATTGCAGGAGTCTCGCAGAGACTACACTCAAGATGCACAACAGTCGCATCTTTTTTGTGTGTTTTGTCTATTTGCATATCAGAGGTTAATTGTCCAATTACAGCTTTAGGCTGTGGAGTCCCATTCTCTTAGTTTGCCCCCCGCAACTCACTTTTGTTTACATTTCTCAGGGCCTGAAACAGTGAGGTGTCCTTGATTCTCAGGCCTAGAGAGTAATTGTTGTATCTGACAAAAATGGGAAAAGCAGTAGCTAACACTCTATATGGAGTCCAGAGTTACACACTAAAGAATTGCAGGATTACGAATATATGAAAAATATAAAAGCTAAAATCCTAAGGCATCAAAGGTTTATCCAAAGGTCAGGCTGAATTCTTAAAAGAAATGCTGAATCTGTTTGGTATCAAATTATCTGTAAAAAGGGATTGGGACTGTATCTTATACTGTTACTATTAAAATATGGCCTCAAAACTAAATGAAGTAATGTTCAGCTTTGTGTCTGAAACTATTACAAAAAGGAAAACACAGCAATAACAGAGGAAACAATAACCTATCATATGTTCTTTGGTATGAATGTCAAATATGTATTTGACATTCATATCATATTCTCCTTTGCCTGTAAAGTGACTTATGGGATACTGTATTGTCTTCTGCATTTCATTAAGGTACTTTTACAGCAGTCTCTGAAATTTACCTAGAGCTAGTCCTGACAGGGATTTCTGACCTTTTGATGGATATAGTTTTGCCTGTAAAGTAAGCTAATGGTTAACCTTATTCCCAGTGGGAAAGTGTCCATAGTGCAAAGCCCAGCAGTGCTCTGCAAATCTGGGTCAAGTCCTCAACTGGTGCAAATCATCGTGGGTTCACCAAGTCACTGTGCATCAGCTGAAATTTAGCCTCAGTAAAGGCAATAATGAAATTCATATTGCTACCAGTGAAACTAGGATTTTACACTTCAGATTCACCTAATATCAAGTCAAGATTGTGATACTATACTATATTACTAAAATAATTTTTGCATTTAAATATGGTAATATGCCACTTAGAGCAGACTAGGTGCTTTCATTTGGAATTCTCATCTAGCTCTGCTCTATAATAACAGGGCTTTTGTGCAGAGAACTTTGCATTCTCCCTTGCAGCAAATGCTGTGTATGGCTTAGGCTCAAACCTAATAAAAAAAGAAGGTCTTGAACCCTTCTGCCCTTATAACAGTTCATGGTGGGAAGGCATGAATTTAGAGTGCCTGGTTGAAATCGCACAGAACACATCTTCCTGGTGACTGTCCGGCGTCTCATCTCTCTGGTTCCTTGGCTGTGATGCATCAGTTGAAAAATCAGAGAAAATCTTGGTGCTGCACTTCCTGCTGCATTAGCCAAGGGCTAATGGCCTGGCAGGGGAATAGGACGTGGGGCAAACTCTCTTCTCTCTCTTCTCCTCTTTCACTGGTAACATCAATTTTGTGGTTTAGGTCTTCTCATGTAATCAAAGTAAATGTAGTCTCTTCTCCAATATTTATTTTTAATTACGCCTTATCTCTTTGTCTACTGTTGAGCCACTTCTCCAAACTGTATTAAGAATTTGTATGTAAATACTTTAACATAAAAAATGTGAAAAGTGGCATGGTGTTGAAGTGCTTGACATTTAGTGTTTTCTTCTGCACTTCTGTTTGTCTCTTTTTGCTTTCCATAACAAATGGTTGCTTTTCTCTCCAAATGTCATTCTGCCAAACATATTGAGTCGTGACCTTTATGAGTTAGGCAAACTGAGCAACCAGAAACGCATATCCAATTACAGCAACTTTTAGCTGTATGTACGTACAAAGCATGATGCAGCTGTAGACCACTTACAATGAAGTTTTATGGTTTCTGTATGTTAACATAGATCATATCCGATCATATTTGATCTGCATCAAGATAGCAGTTTTCACTGCTGTGAGATCCACTGCCTAGATGAATTACAGTCTCAGAAGATGTAATTGCCAAAGAGGTGGTCCTTTTCTATCTTTTCAGGAAGTTTCAGTTCATAAGTGCATCTCTTGCCTGCCTTACCTTTACGTAGCAAAGAAGCAGTCATACTTGAGACAAGCATTCCAATAGCCAACCAACCCACACCTAAGTGGGTACAAATACTGAAATATGTTTCTAAGTACAAAGTATCGCATAGGTTTTCAAAATAGGTCTGTGGGTTCTTCAAGGATATGCCTAGTGAGGAATTAACACTCTTTCACAGAGTTCCAATTTGTAAAATGTTGGAGGCTCACCAAAATTAAATTCACTGCAGCCCACATATGTGCAGGTGATGCATTAGTCTACTTGGAAGTAAGGATGCCATAAAATGGTGGACAGTTTTGCATGAATAGGTTAAAGTAGTAATGCATAGACTGAATTTTATCATCATAAATACGTTTGAAAATATGGAAGTTACACTCAAAATAAATTCAGCTTAATTCATATTTCTTCTCTGATTCAAATAGTTCCAGAGATTCAAGCAAGAATTCAATTATTCACAATAATTATGACCAGTTTTTCAAATAAAGACAAAACCTTTTGCAGGAAGCTTTTGCAGGAAAAAAAATGAAACGAGCTAATAAATAAATTCATTTTATAAAATTTTTCCATTTTCTTCCATACAGTTTCCTTGAGCGATTTGCAGTAAAACAGTTGATATTTTTTTCAATCACTAAGAAATATTTTTTATCTTTATTGATTTTTCTTTTTTTTTTTCTTCGTTGCCACTGGATTTAATTTAAAATATTCTGTGGGATTAGACATTTTTCTTGTTGAAAAATGAGTGAGGATAATTTACTCTTTATAAAAGTTCCATTATTGAGGGTATTTTGAAATATTATGGAGCAGGGAAAAGGAACAGAAAGATGAAAGAGATGAGTAATTTACATAGATTTCAATGAACTGACAGCAATAAAATTAAGATTGATGATATAAATGTTTCAAGATTAGATTTCTTTGTTGTGACTAAGAAATAAAACATAAATTTTAGCTAAGACCAAAAGAACCAAGATTTGTTTGAGAGATTGAAATGACGAATAAAAATAAAAATAGGAAAGAAAAGAACAAAATCACTTGTGTTTGTGGGGGGATTTTTTTTCTAGCTGTATCATAGGTCTGATAAAATCTATACCTCCTCAGTACAAATTTTGACTTCAGTGACATTAATTATATCTTTCTGTAAGGAAAAACAGAACCAACAAATTTTTCAAGGAAAACGTATTTTATTTTTTTTAAATATTCTAAAAATTATGAAGAGAAACAATGTCTTCAAATAAAATATAAAATCAACTCACAACTAATTACAATTAAGAATTAAAAATAATGTTCACAGAATTATTACACAACACCACAGATAAATTACATGTAAGTACCTGGTATTCATGCAACTGCTGATGTATGAATTTCAGGAATTTTTGTGAGGTCCCTCCTTAGCAGTCAGTTTGTCAGATTTTCTTCTGAGGTACTGCTTTTGGACAGTAAGGATTCCAACTTTCATAGTAATTTCTGATCATCGGTGCTTCAGATGTCATCTACTTGAATCCTGCTGGGAATATCTCAAAGCTTTAACACTACTCTAAACAGGATTTTTATGGTTTAAGGTATACTGCAGGTCTTTATGCTCAAAAAAAACCCCATCTGATGATCACCACATCACAGTTAAGATCTGACCACTGTCCCAAAATGTAATTTAATCCATATGTACAGAGGAGCTGGGCCTGCAGCACATGACCAATATCTACGACTTAGAAAGCTTGAATCACATATGCTTGAAGTAAATGTCAGACAAGAGGAAAAGCACAGCTTCATAATTTAATGGTAAAACACAAAACATTCAGATGCAGCAGGTGCATTTAGCAATCTATGAGTAATTCATTCCCCCCACAAAACTGGGTTAGTGTAAAAGGTCAGGACCATTCCCTCATGGTTTTGTAGGTATATGCTGGTCCTTCCTAATGCCTCAGCAGAATATGGTGTTTTAACAGCATTGCCATTTAAAAGCACAATTGCATTTTAAACACATGCACTTAAAACTGTTACATTCTCTTATTTTTACCTTTAAGGTAACAAGATATAGTACTTTGCAGTCATGTATCTCTGCAGAAATATATAAGTAGGTAAGTGTGTCGGTTATATGTTGTACCATATATATAAAATATCATATAAGCCATATCAGAGGCTGTGTCATGGGCCTCAGCCTAATCTTTGTCTGCCTTGTTGAAACGTAGATGCCCTTGCCATCCTCAGCAATGTGTAATAAAAGCGATGCTTGAGCCCACAATTTCACTTCCTATAGCAGCTTTTACTTAGATAATGTTATACTTTTTCGATTGGAATTTTCCTGAAAATATTTATTCTGAAATATTTAAAACATGAGGCCAAACTGAATTGTTACTTTTATTGTTGTTGGTGGTGTTGGTGTTGTTCGTGTTGTGGTTGTATTACCACAAGGTTGCAACTGAATGAATTCATAAGTAAAATTTAAATTACATTTTATAATGTTTTCATGTCCTGAAATGCTCATTTCAAAGTGTTTCTATTTGTTATTTGTAGGTAGAATGAAAATAATTTGCATATAATGAAACCCATTTTTTTATAGATATTTTAGCTTTTTTCCTCTTAATTTGCAATTTTCTATTGTTTATTGTTATTATCTGGATTGAGTGAAATGTAAGTAAAATGTTATTCTTGCTTTAACACATCTCAGTTCCTACATGATGTTGTTTAGTTTGGCAAAAATAGTAATAGAACAAAACTGATAGCTGAAAAAATATTAGATAATAACTAAAATTCCAAAGCGAGTTGACCTAAAGGAGTCTTGGGATTGATTCAGCAATGCTAAAACCAAACTGTTCTCTCTCCACAACCTCTGCTCCTAAAGACTTCCTGACAGTTACATTTGGAGGAAAAAGTTCTGAAGACGTGTGAGTTTTTGAGAATGTTCTGTCTTCTGTAAAAAGTAGATTAGAAACATTAGAGTGAAATGCAAATGATAACACAAAATTATGAGACACTGAACCTGCTTAAATGAGAAATATTGATGAACATCATGAAGGAAATGCTGATCAAGGTATCTGTCTGTGGAAAAATAGTCTCTAAAGGTGATTACATAACAAAGTATGTACACACCCTTCCTTCATGAACATCTTTGTGAAATAATTTACTCTGAACTTGAACTTTAATTATAAATTATAAATTTTAATTATAAATTTAATCCATTGAAACGATGCCACACTGATTTGAAGGAATTCACCTATTATTAGAGGGGTTACATTTACAGACATATTTAGAATAATGAATTGCTGTCAGCAAAAGCTGTCAGCTTCTTGATAAGCCTGAACCTCCCAACAGCCTTGGGAATTCAAGCTGTGGATCAAAATCTCTCATTGACATTAGTGGAAAAAAATTGAGCCTGTGCATTGGTATTTTCAGAGAATTTTAGTTTTTCTCAAAATTCCAGGAGTTAACAAGTCTTCAGTAGAATCCAAGATCTGTGGAAAGTACACTAAGAAAATGTTTCTAATACATAACACCTTGCAAGTATCCCTAATGATAGAAGCTGTTATTAATGAGAATATTAGAGACATATGAACCTAATGTTGAAATATCTTCATATCCTTACTCGATTTAATTGCTCATCATTTTTGTGAAAAGAAAGATTTCCCCTCAGTCAGGGGAAAAATGGAATTTACTAATACATAAACTGCAATGACATTATCAGGACCAATCCTTTACCCGGATGAGAAAAACAAAAGTATTAATTACACATGCACTCCACTACTTTTTTAAAGTTATTTTATTCTGAAATTATTTCTGCATTCCTCAAATGCCTAGAGCTGTTAAATAAGTTTCCCTTCAACTGCATTAATATTCTCTAGTGAAAATGAGGAAGAACTAGTGTTAACAGTTAGCTATATTAACAGAACATAAATACCTCCACTAAGGTAACAGGAATTAAAACAGTAGTTATACAAGAAGAGGTGTCACTGGGGGAAATAATCTGTCAGGGCAAAATCTTTCATAGTAAAAGAATAATGTACAAAGATGTTAAACTCTAACGTAGTACTACAAGTAGGAAATAAACAGCAAATTCAGAGTTCTGTAAATATTCATGGCAACAGGAAATACATTTCACTTTCTATAAAGGATGTTCATTTGTATGTGCAGCAAGGTCTGCAGTGGCACCTAATTCATGCAGTCTTTCAGCTACTCAAATCAGCCTTGCAAACTTACCAATTCCATTATTATCTGCCCACATCTTGCAGAATTTAAGCACTTTAAATTACATTGCAGAAGAGTCCATATCTGACATGTCTTCAGCTTTCTAAGCTGTTTTAGTCCATATGTAGTATTAGACATATCCAAGAACATATTTTGTGGTTTTATGATCTTCAATACAAGAAAAAAAAATTGAGGCAAGTCTCCTAAAATATCTGCAGGATTTAGACATTAGAATCTACTTAATATGGAAGGCATATCTAAAATGCACTTGAGTTGATAAGGCATATTTGAATTTAATTGAAATTGGAGCAAGTCCATGTTAAGTAAAACCCTTTAGGCCTTAATGAAATATTTAGCAGTTTTTGACTCAAGTTGATTGGAACGCAATAATACTCAATGTGTAATAATAATCAATATCTAGTAAGTACATAAGCTATTGCATTAGCCTCATCATTACTGGGGTTTTTCCTGTTTTGTTGGGGTTTTGCTTTAATGCCCTACAGCTCTTAACCGTGGGCCCTGATACTCCAGACAAGCTGCATAGAAGGAATGATTAGTTCTGTAGATTCTGTACTGTCACACCAGAGTTTCTCAAATTCTTCTTTTTCAAGACACTATGCTTAGCCTCCATTTTCTATCCCTTTTTTTTCCCTCTAAGTATTACTTACAAGAAGACAAAAGAACTTTGTTGTCATCCTGTCCCTTAGAGATAATGTAAAACTAAGCAGTTTGCAGGGTTTTCCACTAATCTGAAACTGCCAGGACATCAAGATTAGGGAAAGGCAGCTGTTGTGTTTCTTTTCTCTTATGAAATTTAAATAAGATGGGAGAAGGATGGTAATAGAACAAAATACTGAAAATGGATTGCATTATACAGTTATTTTCCCTCTGGTTTGTTTTTTTTCCATCATACTGCAGCTAAAGAGATAAATAGGGCAGATAAATATTATTCCTCAGAAACAGTTCATTATAACATGGTGAATGAATGAGTGAATGAAACAGTGAATAGGAAACAGCGACCTTAATGGAAGCATAATCCCAAAAGTGAAATTAAGTTTTATGTAGTTTTATGTTAGGAACTTCTATGTTTATGGAGTTTTTTCAGACTGAACATTTAGACTCCAAGACATCTTGTCTCTAAAGCCCTCAAGTCTCAATTCACAGTTGGAAAGTATATAGAGAATTTTTGTGGGAAACAACTTTAAATGAGTCTTTCTTATTTTATTAGAACCAGAATCTTTGGAGTCCTCTGGATACACTCAGAGTCAGCTTCTGCAGCAAGTTGAAAACTGTTGCCAATTATAGTTAATATTTTCTATATTTTCAAAAAATTTGTGCCAGACGAATTCTTTTTTGGCTGAAATTTGTTCTTTATTTCTGTACCTGTTTATTTTCAACCTCACTGCTTTTCATCCTAAACCTGAAAGACTGCACATTTCTTAATTGTTGTTTCCCTAGTGAATCCCTTTTCTCTTGTTTATTGATCACCATCACATAAGCTATTTTAATAATGAGAAAAAAATTATATGGGTTAAAAGAATTTTAATACCTTTATATTACATACTTTATATTTTAAAGTATTTTAATATATTTAAAATGTAGACAAAGCTTATTCCAAGTAAATTCTTAGAAATTCAACCCCAATGCCACTTGCATGCTTTCCTGAGTTTATCCATCAAGTATTTTTTTCATTGTGTGCATTAAAAAGATACGGATGGTTTCTCACTGCCATGAATTTATTCGCCCACTTCAAACAATAATCACTCTTCACAACTCCTTAATAAAAAAGAAAAATTTTCTCTTCTCCTCTATTAAAAAAAAATCAATGTTTTATTACTTCCATTTAAAGCAGCAGGTTAGTAACTAAATTCCATTATCAGCCCTCAGTGTTTTAGTGGCATACTGACAACCTGGACAGTAACCCCTGATTCCATTTCAGTTCTTCTAACCCATGGCTTTCTAATCATGAAGATTATTCTTATTATAGGTGTTGAAAACAGAACGTATTTCATTTTAGACCCCTTGAAAATCCTCTTCTTTTTCTCAATTTTAAATAACTGAGAACTTTCAAAGGGAGGTGTTAGGGAGCTTATAGAGTTGATCCTCAGCCCAACCATTTTACACAGCTAGAACTCAGCTGTATGTCAGCCTTAAAAGTCACTGACTATGTCCTGTCATGCCAGAAACAAACATCCACAGTGTTTCATTCAGGGTCTTTCATAAGTTGAAACACTCATTCTTATTATTTCTCTATCATCATTTCTCTATTATGCAGCCAAAAAAAAAACTGAGTTAGCCCTTCTAATACACAGAGAAACATGCAAATAAGAATCAGCAGGGCTGAGTCACTGCAACTAGCATTTGCAAACTTTACCTATTTAG
The DNA here is from genome assembly GCA_013398955.1 of Callaeas wilsoni. Classification (NCBI taxonomy): domain Eukaryota; kingdom Metazoa; phylum Chordata; class Aves; order Passeriformes; family Callaeidae; genus Callaeas; species Callaeas wilsoni. The sequence continues at coordinate 33,032 of VWPU01012109.1, forward strand.
TAAGGTACACTGAGAGAAACAGTGTATGCAGAAGGTTCAGAAAGGTTTGGTTGGGGGGTTTTATGTTCCATTTTCCCCTCTCCAAAAAAGTTTATCCACTTTACCAAGTGAGCCAATGACTATATCCATTTTGGATCAGCTGTACTTTCCACTTCATTAATTTTACCCTGTTAACCACAGCTACTGCTGAAATGAAGTGCCTTAAAACAAAATAGAAAAAAGGCCAAAAATGCCACTCTGAGTGAAAAAAAGTACTTTGAGATGGCAATCCAGTATATGTTTGAAAGCCAGGAGTCCAGAGACACTGTTGTATGAGAGAAATTAGAATATTGTTTCTGTAAGTAAAATATATTGAGTTTTCTTATTTGAAGCAAATTGGACTTACAGGTTATTTTAGGTGTCACTCAGAACCACTTTCAAAAAACCTGAGGAGCAAATACAGCTGGTTTTGATATAAAATGATGTCAGCATTCCATTCTGGCACTGGTGCATGATTTATGTGGGGGACTCTCAGCAAAGCCAGGAAACAGACTCTAAAAGACCACCTAACTTTTCTCGTTTTCTTCTCATTCCCCCCTTTAGTTCTCAAAACTACTCCAAGAGGAAAGCACACGTCTTGCAGCTTCTCTGTGGACAAAGTGGTAGCACACAGCATAGTGAAACTGCACTGAGATGGAGGCACAAGAGCTGTTGTTTCCCTCACTGCATACTTCTAACACACTCTCCGGTATGAATATGGGCAGACAAACAGATAAACAGAAGGAATTAATGTTGCTTTTCATATCTGCCAGTAACATTAATGAACGTGTAGGTGTGAACACTGTTGTTTACCCAGGCATCTCTGAGGTTCACTGTGTGAGCTGAGGTGGGCTTTAGCAATTATGTTTGATCATTTCAATGGTCTAGATAATAGAGCTGGATATTTAAGCTAAGAAATTTGGACTAAGACAAGTATAAATAAAAACATTTCTATATACTGTGAAAAATACATCTTCTCAAATGGTCGGATTTTATTTTGTAGGGGTATGTGAATCTGATACAGAATTTTAATAAATATGTTTTAATAAAACATCTGACTTAGTGCTACATTAGAACTTGTAGTACACAGTACCATTAAAGAAAGAGTAATCCTAAATATAGTTGTCAGTGAAGCTTCACATTTTTGTAACAGAGTTTTATGTGGTGTTTTTGTGGATTTGGGTCTATTTGTTTGGCTTCCAGTCACATTCTACTTAAAATGTTTCATCATTAAAACTTCCAACAAATAGAGTGGTGTTAAGTATAGAAGTTTGATATAATTTTTTCCTGCAAAATGTGGATTGTGTCAATTTCACATATAATATGTGAAGTGACTGAAATTTCATTTGTTAATATACGCAAATGTTGATTGTGGTATGTGAAAAAAGTGCAGCGCGTAGTAGAGGTTATTCCTTTGTGTGTTTGAATCAAACATATGACATTCATTTTTTGATGTGCCCCATATCCCACATAATGAAAGACCGAAAATGGGAAGTAGACCAATAATGTGTGCATGAGTAACAGAAATTTCATTAGCTCACAACAGGAACATCAGAGGGTGTGTTAACCTCTCGAGGGAGTTCACTTGTGCCTTCCTAGGCATCTCTCCAGGTGTAGGACTGTGCTCCAGTAGAGCAGCAGTTTTACTTCACCTGAGAAAGGCATCCATGAATAAGCAACCAGGTTCCTGCTTGATTTGAGTGGAAGGAAAAGGTTTACTTTGGGCATAAGTCAGTGTTGGGAACTGCTGTAAGAGCCAACATTCAGAGAATAAGATAAAATGTAGATAAAATCCCCCTACATCCATGTCTATCAGGGCTTTTGCCATGTGCAAATCTGGCAGAGAGGGTTTTGGGGTAGTGGTGTGTTTTTTCATTGATTTTAATGGAAGGAGAAAGAGCTTGTAAGTAAGATTGTGGCAGAGAACAGTAGAAAAGAGCAGTATTTGTTGTGGTTCTGTGCTAGGTAACAGCAACACTCAAGGAAAACAGTAGGAAGAACTAGGATTTGCAGGTGCAGCTCATGTACAAATCAAGATTTTCTACAGCATAAGGTACTACATACATATATATATATGTATCTATCTTATATATACTAAAACAGAAAGGTACCATGGTTTTGTGCCAGCTACAAAAAGAAACCCAACAACATAATTCTGCAATTAAAAAAATGAAAGCGACAAGTTTTTTGTTGAAAGTTCTTTGGATGGATATGGGGCATTTTTAATTTAATATGAAATCAGAAGGAGGAAGATGTTCCTGGTGGCATAAATCCAGCTGAAAGAAGCTAAAAGTATTATGTTTTGGGGATTTTGTTGGGTTCTGCTTTGTTTATTTATTGGTTTTGTTGGGGGGAGTTACATGAAGGTGAATTGCATTTGCACTCTCAAAGATGCAAACCAAATGTAGTGCAAAACTTCAAATATTGTATGGTGCAACTACGCAGAGGGGAGGGGAGTGGGGGCAGTGGGGAAGGCTTTGGGTTGTTGTACTGGAAAAACAAATGCCAGAAAAAATTTATCCTTGCAGCAGGGGAACAAAAATGAAGTTGTGTCAGATCTTTGCACAGTCCAGTGTGGGTAATGAATTGAGGATCCCAAAAATGGGGAAAATGCCTTTCCTTTCCAGGCACACAGCACTGTCCTCCATCAACATACACGTGGTTGCTGTCACTAAAGCCAACCTGATTGTGACCTAGGGTCCCTTAGCTCATGCATGGATGTTTTCCTTTGACTTCAGTGTTAGCTCACTTCTTTGACCAGTCTATATTTCCTAAAACCACTGATACACCTCATTATTCTTAACAGATAACATAACTCCACAATTTTAAATTTCTGGATAAATGAGAGGTGCTATTAAATCTCATCTTCTCTTTGCTCTCTCAGGTTTTTGGAAATAATTTCCAAGCAATTGGATCCTGTAGTTGCTTACCCTTTTGGGAACTGGCTTTGTTAAGCAGAAAATTGACATTGCCGTAATTTTTAGCCAGTGGAGAAAGATGACCTTACATAAACTTATAAATGTCAAATTCTGGCAAGAAGAGAGGCAGCCCTGTGGGATAGTTTGAGTCAACTATATATATTATTTTAGAGATTCAGACTAAACCTACCACTGGAAAAAAATACAGTGAAAAAGAAGGTTTGTCTATTAAATCTTATTACTGGATAGAGATAATGTGGTACTATGTTTCAATGTGAGTTTGACATATAAAACCTAGCTTGGACTTATTAAAATTAGGATAAAGACCTACCTTCCTGGGTTCAAGCACCAAATCATGAGAGAATTTGTAGATCTCTGCTGAATAAAGATGCAAGGTAAGACATTAGCTATTGCAGTGAAAAAGGAGCGGAATATCTTCCTTTATTTCTCCTGTTCTCTTTTGATGATCAGCATTTGCCTCAATTGTGATGACATGCTTTTGAAGAGGATAGGAGTAGAGAAGAGAAAAGAGGAAAGCTTCTTCTCTCTGGATGTTGAAGGGAAAGATTTAAAAAGTATATGAAGAATGAGCACATTCAAATTCTTATTGCAGACTATTCAGTGCTTTTCTATCAGTTTCTGAAATATTTCTGTTTATAACAAAAGTTATAATTCAGGTGTTTAATGCAATTAACATAAACTCTAGCTTGCTTTAACTCATGTTAATCAGACCAAGCTGCCATAATTACAGGTTTTAAATGTATCTAATTAAAATTAAGTTTCACACTGAGGGACATGAAATGTTAACTTGGCATTTTATGCAATTTGACAATATATTACAACTTGGAAGCCCTTTTACAAATTATTTTTATGGTGATATTTTAAGTTGATTCTATTCATATAAGAATATGACCTATTGCAGCAGATTATTATAAGTAAGGCTTGAAAACATTTTCTGTCTTAAGTATCCAAATGCTGTTTTATATCCTGAAACACTAGCAATAGAACTCATTAATTGCTTAAGGTGAGACATAAAGTAAACCATTTATCTCTCATCTTTGCTGCTAATTGACTAAAGTGAAAATTCATCTGAAAGGTTTTATGTGTTTGCTGATGACTTTCAGAGAATGTTTATAATTGCCGTTCATTGAAATGAGGATGCCATCCATAGTACCAGGAGGTTTCCTGACCACGCTGTTTCCTGACCTGCGGAATTCCTGCTGCTCCAGTGTTTGGCTTTTCTTAAGCAAAGACCACCAGTTGTGTTAAATTATTCTGCAGTACGTGCCTGAGGAATTATGTTGATTTCAGTGCCTGAAATATATCCCTCTTTGTTGACTTAAAATGACTACATAAAGCTTCCATCTAATTTTTTACATGGAAGCTCTATTTTGAAAAGAAAACCTCTAAAATCTTGCTTCCAAGCAACTTGTTTAATAGAATGTGCTGCATTGCACTTGTTTAATAGAGCCTGCTTGATTATAAAATGTTTGATATATTTCTTCCACTATGTTTCCATAGGAAAAACAGTCACACAGTCTAATAAACTTTAGAACAAGTATCTTCATTAATACTATTTTACAGACAGCAGATTTCATCCAAATTCTTTTTAAAGCTGTGTATCTTGACATGGCCAAACCCATGAAAGCCATGTTACAATTTCCATGCTGCTTACAAGTCTACTTTAAGTGTTTAGGAAGGATCTGATCTCACATTTGAAGTTATGTCAGTGTAATAACATATATTACCGCCGATTATCATTTCTGTCTAATGAATAAATTCAAACAGATTAAGTTTGAAGACACCAGTATCACCAAAAAATATAAAAATCCATATTTCTCGTTTTAGAAAAACATGATTAGTATAAAGAACTTCATTAAACTTTCTATGAGGTTATTTAGAGCCTTAAGACTCAATTTCCAAAATAGCTGCTTTTCATTTTCTCATTCAGCATATACTTGCTTATAATAAGTTGTCTAGGTTTTCACAGCTGTTCTGTATTTATAGTCTAAAGGGAAATTCACTTGTCAGGGATGGTATGACAAATAAATGTTCCATATGTGCATTTTATTCTTAGGTGTATTTTCTTATTAGCCAACAAAATGTCAAGAAATACAGTTTGAAGCCATTTAACAGCACACAAACAGAGTCTGCAGGGTTTTTTTGTGGCACATCCCAACCAATTGAGAAATGATCTGCAGTTTTCTTAAAGAAGTGTAAAATTTTACTGACCTTTCAGACCTTTTGGGACTCTTTACTACAGCTATTCCCATTTCTGGAACTCTGGGAATGGGCAGATGGAAATCATCCACTTCAGTGAGGCAAGGGAGAACTGTAATAAATCTTCTGCTTGTCATCAAAATTTTCTGGGCAGCATCTTCAAGACAGTGCATGAACTCCTCTGTTTTCTCCCTGTTCTTTCCTAGGATGAAATATACACTGCATCATAAAGACCTTGTGAGGAAACTTTAACCTAACACTCCCAAAGTTCCCAAAAGACTGAGGCTCTCCAGCCCTGTTTTCAGAAGGGAACCTGCAATGAGGCGTGTGTCTCTGGCAGTCTCTCCTGGGATGGCCTCTGCGCCCAGGTTTGCTCTTAATATGTGGGCCAGGCATGGAAATAAGTGAAAGTATAGATATCATTCTTGCTCTTTGTAGACACAGCAAATGAGCATATTACAGCAGAGATATGCTATTGACAGAGGTTCCTAGAGTAAATGAGACCTGGAAAGAATTATTCATGACCTTCGACATTTTTCATATACATCTTCACCTATCTAGTCCGTAATAATAAGTTCCTATTACATTGCCAAACGGCAGTCATAATGAAAATGGCAGTTTCATTTTAAGTTACCTTAGGGCTGACAGACAAGTACTAATTACTGAGACATATCTGGGTGGTTTTGGTTGGTTTTTTTTTTTTTACTAGAGAGTAATGTAACGGTGAAATGAATTAGAGATGATTTGTGTAAGCTGTAATAGAACCCACTCTGAACTGGCATATGTCTTGCAAGTTATGAAAGATAAAAAGCCTGGCAATATCCACTAGAAAGATCAAACTTTCTTTCCTAATTTTTCTTTGGCAAAAGACATGGAATAGATCATCTTTGATCAACAGGGAAAGCAAGACGCACAACCCCCAGGAAAGCTGTATTGACAGGTAATTATCAGGAACACCAAGGCAAACCAAGTCCCAGATAGAAGATTTCAGTGTTAGGCAAAACTTCGCTATTACCAAAAATCTAGGATTAAATTGATTTTTCTGCCCTGGTTGTCTCTAATGGCTTGCTCTCTGGAGGTGTTTATCTTCCATTACAGTCAATAAATAAAATCTAGGTAAGAAAAATAAAAAGGCTGAAATTAGGTGAGATTAATCTCACTTTATTTCTCAAGAACCTAAGTGTTCTCTACCAGCCTTTCTCCTGTGACTGGTACTGGACTATGGCATTAAAATGTGATCCCTACAATGATGTTGAAGAAATGAATGTCATCAATGTATAGTGGAGAATAAATACCATTTACGATAATGGGTCCCTGGTAAGGCACTAGATGGAATGCTATCCTCTTGTAGCAGGTATCATGGAGCCAAACAAATGGTAGTGCTTCGTACTGAGGAAAGGTATTTGCATTAAAAAAATGTTTGGATATTTTTGCCATTCTCTGACTAGAATGAATGTAATTTCCAAAGTGCATTGCCAAAATAATCTCTACTTGTATGAATCAAGCTGTGAAGAACTCAGTTCTTTTGAGCTGACTCCTTACTATAACCATATCTGTACTGTTAATGGGCTCCCCTATAAACCACTCCAGATATACCAGTTAAGAGCACAGCACAAGATTTCGTATTAAAATGTATTTTTATTTTGCATCATACACAATGCTGGTGGCAGCGTATCAGAGAAGAGTAATTTTGCAAAGCATTTAAGAACATGTCAAGAGCAATAGCTAGAAGTGTTTAGATTAAACATTTAAGTTAGACCTTGCTTAAGTAAGTGGCTAAATGTTTTATTGGACTGCAGCAGCTATGATGCAAAAGAACCTCACAAGCTCCTTGTTTCCTTAAGAATTACTCAATAAACTCATTATGTGAACACCTTCTGCCCAGAAGCAGTCTCCTGTGAGCAGGCAACACCTTCTGGCTCTTTAATGGTGTGTCATTTCCACCACAATGTGGCTGAACGTTATGCCCTATGGATCTGATTATTCAGACTGAATTCATATCAAAAGCCCGGCTCACTTCTATCTCATAGATGCTGTGAGATCTTTTCTGCTGATCCTGAGTTTGCTTTTGGTGCGGGACAGCCAGAACTTTTCTGAAGGTCACTGCCCAAGCCGCAAACCTTATTCACTGTTCAGTAATTCAAGTGCTGCAGCTTTCCTTAAAACAACTGAAGATGGAAAGGAGTGGATTTCTTAAGGGGCTTACTTGTGGAACAAGTTTCATGAAACAGTCAAGCTCTGACAGATTGTTAAGCACAGATCATTGTCACGGTTTACCTAAAATGCAATTCCAGTGAAGATATGTCCTCGCATATTTTTCTAATGTTTTTATAATGTAAGTCATCAGCAAATACTCCATCTCCCCTAACAATGTAATTAAACTGTTGCAAATGTGGTACATTTACAGCATGGCAAATACATTTATCTTCTCTTAACCACTTACCTGACTTGCTAAAGGATTTTAATAATGCCCAAAGTAATGGGACCTGAATAATTCATGTCCAAATTAGATATGCATTAATGGTCCCAGTGTAGTTAACTGGAAAACTAGGATCTGGCTTAGTGTGTGCTTAGAGCAATAAAACACTTTGAAGGCTACTGTGACTTTAACTGCAAGGCTCGGGGAAGCTGAGTCACTAAAAAGGAGTGATTTAATCTTTCCTGTTTACCCTCTCTGAAGTGCAGTGCTTGTGGAACCACTGCCATAAAGGAACACTTTAGTCTACATGGCCAAATATTCAGATTTTTGCTAACATTATTTGCAAAATGCAATCATTTAATTATACCTTTTCCGGCAAAACTGAATTTGCACATTTTCTGTCATAGATTTCTTACCATTTTAAAAGTTTGATAATTTACTTATATATTAAAATTTATAGGACTGTCGCTGTCTGAGCATTACGTCAAATTTTTAGTGCAGTTTCACCTAAAAGTTGGCCATATTCAGATAAGGCTCTCTTTTGAATAAAAAGACAAGGTTTATAAGAAAAGAGGAAAGAAGGAAAGAA